>JAGFNQ010002701.1:57028-181271 GCA_024364735.1 Boesenbergia rotunda
AAGGCCAAAGAACAGAATAAGGGAAAGAAGAAAAAGGCCAAAAAGACTGAAAAGACACCAAAAGGCACTTGCCATCATTGCGGCAAGGAGGGTCGCTGGCGAAGAAATTGCAAGGTTTATCTTGAGTCCTTGAAGAAGAAGGCATCCGATGCCCCATCCTCTTCAGGGGCTAAGGAATAGAAGAAGACTCGTCAAGGGAGAAGTAAATTTGCGAGTTGGAAATGGAGCAAAGATTGTTGCTGTTGCCATTGGAACATATTTGCTAAAGCTCTCTACTGGACGTGTCTTAGAATTGGATAATTGTTATTTTGTTCCTTCATTAATAAAGAACATTGTGTATATTTCATGTTTGAATGAAAAGGGTCATCATTTAACTTTTAGTAACAATTGTTGTTGCATAACTTTAAATGACGTTCTTTATGGGACTGGAACTTTGTGCAATGGTATCTACACATTAGATTTATCCGGTGACATTTTCAATATCGAAGTTAGCAACAAACGTGCTCGAATAGATAATCGAATAGACTCCTATACGTGGCATTGTCGTCTTGGCCATGTAAGTAAGAAACGCATGACCAAATTACACCGATGTGGAATTTTGGAATCATTTGAACCCGGTTCATTTGATACATGCGAATCATGCTTAAAAGGCAAGATGACCAAATTACCCTTTTCCGGAAAAGGTAATCCAGTGGGAGAATTGCTTGGTCTAATACATACTGATGTATGTGGACCAATGTCAACTCTTGCACAAGGAGACTATAGCTATTTCATTACCTTTATCGATGATCACTCACGATTCGGGTATGTGTTCTTAATGAAACACAAATCTGAAGCTTTTGAGAAATTCAAAGAGTTCAGAAATGAAGTAGAGAAACAGCTTGACAAAAATATTAAGATACTTCGATCCGATCGGGGTGGTGAATACTTGAGTCAAGAGTTTCAATATTATCTTAGGGACAATGGGATATTGTCTCAATGAACTCCGTCATATACACCACAGCATAATGGTGTATCTGAGAGGCGCAATCGAACCTTGATGGACATGGTTAAACCTATGATAAATCATGCAACTCTTCCAAAATCCTTTTGGGGTTATGCACTTAAGACAGCTGTTTACTTGCTAAACAGAGTCCCGACCAAGGTAGTCTCTACTACTCCATATGAGACGTGGAATAGTAAGAAACCTCACTTAACTCACCTTAAGATATGGGGTTGTCCTGCTTATGTGAAGCGGACTGTATCAGACAAATTGGATGCTAAGTCTGATAAATGTCTATTTATTGGATACCCTAAGGAAACAAAGGGTTACCAATTCTATCATCCCTTGGAACAAAAGGTGTTTGTTTCAAGGCATGCTGTATTTCTGGAAAAAGAATTTCTTTTACAAGAAAACAGTGGGAGTGGCATTGAACTTGATGAAGTTCAAGAAACTCCAATAGACATTACAGAGACACCTAGTCTAGACCCACAACCAATAACTCATAATGATGAGCTATCAGTTGAACCTAAAACAACACCACCTCTTCGTAGGTCTGATAGGACACGCAATATTCCAGAGAGATACGGATTTCTCATAAGTAAATCGAACGACGTGTTACTCATAAGCGATGACGAACCTATCAGTTATTAAGATGTTCTGAAAAGTTCAGAAAGTGACAAATGGCTTGAAGCCATGAAGTCGGAAATGGATTCCATGTACGAAAATCAAGTATGGGACTTGGTTAACCCACCTGAAGGGATTAAGCCCATAGGGTGCAAATGGGTTTTCAAGAAGAAAACCAACATGGAAGGTAATTATGCTTAAATCCATTCGGATGCTCCTAGCCATAGCAGCTCATTATGATTATGAGATATGGCAAATGGATGTGAAAACAGCTTTCCTTAATGGAAACCTGCTTGAGGATGTATACATGATACAACCTGAAGGTTTCACATCGGTTGATAAAACCAAAGTATGCAAGCTTCGACGATCCATATATGGACTGAAGCAAGCATCCAGGAGCTGGAACATCTGTTTTGATGAGACAATCAAAGAGTTTGATTTCTCACAAAATCCTGACGAACCTTGTGTGTACAAGAAGGTTAGTGGGAGTGCAGTCGTATTCCTAGTATTATATGTCGATGACATATTACTTATAGGAAACGATATATCAGTCTTACAGTCAGTTAAAATTTGGTTGTCCAAAACTTTCTTCATGAAAGACCTGGGAGAAGCAACCTATATCCTTGGGATTAGAATCTATAGAGATAGATCAAAACGGTTGCTTGGTCTTTCGCAGTCTACATATATAGACCGAGTGCTAAAAAGGTTTAGCATGTCGGAATCCAAGAAAGGTTACCTTCCCATCAGGCATGGGATCAACCTTTCAAAGTCTATGTGTCCGCGCACAGAAGACGAGAGGATTTGCATGAATAAGATTCCATATGCATCCGCGATAGGATCTATCATGTATGCTATGTTATGTACTAGGCCCGATGTATCATATGCTCTGAGCGTCACGAGCAGATACCAGTCTGATCCAGGAATGGATCATTGGGCGGCTGTCAAGACAATCCTTAAGTACTTAAGAAGAACTAAGGATGTGTTCCTAATATATGGAGAAGGAGATATGGTAATACGTCGGTATACTGATGCCAGTTTCCAGACAGATAAGGATGACTCCAAATCTCAGTCTGGATACGTATTTACTTTAAATGGAGGCGCAATAAGTTGGAAGAGTTCCAAACAAGACACCGTAGCGGATTCTACCACGGAAGCAGTCTGGATCTAGAAGTTTGTCTCAAAACTTGGTGAGGTTCCAACCATTGATGAAGCAATACCGGTTTATTGCGACAACAATAGAGCTATTGCACAAGCAAAGGAACCAAGGTCTCATCAGCGATCCAAACACGTGCTTCGCCGCTATCATCTGATCAGAGAGATTATAAGTAGGAATGATATACAAATTGAGAAAATTCCCACTGAAAGGAATTTAGCGGATCCTTTAACTAAGGCCTTGCCTCAAAGTAAGTTTGAGGGTCATGTTAGAGCCAGTGGTATTGGATACCGTAGCGATTGGCATTAAGCCAAGTGGGAGTTTGTTAGTAATATGAGAGAAGTGTCCTAAGGCAATCGCCTTATGATTGTAAACATTTATTTTAATAAATGAATATTCACTATTTAAGTATGCATGTCTGTGTATTTGATTGGGATCTTAAACTCATTTACTGAATGTCCACAATACAATTCACAGCATGAGAGAATTTGTGATGAATTCACAAATAGTGATTATCTCTACATGTGCAATTGTGAAGTATTGAAATTGTCCCTAGTCGATGAATTGATAAATAAAGACACTATCAATTCTGTTGAGATTAGCATGGGTTATTATCTAATCAGCTGATTCTCACTGGCTGGTGACATTGGGATGACCGGAGATAAACATGAATGCTAGTTAAGGGAACTAGTTCATTGGAGTGACTGACTGTAAAACTTCACATGGTAGTCTACACATAGAAATGTCAGTGAAGTTCTTACTGCGGCTTAAGTGCGACGTTCCTTTGACTTGCGGTGTTCAAGTCATCTTGGTCATGGAGACTTATACTTTAACATCTTAAGCAAGCATCTCCAAGGAGGTGTGGACCCAGGATGGTTGGGTATAAGCCGAAGTGCCCGAAGATGTTTGAACAGCCTACAAAGAATTCACCACTCCTTGCAAGGGGATGTATACCCAAGGCCTATCGTCGGATTGTTACTCAAAGCCTCTGGCCAGAGCATTACATGTTCAGAGTATGAGTCTCTGAAAGACATGAGAGTAATTAGAATCCGTTGGATGAGAAAGACATTACTTGGGCTAGGTGTGACGTAGTCAGCCTAGTAGGGACTGAAACACATAGACCGTGTCCTGAACCAAGTGAGTATAAGATGGTGAAGGGAAAGAGGCACGATTTATTAGAGCTGCTGAAGGGTTTCAGAATTATTTCTAAGGTCAACCGTTGATCTTTCGATTAATTGGGGGTCATGATGTACTACTAGGTGCCACTCATGATCGTTCTATAATTGGTTGATTATAGACGGCCAACATAAATCGAAAGCCTATTTAGTCACACGCACTAAGAGTAATCCGAGGGATTTAAAACGAGTTGAAAATTGGATTTTCCGATCAAGAGAGATAAGTCGAATCTGAATTTATCAGAGACGCATCGGAAGCTTAAAATGACTAAGTCTTTTGAAGGCTTATTGGGCAAATTAAATGAGTTTAATTCGCAAGGAGACGGCTTGGATTTGGCCGGCCAAAGAGGGTCCCCACCCTCTTTGGTTTGGCCGGCCACAATAAAAGGGAGAACCAAGTTTTTGGTTTAAATTATAAAATAAATCGAGCGTGATTTGTTTTATAAAATTATAGATAAAGAAATTTATATAAAGAAATTTATAGAAATTTATTCTTTTTTATGGAAATTAAAATGAACCATGGATTGGTTTATTTTATTTTATAAAATTAATTATGAATTGATTTTTCCATGATAAGAAAAATTTATATAATAAATTTCTTGTAAAATTTTATTCCATAATAAAAGGAGAGACATGGTTGTTTTTATTATAAATTAAATTATAATAAAAACTTAGCATAACGGAATAATTCATAGAAAAATTTATAAGATAAATTTCTTATGAAAAATTTATTCCGTTAAAAAAGAGACTTGGCGATAAAGAAGCTACTATATAAAGGTGCATAGGCAAGGCTTAGAAATCAATTCAAGTGATCAAGGATTCTTGCCTAGCCTCTTTTCTTCTCCTTCTCTCCCTCTCCCTCCTCTAGTTGGCGCCGGCCCTAGAGGGCTCCCTTAGGGTTGTCGTGAGCCACCTCCACCAAGAAGGTGCCAAAGAAGAAGAAGAAGCGGGTCGCGACTCCTTCCTTCCTCCCGGAATCTTGATTCCGTTTTTCGTTTGGTGGTTAGTTTCCATCTCTCTCTCTTGATATTCTTATCGTGCCTTTGGAGAATCTAGTAGTTCTTGTCGGCACGAAACTCGTGGCTTTGCGAAGTCATCCCGAAGAGAACTCGGCGTTGACGCGAATAGAGGCGGAGCTTCCAAGGGACGCTACGGTTGGATCTCGTCCCTTTCTACGAGTTACGCGAGGTATTAAGTAAATTAGTTTACTTTCTGCAAAATTTTAAATGTATGATCATGTCTCCACAACATAAGGTTGCATGCTAGATACGTGGTTAAAATAATTTGAGAAATTATTTATGCTAAACCTTCCGCTGCACGTAATTAAATTTTAAAATTACGAACCCGTATCCATGTCAACATGCACCCGGTCCCAACAAAAACCGACCAATATCACTTTGTGTTGACGTAATACGAACACTTGCACTCCTTCCTAATGTCGTTGCAGTAGTTGAGTCACTTCTACTAGTACCAGCTGAGTCACTTCTATGTCGCATATTTTGCTCATAGTCATATTGAGTTCGAGAGACACTGAGAGTTGCTAAAAAACCTTCATCGTTTGGAACTTCACCACGACCTTCAAATTCATCATAAAATGGCTCTCTAGAGATTCGACTATCAACAAGATCACGTTGTCGTTGTTGTTTATACTTTAATGCTTTTTGACCTTCAAGTTCCTCTTTTATTGCACGACGAACTTCTTGAGAAACTTTTGGACAATTCGAAATATCTGAATATCCACCAGCAAGATGTTGTTTTAGGCGTGGGACCCCACCACCCATTCCAATCATATCGCAATGCAAACATTACCAATGGAATCGATTCTCTAATCGGCGTGCGTGTCTCCAAGCTGGATCAGATTGTTGTTTTTGTGCCATTATCTATGTATCATTTAATAATGTCAAGAACATTTTTATCATTATAAACAAACAAATTAAATATATAAAAGACAACTTCATGAAAGTAATCTTCTATAACACATTTTTATAAAATAAACTTGGAACAATAATATTAATTATTTAAATAATATATATTTAAAATGATAAAAATATTAATTAAATAATAAAACAGTAATTATCAGATTATAAAATAAAATTTTTTGAAATTTTTAAGATTTTATTTAGGTTTTTTAAAAAAAATTAGAATTTTTAAATAATATTTAAAATAGAAAAATAAATTCAGAAAATTTATTAATTAAATCTATTTAATTTTTTAAATTTTGGAAGGAAAATTTAAATTTAAATAAATAATTTTATTATTATTTTTTTAAAATCTCATTTACGTGAGAAAATCGGGATTTTCCCGATTTTCCGTTTTTGCCTCCGCCGAGCCAAAATTGGTCACCCTGCCGAAGATCCACCGGAGATGGAGGAGTAGCGCGTCCAACGGCTCCAGCATCGTCCGGCGAAGATTCCGGCGAGGCTAGAGGCTGCCGACGACCCCTCCGGTGACGCCGGGAGTCTGCAATGCCTCCGACCAGCCAGAGATCCGCCGAAGATGTAGGAGTCGCGCGAACAACGGCTCCAGCACCGTCTGGCGAATCTTCCGACGATGCCAGAGGCTTCCGGTGACCCCTCCAGCGACGCCGGGGAGTCTCGCGATGCCTCCGGCGCAGCTGCGCAGATTGTTTCATCATACCTGTCGCCGCCGTCGTCGCCTGGAGCTCGCTTCGCTGCTGTCTCCGCCTCCTCGCACTGCTGCTGCTCACCACCGACAGTCTTCCTTCCTCTTATAGCCATTTTTTCTTGCGAGACAGGCTGGCACACGACGCACGTGATTCCTTCTGTCGCGCGTGTCGTGTGCCTTTGCTGTTGCGCGATTCCTTCTGTCGCGCGCCGCGATTCTCGCTGTCGCCTCGCCGCGTGACGCACGCCGTGACGCCCGAAATGGCTGGCATCCTCGAGCCGGTTTCAGCGCACTAGCGGAACGGTAATTTCCGCTGGTGTTGCCCAAAACCTAACGGCACCGCAAACCATGGATTGTGCTATTCTCAAGGTTTTTTGATTTACAATTTGCAAGTGACACGTTCTCTTTTCAAAAGTGGTGGAAGGAGATATCTGTAAGCTTCATATTAGCTCTTGGCATTCTCAACATTTAGTGGTCTACATATCAACTTGCAAAAGCCATTCTTTTCCTATTTAGGGAAGCAATGAAAGTTAGGAGAATAACTTACAGAAATCTTTGGCTGCTCCTTGAAGCCTGTCTATTTTCCACCTTGGGTTTCAGTTAGGAGGTCGACAAACCTAAACAAGGGCTAAATAGCACTGTTTGATTAACAAGGTGATAGGGAAACTTGAACCATGGCAGGAAGCATTTCTATTGATTGGTGGGAAGACGGTGCACAGTTGTACCTGTGTTTGATGGGACTGAAGCGAATAATAAAAAGTGGCTGAAATCAAAAATTGAATCAAAATCAAACAACAAATGGGTTAGATTTTATCCACCTTGAATTCGATCGAATGAACCAATAATTCAAACAACAAAGTGGTTGAAATTGAAGCCCAAGGAGAAGGGCAGTTTCACCAGTGGTCGCCGGTAGGAGAGGAGTCGGCCGGTGATGATGATGATTGATGTGCAAGTAGAATGGGAAGGGAGACGGCTAGGGGCAGAATTGAATATTTACCCAGAGACATAATTGATGGTTGATGGGTCTCTGTGTGTGAGTGTAAATATTTTTTAGGGGGACCTTTCTTAAGCCCGTGTGAGTTTTGAGTCATCTCTTTCATCATGGGCCACCAACAATATAAGTATAATTTTAAAAAAATTGGGTCCCTTCCTAGGTCGGGCCCTTAGACGACTACTTGCCTGTCCTCATAGAAGGTCCAGCCCTGGCGGTGCACCATAGTGCACAACCTTCTTTACTCTGAGATTTTATGCAGTCAAACTACTGTTCAACAACCTTGCTGCTGGAGAGAGAGGGGAAATTGTTGAACCTAAGCTCCAAGGAATACTTCAGAGATTTATTATGATATTCTTCACGCCATTAGACTTTACAATTACAAAATTTGTAGGAAAACACTAATGAGTATGCAACATGACTTTAAATGACCATTCTACAGGTACGCCTTCTTTCATTGCATCTGAAGAGGGGATCATATTTGGACTCTAGTCAACTTTTCCATCTAGATAGCATTTGAGATGCTTCAATATCGAGAATAACTCCTTGGATGAAAGATGAAGAAAACTCTGAAGGCTCTCGAATAAAACGAGAAGAAGAGAGAAGAAGAAAATGAATGAATGGCAATAGTAGATGATCCCGCCCTATCTCTGGCACTGTACGGACAGCCATCGTGGCAAACGACCTGGCCAACTTCAGGCTCCACGTCAATGTACGGGCAGCCAACTCGACAAACATCTTGACCGGTCCCAGGGTCTCCGCCGGCCGGTCAAACCCGGCCGGCCACATTAAGGCTTACACGCCTCATCCGGCCGGTCAAACCCGGCCGGCCACATTAAGGCTTACACGCCTCATCCGGCCGGTCAAACCTGGCCGACCGCATTAAGGCTCACACTCCTCGTTTATCCGAAGTGCATCCGTCCGGCAGTCCTTTACACCCAGACTTGATATCCAGCCGGGCGTGCCGTCCCTGTGTCCGCTCGGGCACTCTCTTGGGATCACCCTGAGATAATGACAGAATACACCTGCACCCGCTGCAGATAACAAACTATCACCATTCGTGTGAACTGACTCTCTTTGATTTACAGAAACCTATCTTTGTCCTCACAAAAGACAAACCGTATACGACAAAGAATGTTGGTTACAAATCGGCATAACCATACCATATCCTCTGACCCTGTCAGAGGATCCTGACACAGGTCATACTCAACACGACCTAGCCATACCATATCCTCTGATCCTGTCAGAGGATCCTGACACAGGTCATACACAAATCGACCTAACCATACCATATCCTCTGACCTTGTCAGAAGGTCCTGACACATGTCAGACTTGGTCCTTTTCCCCGGCTATATAAGCCACTCCTCTCCTCATTCGCAGGTACGCACACATATACGCGCGAAACCTCTTGTCTTCAGTGCTTCATTATTTTCCTTGTTCATCGGAGTGCTGACTTGACCGTCGGAGTGCCTTGCCGGGACGTCTCCCGGCTAGGTTGCTAACGGTCATCTTCCTCCCCAGGTCCACCTCCATCCGGTCGAGGGTTCATCCGGCGGCACCTGCTTCCTACCATTCGAAGGACGCCCTACGCCCGCTGCCATTCTGCGCGAGGACATCCAGTCATCGTCCACGTCACGCCTCTACACCGTCATCCGGTTGCGGCTCCATCGCGCTCGGCGACAGGATCAATTTGGCGCTAGAAGGAGGGCTTTGCTGCCTGATCGAGAGCGAAGAATGGAAAACCCCAATCCACTGACGGTTACTCTTTCGCCAGAAGAATACGAAATGCTGATGGTTGTCCGCACACAGAAGGCACAACAATCGCATCCGCCAACCGGTAGTCAAGGGGCCCGGCCCCCTGGGCCCTCTATGCGGGGAAATGCGGAAGGTATGGCTGTTCAGCCCGACCCCTTCATTCATAAATTTCCCCAAGCACTTTTTCGGAACGAGGCCCAATCGGCCCCGACCGAAGCTTCAGCGTCCAGCCGGGCGCGTCAAGCGCGCCCAGATAAAGGGAAAGGTTTGGCCGACCCCGTCGCGGTCTATCCGACTCACAACCCTTTATCTCCACAAATTCTTGGAGATCCCGTCCCCAAGCATCTGCGATTCTTCACCATGCCTGAGTATTCGGGGGCCAGCGACCCCGAGGAACACGTCATGAAGTTCGAGAGCGCCGCCCGGCTGCACCAATACCCGGAGGGCGTCAAATGCCGCGCTTTCCTGACAACCCTGTCCGGGCAGGCTCAACGATGGTTCGATGGACTCCCGAGCGGATCAGTCGGGAGTTTCGCAGAAATTAAGCGGCTGTTCCTGCAACATTTTGCAAGCAGTCGGAGGCATCATAAGACCAGCCTCAACTTGTTCGCACTAAAGCAAGGTCCGAAAGAATCACTCCGGGCCTACATCCAGAGGTTCAATGGAGTAGCTATCGAGGTACCCAGCACCACGCCCGAAGTGCTGATCGCCGCCTTCTCACAAGGGCTCCAAGAGGGAGATTTCTTTCGATCCCTGATCAGGAAACCACCGAAGGATTTCGACAGCCTGCTCGGGAAGGCTGTTAAATATATCAACGTAGAAGAAGCGCAAGCCGCCCGGAGGAAGGAAGTAATAGTTAGCCCACAACCCGCACCTTAACACAACAGATCGCCAGGAGGACCGATTCGCAGTCCCCGACCGGCTGATCGGCCGGGAATGAGACCCCAGCAAGTGCAGGTGGCACAGGGGAAATGGCCCAACCGATGGGCACCGTATTGTGCGTTTCACCAGTGCAACACGCACAACACGGAAGACTGCCGAGCGGGCGGCAGAGCTCGGACCCCACTCGGTAGGGGCCAAGGACGACAAACCCCGCAGGGGCGTGGGCGTGGTCAGGGAGCCACAGCCCAACAAAGACAAATGCATGATACCCCCGCCGCTCGGCAATTGTTTCCTCAGCCCGAGCAGGAAGAGGCGGAGGAACTTGACGAAGATCAAGCAAATCACCAGAACGCCGTCCGAGGAGGCGTCAATGTGATTTCTGGCGGCCCGACCGGAGGCGACTCCAACCGAGCCAGGAAGACGCAGGTGCGCCGACTGGAAATTCACCAAGTCGGAGTCAGCACCTCTCAAGCTCAAGGGCCCCAAATCAGCTGAGGGCCGCAGGATTTACAAGGATTGGAGGTGCCGCACGACGACCCGTTGGTCATCACGGCTGTCATCGCCAACTACGAAGTCCACCGCACCATTGTGGACACCGGCAGCTCGGTAAACATTTTATATAAACGAGCTTTCGATCAACTGCAAATTGACTTATCGCAGCTGGAGACGGTGGCTACTCCCCTGTTCGGGTTTATGATAAGTATCATTTTTGTGATTATTTTAGATGTTAAAATCCATGTTTGACCCATGTTTTTATTGCTTAATTCTGATTTTACCCTAGGTTTTGGAACTTTATCTTATTTTGGACTTAATTGCAAAATTACATTAAAATGGATTAATTGGCCACTAAATTTTGGATCTATTTTTGTAGGCACCAAAGGTTCAAGGACTTAGGGCATATTGGGTCAAACTTGAGTCGGAAGTGACCCGGATCCGATTATCAAGCCTACGATTAATCCGGGCCATCCGATTCAAGAGCGGCTAGATCTGAGCCATCCGGGACGATCTGAAGCCATCCAAGCTAGGGTTAGAGTTGATCAAGCTCTATGATCAAGATCTGAAGGTTTCATCCCAATCAGAGCTAAATCAACCGTTGGATCAAGCAAGGAGGGCTCTAGAGCGTCTATTCACAAATAGAGTTGATCCGGACCATCCGTTGCATATCTTGAGGATCCGAGCTACCACAAGGCAGATCCTGACCCCAGATCATCATCATAAAAGTTTGGCTCCAATCAGAGCAATATCAGCCGTTGGATCTCCTCCGATTAATCTGAGCCGTCCATTTGTTCCTATTTAATCAAATTTCCAGCTCCTTTCTCAGCGTCGCGTCTTCGCCGCAGCTTCTTCCTTCTTCGATAGTTCTTAGTTTTTCTTCGGTTTTCCTTCAATCCGAGGCGCGACCACTCAATTTCTGATTCAGAGCAAGTGCTAAATCATGGGAAGATGACTTAGTGAAGATTTCAGCTCGCTATTGCCCAAGAACAGAGCCATTGAGAGGTTTCCGTGGTTCTGCTGTTTGGAGTCATCGATCTCAATTGCGGACCATTTCCATCCACCGGAGCCATCTGGAGGGGTTCCCTAGATTGCTCCGATCATCCACAAATCACAATCTCACTTGGACGCAGTTAAATCGAAGGGTTCGAATGGGGAATTCAGATTTGGACAGAGTTGAGCTCAAATTTAGTAGCTGAGACAATTTCCCACTGATTTGCTGAGTTTGCGGGTCCGAGGCTCACCCTTGCGTGACGAACAAGGAGTACCTGAGCTGAAGAAGGGATTGAGTTTAGATTTCCTTGGTTAATTTCGTTTTTGTAGCTGTAATTTCATTACTGCTGGAATTTCGTTTATGTTAGTTTCAGATTTGGTTAATCTCGTTTTCTTAATTGTTTAGCTGTAATTTAGCTTCAATCTTTAAGACAAGTAGTTAGGGAATTGCTTAGGGACATTTGGTTTCAATTTCAGTTTAATTGTAGCTTTAATTCCTTGCGTGCCATCTCCATTCATGCGTATCAACTCTGTTCTGTTTCATTTCTGAAATTTATGTTCAATCTGCTGCGTTTCAGTCTTTTAATTTTATTAAGTTAGCTTAAGTTTGTTCTTCTGAACTTACCTTTCAATTTATTTCATTTCCAAACCCTGGTATCAATTTCTGCAAGTTGGATTCAGCTGTATTGCTGTGTGCCGATGCTTGTTTCTGCAAAAGAGAAAAAGTCAGTTTCAATTTTGCATCTCTGCGTATCAGACTTTTAATTGATGTTCCTGAATTTTGTATCAAGATAGCATTGTTTTATCTCCTGAATTTGCATTGCAATTGGTTCCATTTAAATAGAATTGGCATCAGAGTTAGTGAATCAGATTTATTGTGCATCAATTCTAATTTCTGCAATTTGATTGCATTGCTGAACTTCAGGTTGTTTCTGCAATATTTTCAGATCGAATCTGCATTTCTGATTGCAGCTCATCAAAAGGGTTTGGTTTGGGTAAACCATTGCATCATATTCAACTGAATCTTGTAGTTCCTGCATTCGGCTGTGCATTTCTGCTAAATTTCGAACTTGAATGCTGCAGTTAATTCCATTTGGCTGCACATTAGTTTGGTTTTCACTGCTGCAAGATTTCAGTTAATTAATTAGGAAGTTGTATCAAGTCAACAGCAGCTTATCTGAACACTAGATTAGAGAACTTGATCTCACTTGTTTGGCTGGAATCTGAACTCAAATTGTTGATTCTCAGCAGGAGAGTTCTGAATTCTGCATCCAACTCTGTTTTTCACTTCTGCACTTGAAGCAATTTCTGCATATCAGTTTTGCATCCAAATTTCTGCTTCGCATTCAATTGTTTCCGAGTCCATTTGTTCAGCTGAATTTCTGCACACCATCTCAGAATTTCTGTCTTGTTTTTGCCATTGGATTGAATCTGAATCCCTTTAATTCTGCTGTGCCATTTCTGCTGTGAATTCTAGTTTAGTGCACTTGAATTCGACTTGAATTTGTTTGAGTTTCCTACTGATTTGACTCCAGTTTCTGCCCTTTATCAGTTCTATTACTGCAATGCATACAGTTTTGATTTCTCATCATCCATTTTAGTTCTGAAATGTTGCATCTTATTCCTCATTCATTCATTCATTTATGCATTGGTTTCGATGTTTGACATTCTGTCATGTGAGTTAATGTTTGCATACATTTGATGCTTAATTCTGTCCAGTCAGTTGTTGCCATCTCTTCCTTCAAGTTTCCGCAATAATTCTGACTTGAATCAGTTTTAAATGCATTGACAGATTTTGGATTGATAAATGGTTTGCTCTTTAGTATCAAGTGGAGCTTTGGAAATCAATCTTGTATCAGTTTGTTCATAGATGGCTTATTATTTGGTTGGTCTTGATTTACAAATCCTGTAGTTGAACACAAGGTGTGATGTGCCATTGCAATTTTGTATCAGTTTGGTGTCTTAAGGCTGTAGATTTGCATTAGTTGATTAAAGTTATCATTCGGTTAAGTTCATTAATTGCTATCACCTTATTTTAGTTCAACTAGTTAAATTTTCATTGCTTTTCCATTTCCGATTGAACCCAAAACCCAAATCACATTTAAAACCCAAAAACTCATAAACGACACAAATACAAGTTCGAATCAAACACGACAACTAGCCCCGAGAAAAATACGACCTGTGGCCCCTATATTACATTTTCATGCTTTTGAGTTGTAAAAGGGTTTCCAGCATTTCATTGATTATTTAAATTTGATGAGCCCATACATTTCGTGACAACTTTAATTAGTATATTTGGGCCTATCAAATTTTTGGCGCCGTTGCCGGGGAAGCAACTAGTTGATTTGTTTGGTTTTTGCTTGTATACTTTTTGATATATCATTGGGTTCTATTTTTTGTTGCTTATTCTTTTGTATACGGGTACTGCCATTTTTCTTGTTTGTTTTGTGACAGGGGTGCAAGTTCAAAATGTTTTCATCCACTTATCAGCAGCCGTGTCCACACTTTCAGCAGACCCAGCAAGAATTCCAACAGCCCTATTCTAATTTCCAGCAACCAAATCAGTTTTTGCAGCCACCACAACAATTTCAACCGGATTTCCAGCCAATTCAACCAATTTTCCAGAATTTTCAGAATGGGCAGCCCCAATTTCAAAGTTTTCAGCCCCAAATTCAGCAATTTCAGCCTAACTTTCAGCCACCTTATCAACAAGATCCATCGTTTTTTCAAGGAATTCAGCAAGGGTTTTCAGATAATTCGAATTTCCAGCAACCATGTCCATTACCGCAGCAATTTCACCCTTGCAACCAGAATTTTCAGCCCAACCAATTTCAGTATTCACCACCACAAATTCAACCTCAGATACAAGAATTCCAGGGCTACAATTTTCAGCAATTTCCACCGAGTGGTGAACCAACTTTTCAGCAGTTTAATCAGTCTGTTCAACCATTTGATCAACCCCCACAATCTCAATTTCTACAAATATGTCAACAAGAGCTTCAAAACCTCGAAAGGCAAATGAAACAAGTGGCTAATGATTTGAATCAGATAAAAGCCCAAAGAGCAGAACAATTAGCTTCTCAAGCTATTCTTAATTCTGAGAGCCCCGGAGTTGGATTTATATCAGTTCAAGGTGACCCTAGAGCATGGCTAAGTCCTTCTTCAAGTAATCTTGCAAATTTAGTAGAAGAAGAAGAAGAATACATTAAAGTCTGGGCACCTACAGCATGCATTCCTCCGGAGACTCCTACTCAAAATCCATTGCCAAATTTTTCAGCTCAAGAAGAAGAAACTGAAGCTCCACAGGACCATTCTAGACTTTTATTTTCTGATGATAGTATTATTGATGGTTCTAATCTTTCTAATATTGTTGCTGCAGGAATTACAGAGGAAACTTGCATAGGAGATGATTCCATAGGTGTAGGGGACTGCACTAAGCCCCAGGGACCACCACAGTTGACTGGCACATTAGAAGATTCAAAGGATGAACCAGAAAGTGTAGGGACTTGCATGGTGGAAGCAAGCACCCAAGGATCACCAGTTTATTGTCCACCAGAGCCTGAGGCTGAAGAGGAGCATGTACTTGACCAGGAGGAAGCCATGGACACATCTACCCTTGTAGAACCTCCAGGTATTCACCAGCACGCTCAGGTAAGTATTTCTCCTCTTTGTTCAGAAAAATGCAGCGAGGTGCCTAGTACTGATTTTATTGATTCTGATGAATTTATTGATATACCTTGTGTAGAGATTGTTTGTGAAAATCCAATAGAGGTACCAAATATTGATTTCCTTGATCATCATGCATTACTTGACACATCCATTGTAAATATGAATTGCGAAATAATTTTAGAGGCACCCATAATTGATGTTGTTTGCTATGATGAATCACTTGATACATCTTTTGTAGATATGGATAGTGAAAATTTTTTAGAAGTGCCTGAAATGGATGTTATTTATTTTGATGAATCTCTTGCTATATCATATGCTGAGGTTGAATGTGAAAAACTTTTGGAGATATCTGATATTGATTTCACTGGCTGTGACACATTGCTTGATACATCTTTGATAGGAAATAATTGTGAAATTTCTATTGATGAGCCAGAAATTGATTTCTTTATTTGTGATGAGCCTCTGGATGCAACTTTTGTAGAACATAATGTTGAAAATTTCATTGAGACACCAAGCCTTGATTTAATTAGACAGGATGCAGTTTTGGATTCATTTGATGCAGAGACTGAACTTATATCATTTCTTTCTGACCCTGAACGCTTGAGAGAGGTATTACATTGTTTTGCAGGGTCCAGAAGACTTCAGGAGTGGGTACTCCAACTGAACAGACTTCAGCCTCCTGGAAGGACTTCTGAAGGGGATCAAGAAGGAGGAGATGATCTGACTTTAATTAAAAGCTCTCCATCCCTTGAATGGCTCTTGAACCTGAATCGCCTGAGGCCACCAGAGCAAAATATTGTGAAATTCAAGTGTGGGGGAGTTCCAAATCTCCCAGCCACCCAGACTCCTCCACTACCACGATGGAGGCTCCTTCTAGATAGACTCCGTCCACCAGAATAAAGGGGAATTTGATTTTTCTTGTATTTTCTTTTATTTCATTTTCATTTTCATGCTTCCTAGAATCAGAATTTTCCTTTTAACTGAGTCGTTGTAAATACCATGTCGTTTCTTTTAGCACTGTTGCATGAGTAGAAATAAAAGTATCCCTTTAGGTATTCTCCATAGCATTTTAGAGTCTTCTGAAAACATATTAAATTTGGTTGTTAAAACTTAGGATTTGAGCTAATGGATGAATTCTTGGATGCTTGAGTACTACTTGGTTTTAGATTCTTAATTGAGAACTTGGGATGAATTATTTGCACCTAGTGAGAATCAGCCTTATATTTGTGACACACATGTTATTAAACTCTAGAACTTGCTTAGGTTCTTTCAAAACCATATTTCAATGATTGGATCACATCTATAGAAGCTAATCACTTTGTTTACCTTTCCATATCCATTTTAGAAAAGAATCATGTTTATTCCATTTTCCTTTACTTATTTCTTTCTCTTACCCTCACTTTTCTTTGGACTTGTTGTTTGAAATGTTTCTAATGATATTTTGCCCGAGACGGACAAAGATTTAAGTGTGGGGGAGTGACTAAAGCTTTGGATGCATTTCAACTCGAAAAAAAAAAAAAAAAATTTCATGTGCCAATTTAGTCGAGTTTGGTATCAAGATCAAGCAAGAAGAAGTAATTAAGGAAGACAACAATTGAAGCATCTAGATTCTTGCTCATCATTTGAAGATCCAAGGAAAACACATGGCATGCAATATAAAAATCTGCAATGAATGAAGAAAGGGAATGGCACACAATGAAGAAAACGTGTGCCAAAAGAAAAAAAATAAATAATTGAATTTGGTGTCAAAAATTCAAGGTGTGAATTGAGGCATTCAGATTTCCCCATCATTCTGTGAAGATCCAAGTGGAGAGCAATATAAAAAATCTGCATTGAAGAAGAAGAAAAAAAAAATGGCACACAAAGAAAAAAAAACTGTGCCAAAGAAAGAAAATCTGTGAAACTATATTGGGACTGAAGTGATTAGGCTCAAGATGGAATTATGGAGTTAGAATCAGCAACACTTTGTTAAGGGACTGATTTAAAGCTGTGCAATTTGAAGTCAAGGTGGAAATTGGTGCAAAACAGAAAAAAAAATCTGTAAGGTCAGTAATTGAAGTGCAGCTGGGCTAATATGAGCTGAAACTGAGTTTATTGCAATGTTTGCTGATAAGAACTTAAGCCAAATCATTCGACAACTATCAGAGATTGTGGAGAGCAATTAAATGGAGAATATAAGCTGAGAATGCAGTAGAAAGGCAGAGAAATCAGATGGAAAGTTGGTAAGACAGTTTTTGTATCAACTTGAGACTTGATTTGATTTTCCGAAGCTGTGAATTGAGGAAATAAATATACAAATCTATCAGAAATGTTGAGTGTCTACACTGCTGATCAAAACAAGAAGAAATAAGGTTGTTTGGGTTTTCAGATCATGACAGAAAAAAAAATTGCAGTGAAGCCAAACACAACCTGAGGTAAATTCTGAAAAACAGTTTGGTATCAACTTCAAGCTCTAAATCTGCCATTCTCATTTGATGCAATCTGCTGTCACGAATTAGATTGGAATGTGGAGCTGTAATCTGAATTAGGAACTTGTGTTCCTGCTCTGAACTGATCAATTAGAAGGGTTGAAGAACAGAAAAACAGTTTGGAAAACAGAAAAAAAAGAAGCAAAGCAGAATTTTGAGTTTGGTTTCACTTGAGGGCTCTAGATCTGGGAGAAGTTTGGAAGCTACTGGTTTTGAGAAATCAGATATGAATAAGGAGAAGCTACAATTGAAATAAGGAAGCTAGCAGCTGAAAAAAAAAAAAAGAAGAAGAAATAGAAAACAGTTTGAAAAGGAAGAAAAACAAAGAAAAGACAAAGAAACAAGTGGCATCCAACTTGAGTTTTGGCACCATAAATTAGTGAAGATTTTTCTCATCCGAGTCCAAGCCTTGCATTACTACATTCTGAATTCACTAGAGAGAAAGAAAGAAAGAAAAAAATCTGAGAAAAGAGTGAAAGAAGCAAGGTTGGCACAAAAATTGAAACTTGGCACCTTGAGATCAAATGGAGTTATTTTTCATCCAAGTCAAAGGAATTTACTCAAGATTTACTCCATCACGCTTTTGATATCACTAGAGGACTGATAAGAGGGGCAAGGCACATTGGAAACATTTTTAAACAACCAAGTCTTCCACTCCATCAAAATTTTCTATTTTCTTAGTCTTTATTTCATTTCTCACCATTTTTCATGTTTTCCTTTGTTTTTATAGTTGTTGATCCTAATCATGAATAATGGTGGAGATTAGATAATAAGCAAGCCTATGGTAGTTCAAGAAGCATATGTGTTTGAGTGAGCTCCACTTCCATCACCAACTTAGAACTTAAGAGAGAGCCACCAAAACTTCCCTTGAAAGGCTAGTGATTTAAATTCATCTCAATGACTCATGATAGATGAAAAAGCTAAGTTGTTGATTTAAGGACAAGATACTAATCCATAGAGCTTAGATTTATGAGAATTGACAACCTTAGGTAATTTCTTTTCATTTGCTTCTAATTATGCTTAAGAGAGCCTAAGGGATACTTATTTAGTTGTTTCGCGAGACGCTCAAGGTTAAGTGTGGGGGAGTTGATAAGTATCATTTTTGTGATTATTTTAGATGTTAAAATCCATGTTTGACCCATGTTTTTATTGCTTAATTCTGATTTTACCCTAGGTTTTGGAACTTTATCTTATTTTGGACTTAATTGCAAAATTACATTAAAATGGATTAATTGGCCACTAAATTTTGGATCTATTTTTGTAGGCACCAAAGGTTCAAGGACTTAGGGCATATTGGGTCAAACTTGAGTCGGAAGTGACCCGGATCCGATTATCAAGCCTACGATTAATCCGGGCCATCCGATTCAAGAGCGGCTAGATCTGAGCCATCCGGGACGATCTGAAGCCATCCAAGCTAGGGTTAGAGTTGATCAAGCTCTATGATCAAGATCTGAAGGTTTCATCCCAATCAGAGCTAAATCAACCGTTGGATCAAGCAAGGAGGGCTCTAGAGCGTCTATTCACAAATAGAGTTGATCTGGACCATCCGTTGCATATCTTGAGGATCCGAGCTACCACAAGGCAGATCCTGACCCCAGATCATCATCATAAAAGTTTGGCTCCAATCAGAGCAATATCAGCCGTTGGATCTCCTCCGATTAATCTGAGCCGTCCATTTGTTCCTATTTAATCAAATTTCCAGCTCCTTTCTCAGCGTCGCGTCTTCGCCGCAGCTTCTTCCTTCTTCGATAGTTCTTAGTTTTTCTTCGGTTTTCCTTCAATCCGAGGCGCGACCACTCAATTTCTGATTCAGAGCAAGTGCTAAATCATGGGAAGATGACTTAGTGAAGATTTCAGCTCGCTATTGCCCAAGAACAGAGCCATTGAGAGGTTTCCGTGGTTCTGCTGTTTGGAGTCATCGATCTCAATTGCGGACCATTTCCATCCACCGGAGCCATCTGGAGGGGTTCCCTAGATTGCTCCGATCATCCACAAATCACAATCTCACTTGGACGCAGTTAAATCGAAGGGTTCGAATGGGGAATTCAGATTTGGACAGAGTTGAGCTCAAATTTAGTAGCTGAGACAATTTCCCACTGATTTGCTGAGTTTGCGGGTCCGAGGCTCACCCTTGCGTGACGAACAAGGAGTACCTGAGCTGAAGAAGGGATTGAGTTTAGATTTCCTTGGTTAATTTCGTTTTTGTAGCTGTAATTTCATTACTGCTGGAATTTCGTTTATGTTAGTTTCAGATTTGGTTAATCTCGTTTTCTTAATTGTTTAGCTGTAATTTAGCTTCAATCTTTAAGACAAGTAGTTAGGGAATTGCTTAGGGACATTTGGTTTCAATTTCAGTTTAATTGTAGCTTTAATTCCTTGCGTGCCATCTCCATTCATGCGTATCAACTCTGTTCTGTTTCATTTCTGAAATTTATGTTCAATCTGCTGCGTTTCAGTCTTTTAATTTTATTAAGTTAGCTTAAGTTTGTTCTTCTGAACTTACCTTTCAATTTATTTCATTTCCAAACCCTGGTATCAATTTCTGCAAGTTGGATTCAGCTGTATTGCTGTGTGCCGATGCTTGTTTCTGCAAAAGAGAAAAAGTCAGTTTCAATTTTGCATCTCTGCGTATCAGACTTTTAATTGATGTTCCTGAATTTTGTATCAAGATAGCATTGTTTTATCTCCTGAATTTGCATTGCAATTGGTTCCATTTAAATAGAATTGGCATCAGAGTTAGTGAATCAGATTTATTGTGCATCAATTCTAATTTCTGCAATTTGATTGCATTGCTGAACTTCAGGTTGTTTCTGCAATATTTTCAGATCGAATCTGCATTTCTGATTGCAGCTCATCAAAAGGGTTTGGTTTGGGTAAACCATTGCATCATATTCAACTGAATCTTGTAGTTCCTGCATTCGGCTGTGCATTTCTGCTAAATTTCGAACTTGAATGCTGCAGTTAATTCCATTTGGCTGCACATTAGTTTGGTTTTCACTGCTGCAAGATTTCAGTTAATTAATTAGGAAGTTGTATCAAGTCAACAGCAGCTTATCTGAACTTATCTGAACACTAGATTAGAGAACTTGATCTCACTTGTTTGGCTGGAATCTGAACTCAAATTGTTGATTCTCAGCAGGAGAGTTCTGAATTCTGCATCCAACTCTGTTTTTCACTTCTGCACTTGAAGCAATTTCTGCATATCAGTTTTGCATCCAAATTTCTGCTTCGCATTCAATTGTTTCCGAGTCCATTTGTTCAGCTGAATTTCTGCACACCATCTCAGAATTTCTGTCTTGTTTTTGCCATTGGATTGAATCTGAATCCCTTTAATTCTGCTGTGCCATTTCTGCTGTGAATTCTAGTTTAGTGCACTTGAATTCGACTTGAATTTGTTTGAGTTTCCTACTGATTTGACTCCAGTTTCTGCCCTTTATCAGTTCTATTACTGCAATGCATACAGTTTTGATTTCTCATCATCCATTTTAGTTCTGAAATGTTGCATCTTATTCCTCATTCATTCATTCATTTATGCATTGGTTTCGATGTTTGACATTCTGTCATGTGAGTTAATGTTTGCATACATTTGATGCTTAATTCTGTCCAGTCAGTTGTTGCCATCTCTTCCTTCAAGTTTCCGCAATAATTCTGACTTGAATCAGTTTTAAATGCATTGACAGATTTTGGATTGATAAATGGTTTGCTCTTTAGTATCAAGTGGAGCTTTGGAAATCAATCTTGTATCAGTTTGTTCATAGATGGCTTATTATTTGGTTGGTCTTGATTTACAAATCCTGTAGTTGAACACAAGGTGTGATGTGCCATTGCAATTTTGTATCAGTTTGGTGTCTTAAGGCTGTAGATTTGCATTAGTTGATTAAAGTTATCATTCGGTTAAGTTCATTAATTGCTATCACCTTGTTTTAGTTCAACTAGTTAAATTTTCATTGCTTTTCCATTTCCGATTGAACCCAAAACCCAAATCACATTTAAAACCCAAAAACTCATAAACGACACAAATACAAGTTCGAATCAAACACGACAACTAGCCCCGAGAAAAATACGACCTGTGGCCCCTATATTACATTTTCATGCTTTTGAGTTGTAAAAGGGTTTCCAGCATTTCATTGATTATTTAAATTTGATGAGCCCATACATTTCGTGACAACTTTAATTAGTATATTTGGGCCTATCAGCGCCTGACACGTGCCTTCGGATCCGAGAACCTCTATCCGAAGCTTGGTCAGCGCTTATCCCCTTCGAATCGGCTCTGGAGCTGACTGGGGCGCCCGGGACCTCTCGAGCGCCCAGCTTGACTGGGTCCGCTAGCTTTGTGGCTGATTTTGTTTCGACTCATCTTTGGCTTTGACCATGGGCGCTGATAGCCATTTTTGTCGTGTTACGGTTTCAAATACAATTTAATTATCGAGCTCCTCTACACTAATGTAGCATAGAGTAACTCGAGTCGTCTCCCAATGAATGTAGTTGGTACAAGATAAATCTCAGGATCGTATTTTATTGCTTTAGGGTTTTGATATCAAATTGGGGGTTGGTTTTGAATGTAAAGACTATGAAAAGAAATAGCAAGCAGGTATGAAATCTAGTTCTAATTAAGAAAAGACAGTGCAGGTAATGAAATCTAATTTAACTTGACTACAATTGCAGTAAAGAAAAGGACAACTAGAAATTAAACATCAATGAAACTAAACATGGAACAAAAACCTACAGCATTAAAGAAATCTAATCTAACCTAACTGAATTGCATTTAAATGAAGACATGAACATAAAGCAATTAAAAGAGGCAAGACAAGCAAGAAGTAACCAAACATAGCACATGAAATTAAATCTAACTAAAGAAACATTTTGTCGAACAACTTATAAGCAGAATTTAAAATGACATGAGTGCGTGCCATTCAAAAATATAAGAAATCAAACTTGATACAATCATTCCTCAATTGATGCAAATTTTCAACACATAACAAACATTCAAGATTAAACACTAAAACACAATAAGATATCCCCAATCAACACATAGCAATTCAACTACACGAAACAACCTAACACAAAGAAATCAACCTAGTAATGAATGGAGCTGTTTGGCTGTGAAGATTGAGCTCCGGATCTGATGAAGACTGGAATTGAGTTGCTGTGAAAAGCTGCTGTAATTGCATTGCTGTGAAGGAAGCTGCTGAAATTGAATTGCAGTGAAGAAGAAGATCTGCTGTGCTGCTGGATCTGCGAAGAAGAACTATGAAATGCTGTGGCTGCCTGCTGTGATGAGCTGCTGCCGGATTGGATTAAGAAAAGCTGCTGAGGAAAAGCTGAGCAGGAATTTCCGTAACGAAATTGCTGAAAGTACTACACTGCTGGAAGAAGATCTACTTGCTACTGGATTGCTGTAAAGGAAGAACTGTGAAGAAATGGATCTGATGAAATGCTGGAACTGAAGAACTATTGAAATCGAATTGCTGTAAATGAAAACTAGGCTGCTGAGAAGAAATTGCTGGGAAGAAATTCGAATCTAATGTGAAACTGCTTAAATTGAAATGCTGTAAAGGAAAGTAAATGAAAAACAAATTTGCAGTAAGAATTTGATCGCCGGCTGCGGAGGAAGTGGATGACCGTAGACTAGGGCTCGAACCCCGTGCCCTAGCTGTGGTGGTGCTGGATGAAAGTGCTGCGACAGCTGCGTTCGGCTACGTTCGGCTAAAGCTCGGAACCCCCAAAGCCCTAGCTTGTGGTCACCGGTGATGAAAATGGAGGAAAGTTCTCTCCGAACCCCGAAAGAGAACCCGTGCTCTCTTCTCTCCGAACCCCGAAAGAGAAGAGGTGGATGTGGATACTGGCCGGCGACGATGAAGGTGGATTGGATCGCCGGCGGTGAAGGTGGATTGGATGAGTTGCGTGTGTGTGATCCCCTCTGCCAATCGATGCCCTAACTCTCGTGATCGACTCCCTTTTGTTGCTGCTGCGCGTGGGCTCGGTTAGCCAAGCCACTCACATATCAGCTTGGGTTCAGTCCAATTCCTTGGTTCAGTCCAGTCAAGCCAAGCCAATTAGTTCGGTTCAGCCCAGCAGTCCGGTTCAGCTCTTGGGTTCAGTCCTATTGAGTTCAATCAGACTCAGCATTTGGATTCGATCAGCCTCAACACTTGGGTTCAGTCCTAGCTTGTGTTCGGTCAAACCTTGGGTTCAATCAGCCAAGCCAGAGTAGTTGGGTTCAATCAACAGTTGGGTTCAATTAGCCTTGGTTCAGCCAGCCCAAACCACAGTTAACCCAGCTCAGCCCAGAACTCACAGCTCATTAGTAACGGACGGCTGAGATCGATTCGGTTTCATCCAACGGTCGGATCTCTACCAATCTGAACCAAACTTCACAGATCCCAATCAATGGTCCTGATCTACCTGTCCCCAGCTCGGATTAACCAGATCAGTGGTGGATGGTCCAGATCTTCCCTTTTCTTGAATGGATGGTCTAGAACATCTTGAGCTCGATCCAACGGTCAGATCACTTCTGATTTGGCTGAAATTTTCAGATCTTGATATCTGCTCATGATTGATTCTATCTTGAACTTTGATCGACCAGAAGTTGACCAATGGCTCATATCTAGCCGTTCTCTGGAATGGACGGCTCCTAATAATCCGATGCTTGATCCCTTTAATCAGGATCCAATGCTGACTCAAGTCTGACCTGATTTGATCTAGGTCCATGATCAATTGAAGCCTACAAAATTATATTCAAATTTAGTGCCAAAAATATCCCAAATATACAAAGATTAGAATTAAAAGCCAAAATGAAGGGAATACATGAAACCTAATACAATTGCAAACTTAAACATATAAAATGTGGATCAAACATGAATTTTAGAGCCTAGAATAATCAACAAAAATGGTAGTTATCAACTCCCCCACACTTATTCTTGGGCGTCTTGCACAAGTAAACAAAACTAAAAGAAAATAACATATCTTCCAAACATTACATCCCCTATCAATACTTTAAGAAATAATTAAAGAAAGTTACTTAGGATCATCAAGTCTCAAGAATCCATGTATTTATGGTTCCAAATCTCACATAAGTCAAAAGCATGGTAATTTTATCAACTTGAATAAACTAAGCATGACAAAAGCCTCACAAGATGGATATATGCACTGATGCTCACAAAAATAACAGATATGGAAGTGGAGTTCTCTCAAAACATTCATGACATTGCACTACCATATGCTTACTTATATTCTACTTCTCCATTACTATAACATAAGTACACAAATCAAGAGGGCTTTTCAATGAATAATAATGAAACCAAGTGCTACAAGAAAACAAGAATGGTAGATAACAAAGAAGATCATAGAGAGCATGAAAGAAGATCAAAGAGAAGATGAGAGCATTGGGGTAATTAACATGATGTATACAATTAAACAATAGTCCAAAGTAAATAACTCAATCAAACCTCCAATACTCAAAATTCTCCTTTCACATTCTCAATGCACTACACATCAACCATTTATAACATCTCTCAAAGTGCATGTAGGATCAACAACTTCACTCTTGAGATTCTCTAATAAAGATATCAAATGAGTACACATCAAGAAAATAATCCTTTTTGTTCATCAATAACAAAATCTCGAATGCTTGAGGAATTTTTTTTCACATAGAGAGATTTTTTTTCATTCTTTTCTCTCTTTTTTTCATTTTTTTATTATTTTTTTCTATCTCTCTTTCTTTTTTTTCACAAAGAGATATTTTTTTTTCACACAAGCATTCGTCTATACACACTTGTCTCCCCCCACACTTAAAACTTGCCCGTCTCGGGCAATGTAGCAAAGCATGATAATCACCTAAAACTCACAATAATAGAGGTTGATAATAGAGAAATAACAATGTAACTCATCATGCAATCACCCCATGCTTTCATCGCATGCTCAAGGAAAGATCAAGCTAACAAGGATATGACAATGAGAATGTAATGACAATGAAAAGATCTGACAAGGAAATATGAAAGCAATAGGTGAAATGCTCAGTAGTAACAACAACAAAGGAGAGGGAAAACTAAGAGTTCAACAAGAAAGGTTGCCTCTATCATATTCATGTAAGCTTATGTTAATGTAATTTCAAAAAGAATCAAAGCAAGTTCTAGAGTATCAAGTATCACAAATGCTATCACACATAAGAGGATTAAGGATAGGCACGACAATATCCTCACTAGGTGATCAATAAAATGTCATGCTTAATCCAACAAGATAGAGTCTATCATCACAACAAATGACTAAATGCAATTAATATCCCCAAGCATACCAAGGAAACCAAAACTCGATAATTAGACTTAACTATCTTTTATGATTCTCAAAGCATAATAAAGGAACATGTAAGGAGATACAACTCGAAATCAAACAAGATTTATTCAAAGCCAAACAAAATGCAGAATGAGGAAACAAAGTATAAATGCAAAGTATAAAAATAAACAAACATGCGAGTATAAACATAAAGAAAAACAAGAAAAGGAAAGTAAAGGAACAAACTCCCCTTTATTCCTGGCGGCCGGAGTCTATCAAGAAGTAGCCTCCATCGTGGTAGTGGAGGAGTCTGGGTGGCTGAGAGAATTAGGACTCCCCCACACTTGAACTTTACAAAAATCTGCTCCGGTGGCCGCAGGCAATTTAGGTACAAGATCCATTGAAGGAATGGAGTGCTATGAATTAAAGTAAGATCTTCTCCTCCCTCATTATGCCTTTTGAAAGTTCTTCCAGGAGGTTGGAGTCTGCTCAGATGGAGCACCCACTCCATAAGTCTTCTAGACCCTGCAAAATAATGTAATACCCCTCTCAAGTGTGCAGGGCAAGACAGAAATGAAATAATATCAGTCTCTGCATGAAATGTATCCAAAAATGCATCAGATCCAATAAAATCAGTTTCTGGTATCTCAATGAATTTTTCACAATTAATATCCACCAAGGGTAATTCAAGAAACTTATCACCACCAATGAAATCTATTTTGGATACCTCAATGGAATTTTCATAATTATTTTCCAACAAGAATGTATCAAGCAATGCATTACAACCACTGAAATCAATTTGAGATACCTCCATAAGTTTTTCACACTCAACTTCAGCATAAGATATAGCAAGAGATTCATCACAATAAACAATTTCAAGTTCAGGCTCTTCTAAAAAATTTTCACACTCCATATCTACAAAAGATGTATCAAAAGATTCATCATAACAAACAACATCAATTTGGGGCACTTCTAAAAAGATTTTACAATCCATATCTACAAAAGATGTATCAAGGGATTCATCATAGCAAACAACATCAATTTGGGGCATTTCTAAAAAGATTTTACAATCCATATTCACAGTTTGAAGCACCTCTATGCAGTCTTCAAAAGAAATAGGAGGAATACTTACCTGATCTTGCTGAAGAATACCTGGAGGCTCTATAAGAGTAGATGAAATTATTAGTTCCTCCTGGTAATGAGCAATCTCCTCTTCAGGTTTAGGGTCTAGTGATTCTTGGGTTCTTGCTTTCACTATGCAAGTCCCTACACTTTCTGGTTTGTCCTCTGAATCTTCTAATGTATCCATCACTGTTGGTGGTCCCTGGGGCTTAGTGCAATCCCCTACACTTGTAGAATCATCTCCTATGCATGCTTCTTCAGTAATTTCTGTAGCAACAATATTAGAAAGATTAGGACCATCAATAACACTATCATCAGAAAATAAAAGATGAGAAGGGTCCTATAGTGCTTCAGAATCTTCTTCTTGAGCTGAAAAATTTGGAAGTGAGTTTTGAACAAGAACTTCAAGAGGAATGCATGATGTAGGTTTCCTGATTTTGATGACTTCTTCTTCTTCTTCCACCAACCTCCAAATTAGTTCACAATCATACCCCTTAAAATCCTGTGTAGCCTGAAGAGATGGTTGGCTTGATCCTTGAACTTGCATTTGATTCATTTGACTAGCAATTTGTCCAACGCCTCTTTCGATGTCTTGAAGCCTTTGTTGCTTTTGATGATATTGTACAACTTGTTAAAACATCTCCTCCATTCTTTGTTGTTGAGCCTCATTCTCATTAGAATTCTCAAAGCCTCCTTGATTGGTGTGGAAATCCTGTTGGCCTTGAAATGTAGCATAAGGTTGCTGAATACCAAGAATTGGCTGTGAATTCTGAAATTGGAACTGTTGGGGCTGCTCAAATGGTTGAATGGGTTGATTAAACTACTGAAAATTGGGTTGATAGCAAGGATGATGTTTTTGGAAATTATTGTTCTGAAAATTCTGATGTTGGGGTTGACATTGTTGATTGAATTGCTGAAATGCCTGAGGTTGAAAATTCTAAGTGTCTTGCTGAAAATTCTGACCATGAAACTGGAAATCATGCTTACATTGTTGAAATTGTGGCTGAAAAAACTGATTTGTTTGTTGAAAATTCGAATAAGGCTGTTGAAAATTTGAATTGAACCCTTGCTGAAAATTCAGAAATTGTGGTTGAAACTGCTGTGGTGGCTGCTGGAATTGTTGTGGTTGCTGGAATTGTTGTAATGATGGCTGGTAAGTAGATGAATGCCTGTTGATTATTTGTTGATTCAAATGATTCACCCAAAACATTAACTCTGACAGTGCACTTGTGATCTCTTTACAGTCCTCTGGTGAAAACATTTTGACAATAAACAATTTCAAGTTCAGGCTCTTCTAAAAAATTTTCACACTCCATATCTACAAAAGATGTATCAAAAGATTCATCATAACAAACAACATCAATTTGGGGCACTTCTAAAAAGATTTTACAATCCATATCTACAAAAGATGTATCAAGGGATTCATCATAGCAAACAACATCAATTTGGGGCACTTCTAAAAAGATTTTACAATCCATATCCACAGTTTGAAGAACCTCTATGCAGTCTTCAAAGAAATAGGAGGAATATTTACCTGATCTTGCTGAAGAATACCTGGAGGTTCTATAAGAGTAGATGAAATTATTAGTTCCTCCTGGTAATGAGCAATCTCCTCTTCAGGTTTAGGTTCTGGTGATTCTTGGGTTCTTGCTTTCACCATGCAAGTCCCTACACTTCCTGGTTTGTCCTTTGAATCTTCTAATGTATCCATCACTGTTGGTGGTCCCTGGGGCTTAGTGCAATCCCCTACACCTGTAGAATCATCTCCTATGCATGCTTCTTCAGTAATTTCTGCAGCAACAATATTAGAAAGATTAGGACCATCAATAACACTATCATCAGAAAATAAAAGATGAGAAGGGTCTTGTAGTGCTTCAGAATCTTCTTCTTGAGCTGAAAAATTTAGAAGTGAGTTTTGAACAAGAACTTCAGGAGGAATGCATGATGTAGGTTTCCTGATTTTGATGACTTCTTCTTCTTCTTCCACCAACCTCCAAATTAGTTCACAATCATACCCCTTAAAATCCTGTGTAGCCTGAAGAGATGGTTGGCTTGATCCTTGAACTTGCATTTGATTCATTTGACTAGCAATTTGTCCAACGCCTCTTTCGATGCCTTGAAGCCTTTGTTGCTTTTGATGATATTGTATAACTTGTTGAAACATCTCCTCCATTCTTTGTTGTTGAGCCTCATTCTCATTAGGATTCTCAAAGCCTCCTTGATTGGTGTGGAAATCCTGTTGATCTTGAAATGTAGCATAAGGCTGCTGAATACCAAGAATTGGCTGTGAATTCTGAAATTGGAACTGTTGGGGCTGCTCAAATGGTTGAATGGGTTGATTAAACTGCTGAAAATTGGGTTGATAGCAAGGATGAAGTTTTTGGAAATTATTGTTCTGAAAATTCTGAAGTTGGGGTTGACATTGTTGTTTGAATTGCTGAAATGCCTGAGGTTGAAAATTCTGAGTGTCTTGCTGAAAATTCTGACCTTGAAACAGGAAATCTTGCTGACATTGTTGAAATTGTGGCTGAAAAAACTGATTTGTTTGCTGAAAATTCGAATAAGGCTGTTGAAAATTTGAATTGAACCCTTGTTGAAAATTCTAAAATTGTGGTTGAAACTGCTATGGTGGCTGTTGGAATTGTTGTGGTTGCTGGAATTGTTGTAATGATGGCAGGTAAGTAGATGAATGCCTGTTGGTTATTTGTTGATTCAAATGATTCACCCAAAACTTTAACTCTGACAGTGCACTTGTGATCTCTTTACAGTCCTCTGGTGAAAACATTTTGATCTTGCAACCCTGTCACAAAACAAACAAGAAAAATGGCAGCAACCGTATACAAAAGATAAAGCAATCAAAATAGAATCAAAAGATATAATTATCAAGCACCACTACATTCCCCGGCAATTGCGCCAAATTTGATAGCCGTTTTTATCGTGTTACGGTTTCAAATACAATTTAATTATCGAACTCCTCTACACTAATGTAGCATAGAGTAACTCGAGTCGTCTCCCAACCAATATAGTTGGTACAAGATAAATCTCAGGATCGTATTTTATTGCTTTACGGTTTTGATATCAAACTGGACTATGAAAAGAAATAGCAAGCAAGTATGAAATCTAGTTCTAATTAAGAAAAGACAGTGCAGGTAATGAAATCTAATTTAACCTGACTACAATTGCAGTAAAGAAAAGGACAACTAGAAATTAAACATCAATGAAACTAAACATGGAACAAAAATCTACAGCATTAAAAAAATCTAATCTAACCTAACTGAATTGCATTTAAATGAAGACATAAACATAAAGCAATTAAAAGAGGCAAGACAAGCAAGAAGTAACTAAACATAGCACATGAAATTAAATCTAACTAAAGAAACATTTTGTCGAACAACTTATAAGCAGAATTTAAAATGACATGAGTGCGTGCCATTCAAAAATATAAGAGATCAAACTTGATACAATCATTCCTCAATTGATGCAAATTTTCAACACATAACAAACATTCAAGATTAAACACTGAAACACAATAAGATATCCCCAATCAACACATAGCAATTCAACTACACGAAACAACCTAACACAAAGAAATCAACCTAGTAATGAATGGAGCTGTTTGGCTGTGAAGATTGAGCTCCGGATCTGATGAAGACTGGAATTGAGTTGCTGTGAAAAGCTGCTGTAATTGCATTGCTGTGAAGGAAGCTGTTGAAATTGAATTGCAGTGAAGAAGAAGATCTGCTGTGCTGCTGGATCTGCGAAGAATGCTGTGGCTGCCTGCTGTGATGAGCTGCTGCCGGATTGGATTAAGAGAAGCTGCTGAGGAAAAGCTTAGCAGGAATTTCCGTAACGAAATTGCTGAAAGTACTACACTGCTGGAAGAAGATCTACTTGCTATTGGATTGCTGTAAAGGAAGAACTGTGAAGAAATGGATCTGATGAAATGCTGGAACTGAAGAACTATTGAAATCGAATTGCTGTAAATGAAAACTAGGCTACTGAGAAGAAATTGCTGGGAAGAAATTCGAATCTAATGTGAAACTGCTTAAATTGAAATGCTGTAAAGGAAAGCAAATGAAAAACAAATTTGCAATAAGAATTTGATCGCCGGCTGCGGAGGAAGTGGATGACCGTCGACTAGGGCTCGAACCCCGTGCCCTAGCTGTGGTGGTGCTGGATGAAAGTGTTGTGACGGCTGCGTTCGGCTACGTTCGGCTAAAGCTCGGAACCCCCAAAGCCCTAGCTTGTGGTCGCCGGTGATGAAAATGGAGGAAAGTTCTCTCCGAACCCCGAAAGAGAACCCGTGCTCTCTTCTCTCCGAACCCCTAAAGAGAAGAGGTGGATGTGGATACCGGCCGGCGACGATGAAGGTGGATTGGATCGCCGGCGGTGAAGGTGGATTGGATGAGTCGCGTGTGTGTGATCCCCTCTGCCGATCGATGCCCTAACTCTCGCGATCGGCTCCCTTTTGTTGTTGCTGCGCGTGGGCTCGGTTAGCCAAGCCACTCACAGATCAGCTTGGGTTCAGTCCAGTTCCTTGGTTCGGTCTAGTCAAGCCAAGCCAATCAGTTTGGTTCAGCCCAGCAGTCCGGTTCAGCTCTTGGGTTCAGTCCTATTGAGTTCAATCAGACTCAGCATTTGGATTCGATCAGCCTCAACACTTGGGTTCAGTCCTAGCTTGTGTTCAGTCAAACCTTGGGTTCAATCAGCTAAGCCAGAGCAGTTTGGTTCAATCAACAGTTGGGTTCAATTAGCCTTGGTTTAGCCAGCCCAAACCACAGTTAACCTAGCTCAGCCCAGAACTCACAGCTCATTAGTAACGGACGGCTGAGATCGATTCGGTTTCATCCAACGGTCGGATCTCTTCCGATCTGAACCAAACTTCACAGATCCCAATCAATGGTCCTGATCTACCTGTCCCCAGCTCGGATTAACCAGATCAGTGGTGGATGGTCCAGATCTTCCCTTTTCTTGAATGGATGGTCTAGAACATCTTGAGCTCGATCCAACGGTCAGATCACTTCTGATTTGGCTGAAATTTTCAGATCTTGATCTCTGGTCATGATTGATTCTATCTTGAACTCGGATCGACCAGAAGTTGACCGATGGCTCAGATCTAGCCGTTCTCTGGAATGGACGGCTCCTAATAATCCGATACTTGATCCCTTTAATCTGGATCCAATGCTGACTCAAGTCTGACCTGATTTGATCTAGGTCCATGATCAATTGAAGCCTACAAAATGATATTCAAATTTAGTGCCAAAAATATCTCAAATATTCAAAGATTACAATTAAAAGCCAAAATGAAGGGAATACAGGAAACCTAATACAATTGCAAACTTAAGCATATAAAATGTGGATCAAACATGGATTTTAGAGCCTAGAATAATCAACAAAAATGGTAGTTATCAGGTGCCCGGGACCTCCCAAGCGCCTAACCCAGTGTTGTTTCGAAGCGATTCTTGCTTAACTGCTTGTTTGGCTTTGACCATGGGCGCCCGGTGTTGGTGCAGAAAGCACCCAAGTCGAACCTGTGTTTTGATAATGGCAAAAGGGGTTCAAAAGTTAAGGTAAAATGTTTATCTAATATGTTACTCAAGTGTGCAGGAACAGCCCTAGCGAAGGACTGCTAGGCGCCTGGCGAAGGAATGCCAGGATACAAAGCCCTAGCGAAGGACTGCTAGGCACCTAGCGAAGGAATGCCAGGATACAAAGCCCTAGCAAAGGACTGCTAGGCACCTGGCGATGGAATGCCAGGATACAAAGACCTAGCGAAGGACTGCTAGGCACCAGGCAAAGGACAGCTTGGTACTGAAGACCTGGCGAAGGACAGCTAGGCACCTGGCAAAGGACTGCTGGGCAAATGTCCAACCGGAGGAGCCGGTTGGCATCTGGTAAATTCTCCCGAGAGGAGTAGGTGAGGATGCGTTCCCCGTTGAGGAAACAGTAGGCGTCGGTTCGACCTAGGGCTCTATTTTGGAGACCCAAAGTCAGAACCAAGACAGCTAAGGCTGTATAAATCTAACATATTATTGCTCTATGTTATTTTTGACTAACCCTGGATGCGGGACCGAAGGAACGAGTGTCTGCAGCTCAGAGAGCCTCAAAGGAGTGAGGCAGAAGCTGAGTAGGGTGCTCGGAGTGTCCCGGGCGTCCCCAAGGTAAATACAAAAAGAAGAAGAGAAAGTGAAGGCTTCGACAGCTTATGGGCGAGGCGCCCCCGTGCTCCCGGGCGCCCCCATGCTCTCGGGCGCCCCGGATGGTCCGGGCGCCCCCAGTTCAAGCTAACGAAGCGGAAGCCAGCGAGAAGCCAACGGATAAGAGTCGACCCGGTCAACTCAGGCACCCCCAGCGTCCCGGGCACCCCCGTCAAAGCCTAATCCCGAGTTTGAAGGGATCAGAGCTGTCCGAGAGGAACTTGGATCAGTTGACACGTAGGGGGCGTCCCCGACGTTCCGGGCGCCCCCAGGGGCTATAAAAAGGCCCTCGACCCCAAGGCTCTGGACAATCAAGTTTTCCAACGCATTCACGCTCTTCTACTCCCGCGCTCTACTCCGGAAACCTCCCGACTCGAGATACAAGCGCCGATGACGTCCCTCTGCTCCGAAAATACAATCTACACCGGACGTCGGTAACGAAGAGCTACTTTTATGTTTACTGTACTATTCTTGTAATACATTTTGTAAACTGGTTTTGCACACATATAGAATTGCCCGCAGTAAACGGTCAACGACCATGGGCCTTGGAGTAGGAGCCGACCGCGACTCCGAACCAAGTAAAAGATCTTGTGTTCGCGTTTTGTGTTTATTACTTCCGCTGCATAATTTCTCTAACTCTAATCCGAACGTTTTACGATATTCACCCCCCCCCCTCTATCGTTTCTCTCAATCCAACAAGTGGTATCAGAGCGGGGAAGCTCAAATTTGGTGCAACCACCAATTTGAGAATTTTTCGAATTTTTATGAAATTTTTTTTTAATATTTTTTTGTTTATTCGAAATCTTTCTCGCTAATCGAGACTGGTGCAACACCCCTCGATAATCATTTCTCTTAATCCCGCACTACTAATCCAAGACCAAGTCTTGGGATATTCTTTTTCCTTTTAGTTTACTTTTCAGATAAAATGGCTATGCAAGAAGGCTTCAGCACTGCAAGACCACCTCTCTTCAGTGGGGAAGACTTCTCCTACTGGAAGAGCAGAATGGAGGTCCACCTGAAAACTCAGGTGGACATGTGGATAATCATCCAGTCTGGACTGGAGATTCCCAAGAATGCTGAATGAGTACCTCAGACCTACACAGAGTGGGACACCGCTCTGAAACGGAAGATTGAAGCTGATGCAAAGGTTACCCAGACCCTCCAATGCGGCTTAACAAAAGAGGAGCTAAACCGGGTGGGTCCATTCAACAGTGCCAAGGAGCTGTGGGGGAAACTGATCGAGCTGCATGAAGAAACTTCAGACACTCGAATAAGCAAGAGAGATTTCCTCCTGAACAAGCTGTACACGATCAAGATGAACGACAACGAAACAGCAGCTCAGCTTCACGCTAGAATTCAGGAACTAATGAACGGACTACACACAATCGGTCACAAGGTAGAAAACCGTGACTTGATAAGGTACGCTTTAAATGCTTTCCCGAGAAACACCTTGTGGGCATCTATGGTAGATGCATACAAGGTTTCAAGGGACCTTTCAAAAATTAAATTAGATGAATTGTTCTCTGAATTAGAATTACATGAACAGACTAACTGCAATCTGACCGAGAAAGGTATTGCCTTTGTTGCAGATAAAACTGGAAGGACAACCAAGAAGAAGCCTCAACCTGAACCCGAGTCTAACTCAGACTCAAACTCAGAAGACGAAGAAGGAGATCGACCTAAGCTGGTCCGACTGGCCCGAAACTACTACAAGGAATTGAAGAACCAAACCAACAGACGGAAAGCCAGCTAAGAACGGATGAACCAGCTGAACCCGCAAATGAAAAGAACAAACCCAACGTGACCTGCTACGAGTGCAAGAAAAAGGGTCACTACAAGACGGAGTGTCCGAACCTAAAGGAGACGAAGAAGAATAGAAGGAAAAAGGCACTTCAGGCAACGTGGGACGAGTCCTCCTCCGAAGAAGAAGAAGATGTCCCACAGTCGAACCTGCTCGCACTAACCGCCTCAGAAGAAATCGAGACCGAGTCAGAATCAGAACAGGACGACGGCAGACTGACATTTTGAAAGGACGGCGAAATCAAGGTAAGTGGTTTTACTAGAAGTCAGTTAAATGAGTTAATTTCTTATCTTTCTCGAGATTTGGCGAAAGCTAAACTCCGAGTCGAATCCCTCCGACAGGAAGTAAAACTCCTGAAAGAGGGAGCTGACTCTAGACCCTTAACTGAGAAGGTTCAAGAAGGAACCTCTACTCAAGTTGAAAAACTTGAGAAAGAGAACTCCTCCCTGAAAACTCAAGTTAAGGATCTTAGAGCTGCCTTAGAACGATTCACTTCTGGTTCCAAGGGTCTTGACATGATTCTTGAAAAACAGAAATCGGTTCTAAATCGATCCGGACTAGGCTATAGAACCAAATCTAGACAAAGATCCTACTTTGCTGTACTGAACCAGTCCAGACCTAAAGTTCAGGCATGGGTACCCAAACAATGCCTGAACAAACAAACTGGATCAAATCAATATTGGATCCCCAAGGACAAGATTCACATCTTGCCAAACCATTATCGCGGCTTTAGTCCAGGGGGAGCCAAATTGAAAATAATATTTATTGTTAGATAAAATTGTTGTTTTCAATTTGCGTGTTTGATTGTTTACTTAATTCCCGCAATTTACCATGCTTAGATTTAGGAATGGTTAGTTTAAGGACTGAACTAACTTAACTGAAATTTGACAACATAGTATTGGGTGGAGGTGAGATGATAGTACGTTAGGGAAACCAATTCTAATAAGGTCAAGTATTCTCTACTTGGTCTCGTTAGACTGGTGAAACTAGCCGAAGCTACCGATCCAAGACCCAAACTAGTTAGACCAGAATTTTTCAAAGATTAATTTTGAAAATGAAATTTCACTGAAAGGCTTTGTCAAGGAAAGGGTTGATGATCCAATAAGGCTATGGCCAAAGAAGGCCTAGTGCCTCGCCAAGACCTGGAAGCCAATCTTTGAAATTCAAATTCAAATTAGTCTCTGTCAAATTCGAATCTAACACAAACCTTCAGTTAGTTGTAGACATTCTTTTCAAAATAAATTCAATTGTTTTCAAATTTAATTCAAATTTTTCAAAATAAATCATAAATTTTCAAAATAACTTTACCCACCAAAACCTGTCTCACAAAACCTGTAAGGCTAACGTGATTGATAACCCTAGATTTGGGTGAGACAGTGAAATTAAACTCAATTGAAATTCCTTTAATACCAATATTGTGGTTTAATCTTGTAGTTCAGAACGTAGTCAAACCATGGTCAACATAGTCAAACCATGATCGAAGTAGTCAAACCATAGTCAAAACAGTCAAATCACTTCAAACCATGGTCAAACCAATTAAACTATGGTCAAATGATCACAAGACATCAAAAGTTGTCACTTCCTACATAATCCAGGCGCTCGTGACTCCTCGGGCGTCCCCCCCATGACTTTCTCTACTCTCAAGGCAAAAAGTTGCCTTTACCCCTTGACCAGGGCGCCCCGAACCTTGCGGGCGCCCCCAGTGTCAGTCAAAGCAGCAAAGCTGCAAAGTTCAGCCTGACCGGGGCGCCCGGGCCATTGCGGGCGCCCCCAACCAGCCTTAAGTCACTGCCAAAGGCAGTAGACTACTGTCCCAGGCGCCCGGGAGCTCCCGGGCGCCCCAAATGAACTGCCTATAAAAAGGCACCCGAACCCCCTCTTCTTGCCACACCAAAAACCACCTCCTTTCCAACTTCTTTCTTTCCAAGGCGACCAAGTGACCTTGTTGCTTCCTCAATCTTAATCATGCCTCCCCGGTATGATTTCTCTTATGCATTTAGAATTATCTTCTTAATTCCTTTCTTATAAATGCATGTTTCGTAACTTAGAAAACGCCGAGCAAACCAAGCGAACCCTGGTACCGAACCGAGTCCCGACCCTAGGTTCCCAACTTTAGAACTTTGTAATAAGTTTGCTCGAACAACCTATAAGCATATCAAAACTAGCTATCTCAATAGACACTTCTTCACCCAATCTTGTCCTTTAGCCATGATTGTTATAAACTTTTATCAACTAGACAATCTAGTATTCTGCACTCATACAATTAACACATCCTTATGTGCAGAATTCTATAATAACATAGTTAGACAGAACGATCTCATGTTTGTTACTACTGTTCAAGGGATACCCTTGTCAATCACCCCTTCTCTGCTAAATCAATTTCTTGGACTACGACCTTCCCAGTCCACCTTTTGTTGCTATCCACCTAGGGATCCTCAATTTGATGCTCCATACTCTCACATTACTCTAGACACTCTCCACTCCTATTTCTATAGGGAAGCTAGACTCTCCATAGCTAGACGATTTCAGTCCGTTGACCTTCAGGTCCATGACTACGCCCTGTATAAAGTTCTGGTCCGCTGCATTTTACCACTATCCACTAGGGATGTCGTGACCATGCGACCTTTTCATGCCTTCCTTCTGTATGCCCTGATCCATCATCTAGACATTGACATTGGCCTTCACATGTTCCACGCTATCTTACATGCCTCCAGTATCACGACTCAGGGTCGGGTACGCACTCCCTTCTGCCACATCATCACCTCCATCCTTCATCACCACGGTCGTGACATTACCGTAGGTGAAATGACTGCGATGACCGATTTCGATGAGATAGGATTTAGGAACTTCTCCTTAACTGGTATAGAGGTCTCGACCACCGGGGTTTTGACTTGGAGACGACAGCGAGCCGGAGCTCAGATCGACTCAGACGAGAAGGTTGAAGTCGATGTCGCAGATTTGGTAGCAGAGGCTCGAGCACACATAGACGAGCCCCCTCCACCGACACTCTACGAGAGAGTGACATGGGTGGAGACACAGGTCCAGAGCCTCCGAGAGGAAGTGGAGGCAAATTATGTTGAAGATATGGAGACAAATTTAGGCTATTACACTGAGTATATGAGTGCACTTAGAGCTGAGAGGGAGACCAGAGACGCACAATATCACGAGATGATGGCACTGTTTCGATCCTGGCAGCTAGGCTCTTCTGATCATCCTGGTCCCTGCTCCTAGATTTGATTAGCATTGTACTAGTGACTATCTGACTGTCCCTACTCAGTAGGGTTGACTCACGTTTGACCTGTATGACTGTGTTGATTCTCTCTGTTGACCAGCTGACTTATGGAAATGAGTACATGTTTTTACTATTTGATCGGCAGTTAGGATTATGCTTGGTAGAATAAGTTAAGTCTACTCTTGGTTTTCTTACTACTTTACTCATTTCAAAATCAGTTTTTAAAGTAGTTTTTAAAATGCTTTCAAAATCAGCTTTTACTTAATTTTGAAAAGTTTTAAAAAGAAATAAAATTTTCGACTTAGTTTTATTTTAAAAAAAAACTACCCCCTTCAAAACTAGGGCTTTTTCGTAAATGGACTTAGCCTAGGCCCTAACCCTAGAACTGCATGCACCTATAGATTTAGAAGCTAGTATCTCACAAGCACCTTAGAGTACTTTTGATTGATAACCTAGAATGGGTTGAGATGCTTAGGTCTTTGCCTTAATTCAAGATGCTTTAAGTCAGTGCATCTGCAGTAATTGGGGCACTAAATACTACTTACACTGTAATCAAGTTAAGTGTCAAGTTTCCCAACGCATTCACGCTCTTCTACTCCCGTGCTCTGCTCCGGAAACCTCCCGACTCGAGATACAAGCGTCGATGACGTCCCTCTGCTCCGAAAATACAATCTACACCGGACGTCAGTAACGAAGAGCTACTTTTATGTTTACTGTACTATTCTTGTAATACATTTTGTAAACTAGTTTTGCGCACATATAAAATTGCCCGCAGTAAACGGTCAACGACCGTGGGCCTTGGAGTAGGAGCCGACCTGACTCCGAACCAAATAAAAGATCTTGTGTTCGCGTTTTGTGTTTATTACTTCCGCTGCGTAATTTCTCTAACTCTAATTCGAACGTTTTACGATATTCACCCCCCCTCTATCGTTTCTCTCGATCCAACACCCGGGACCTCCCGAGTGCCTGGCCCAGCTGCCTGCCCCTCTCCTTTGGGGCGTTCTGAGCTGCAGAAACACACTCCTTCGATCCCTGCATTCAAGGTTAGTTCCAAAACAACAAAGCAAGAATATTAGTCAATGTTTTACAGTCGTAGCTGTCTTGGTGTTGACTTTAGGTCTCCCAAATGGAACCCTAGGTTGAACCGAATCCTACTGTTCTCTCGAAGGGGAACACGTCCTCACCTACTCCTCTCAGGAGAGTTTATCTTTTACCAACCGGCTCCTCCAGTTGGACTTTTGCCCAGCATCCCTTCGCTAGGTGCCTAACAGCCCTTCGCCAGGTCTTTAATGCCTAGCAGCCCTTCGCCTGGTCTTCGATGCCTAGCAGCCCTTCGCCAGGTCTTTGATGCCTAGCAGTCCTTCGCCAGGTGCCTAGCAGCCCTTCGCCTGGTCTTAGGGTTTCGATGCCTAGTAGCCCTTCGCTAGGTGCCCAGCTGCCCTTCGCCAGGACTTCTTTCTGCACACTCAGTGAACACATTAGACCAAAAAATAACATCTTAACTCTTGAACCCTTTATCATTATCAAAACCCAGGTTTGACTTAGGTGCTGCCTACACCAACAATCTCCCCCTTTTTGATTTATGGCAACCCAGTTCAAAAAATTAAGTTAAACAAAAAGCAGGTAAAGTACCAGTTTTGATTTCCTCCCCTGGAAGAAATCTCCCCCTAGGTTTTTCAAAAGTTCGTGGGGTTTTTGAAAAAGTTTCTATATCTAAAAGTGAAACGTTTTTCAGGTTTTCAATACTTAGAAAATTTTCAAAAAAGGTTTAAGTAAGAAAACATTTTCCAAAAAATATTTTGAGTTGGGCACTTGGAAAATTTTCAAGAGAATTTGAAATTTATACATAGAAAATTTTCAGCCAACCAAAGATTTTAGAATTAGTACTTAGAATAATTTTTTGAACACAACTAATTTTGAAAATAATTTCCAAAATACTTATTTTTTGCACTTTAGAAAATTTTCTAAGCTTATTCTGAAGTTTTGACACTTAGACAATTTGCAAGCAGCTTAGATACTTTAAAAAGTAGTTTAAATACTTAGAAAATTTTCAAGCAGAGAACTTTGCTTTCTGAAAAAAATAAAATCTTTTTGGAAAAAGTTTTAATTTTGAAAAAAAAATAAATTTTGAAACCTTCTTTTCTCTCCTTTCCAATATCTCCCTCTTTGCCATATATCAAAAAAATATAGCAAACAATGATTAATAAAAGTAAGATGTTGTACTGAACCAATTCTAAGTTTGAGCTGGACCAAATTAATTTAAATTTCCGCTTTCGGGTCCTGTCTAACTTGATTAGCTATTTACTAATTGTTATAAACAGTTGCTTTCGCTAGGGTTAGTCAAGTTAAGTGATTTGATCAAGTTAGATTTTCTAAACTTGACACATAACCTGATTACTGTTTAATTGATATTTAGTGCCCCAATTACTGCAGATGCACTGACTTAAAGCATCTTGAATCATGGCAAAGACCTAAGCATCTCAACCCATTCTAGGTGATCAATCAAAAGTACCCTAAGGTGCTTGTGAGATGCTAACTTCTAGATCTATAGGTGCATGCAATTCTAGGGTTAGGGCCTAGGCTATGTCCATTTTACGAAAAAGTCCTAGTTTTTGAAGGGGATAATTTTATTTAAAAAAACTAAGTCGGAAAAATCATTTTAAATAACAAAATAAGATACAGAATTGATTTTGCAGAAAATAAAATAGTTTTTTGAAAAAACTTAGAGCAGTCCTATTCTACAAAGCATAACCCTAACTGCCTTCTTATTCAAATAGTGCTGCAGCTAATCAAACATGTAATTAGAAAGTAAAGCTGATAGATGCATAAGAGTCATCTGGTCAGTAGGACCAGTAAGGTCAAACCATAGTCGCATACACGTTAACCCTACTGAGTAGGGGTAGTCAAATAGTCAACAGTACAACTGAAAATATCAATTTGAACTAAGAGGAAGGGCCAGAATGGTCAAATGGGCCAGGTTGTCATGATCGAAATAGAGACATCATTTCATTATATCGTGTGTCGTTAGTCTCTGGATCGGCTCTAAGGGCATTCATATAGTCAGTGTAATGGGCCTCATTTGCCTCCATATACTCTGCGTGATTGGCCTCCATTTCCTCCTTGAGCCTGTGGACCTCTGTCTGAAGTAGTGATAATCTCTCGTCAGTCGTCAGAGGTGGGGGCTCATCCATCTGCTCCCGAATCTCGCCAGCGAGCTCTGCGACGTCGACCTCTATGTCCTCGTCGGAATCGATCTGAGCTCCGGCTCGCTGACATCTCCATGATAACACCCTGGAACCCGAGACATATATGCCCGCTAGGGAAAAGTTTCTATACTCAATCTCGTCAAATTCAGTCATCGAGGTCATCTCTCCGTCGGTAATGTCGCGACCATAATGATGAAGAAGAGAAGTGATGATGAGGCAGTAAGGGGTGTGTACCCGACCCTGGGTCGTAACACTGGACGCATGTAGAATGGTGTGGTATATATGAAGTCCAATGTCTATGTCTAAGTGATGGATCAAAGCATACAACAGGAAGGTATGGAATGGTCGCATGGTCGCGACGTCCCTAGTGGTCAAGGGAAGAATGGAACGAACTAGCACTCTATAAAGGGCGTAGTCTTGGACTTGGAGATCTACAGACTGAAATTGTCTAACCAAAGGGTTTCGAGGATTTCTATATAAATTGGAATAAAGGGTGTCCAGATCAATGCGGGAGTAGGGAGCAGCAAAGGGAGGATCTCTAGGAGGGTAACAGTAGAAAGTGGACTGGGAAGGTCGAAGTCCAAGGAATCAGTTAAACAGCAAGGGCATGATAGTCAAGGGCATTCCTTGTACAGTAGTGATATAGCTAAGATCATCTTGTCTGACTAAGTTGTTGTAAAATTCTGCACATATGGTCGTATTCACAGGATGAGTGCAGAAAACAAGTTGATCAAGTTGGTAGAAATTGATTACGTCCATAGCCAATGGACAGGATTGAGTGAAAAACTACCTATTCAAGAAGCTTGTCTTGATGGGTTTGTAGATCGTCCTAGCAAACTTATTGAATAGTTCTAGAGTCGGAAACCTAGGGCTGCTAGGCTCGGGCCTGGGGTTGGGTTGAATAGTATGGCGTTTTCGAACATAATAAGGAATATGCTTTTAGCGAAATAACTAAAAGGAAATAATTGAAAATGAAAAATGATACCGCGTAGCCATCCGGGGAGGCATGCTTGAAGTGGAGCGTTTGAGGATACGAGAGGCTCGTTCGGGCGCCTTAGGAGGAGAAGAGTTAGAGAAGAGGTTTGTTTTGTTGGGACCGGGCGCATGTTGACATGGATGCGGGTTCGTAATTTTAAAATTAATTACGTACAGCGGAAGGTTTAGCATAAATAATTTCTCGAATTATTTAACCACACATCTAAGCATGCAATTTTATCTTGTGTAGACATGATCATATAATTAAAATTTTGCAGAAACATAAACTAATTTAAGTATTACCTCACGTAACTCGAAGGAAGGGACGAGATCCAACCGTAAGCGTCCCTTGGAAGCTCCGCCTCTATTCGCGTCCACGCCGAGTATCTTCGGGATGACTTCGCAAAGCCACGAGTTTCGTGTTCTTGAGAACTACTAGATTCTCTGAGAACGCGACGAGAAAAACCAAGAGAGAAGTCGGAAGACTAACCACAAAAGGATGGCCAGGAAAGGGCAGGGGCGGCCGACTGGTGCTCCTTCTTGGGGCTGGTTGGCGCACGGCAAGAAGGGGAGAAGAGAAGGAGAGAAAGAGAGGGAGAGAGCCTATGCCTTCATCTCTATGATTATTATCCGAGCCTTGCCTAGGGTCCTTTATATAGTGGCCTCTCAACCATCAAGCCTCTCAAATATGGAATAACTTATTCCATCATGCCAAGTTTGATTTTATATCATGGTTAAAATCATATTTTAATTCATGATAAAAAATCAATCAAGTCTCTTCTCTCCTATGGAATAAATTTCCTTATCATGGTAAATCAATCCATGATTGATTTTATAAAATAAACCAATCTATGGTTCATTTTAATTTCCATGAAAAATAAACCAAACCTTGGTTTATTATATAGAAATTTATATCATCCATAATTTTATAAAATAAACTACACTTGGTTTATTTTATAAATTGAGCCAAAACTTGGTTCTCTCCCTTTGTTGTGGCCGACCAAGCAAAGAGGATGGAGGCCCTCTTTGGCCGGCCCATCCAAGCCAAGCCCCAATGAATTAAACTTATTTAATTCATCTATTAAGTCTTCAAAAGACTTAACCATTTTACGCTTCCGATGCGTCTCTGATAAATTCAGATTCGACTTATCGTTTGGCTCAACTAAACTTAATCTCTCTTGATTGGAAAATCCAATTTTCAACTCGTTTTAAATCCCTCGGATTACTCGTAGTGCGTGTGACTAAATAGGCTTTGGATTTATGTTGGCCATCTATAATTAATCAATTAATTATAGAACGATCATGAGTGGCACCTAGTAGTACATCATGATCCCCAATTAATCGAAAGATCAACGGTTGACCTCAGAAATAATTCTGAAACCCTTCAGCAGCTATAATGAATCGTGCCCCATTCCCTTCACCATCTTATACCCACTTGGTTCAGGACATGATCTATGTGTGTCAGTCCCCACTAGGCTGACAACGTCACACCTAGCCCAAGTAACGTTTTCTCGTCCTACGGATTCTAATTACTCTAATGTATTTAAGAGATTCATACTCTGAACATGTCATGCTCTGGCCAGAGGCTTCGAGTAACAATCTGACGATAGGCCTCGGGTATACATCTCCTCGCAAGGAGTGGTGAATCCTTTATAGGCTGTTCAAACATCTTCGGGTACTTCGGCTTATACTCAATCATCCTGGGTCCACACCTCCATGGAGACGCTTGCTTAAGATGTCAAAGTATAAGTCTCCATGACCAAGATGACTTGAACACCGCAAGTCAAAGGAACATCGCACTTAAACTGCGGTAAGAACTTCACTGACATATCTATATGTAGACTACCATATGAAATTTTACAGCCAGTCACTCCAATGAACTAGTTCCCTTAACTAGCATTCATGTTTATCTCCAGACATCTCAATGTCACCAGCCAGTGAGAATTAGCTGATTAGAGAATAACCCATGCTAGTCTCAACAGAATTGATAGTGTCCGTATTTATCAATTCATCGACTAGGGACAATTTCAATACTTCACAATTGCACATGTAGAGATAATCACTAGTTGTGAATTCATCACAAATTCTCTCATGCTGTGAATTGTATTGTGGACATTCAGTAAATGAGTTTAAGATCTCAATCAAATACACAAACATGTATACTCAAATAGTAAATATTCATTTATTTGAATAAATGATTACAATCATAAGGCGATTGCCTTAGGACACTTCTCTCATATCACTAACACGTTTTTGGTGTGGCAAATGAAGGGGGTTTCGGTGGCTTTATATAGGTCTTGGTCGGGTGCCCGGGAAGGGTCAGGCGCCTGAAGTCAGTCGTATGCTGCCAAAGGCAGCTTTTTGGTGTTGATGCTGTCCTTGGGGGCACCCGTGAGGACCCGGGCACTTGGGGGCAGCTGCTATGTGTGGCAGCTTTTGTTGCCTTTGATTGACTTGAAGGTGTAGACGCCCGATATGTCACGGGCGCCTAGCTTAACTAGATATTGATAGCTTTTGCTGTCTTGATCGAAGAGAAAAGGGAGGTGGGCGCTCGAGGGGTCATGGGCGCCCGATTTGACTGCTTTTTGACCATTGACCAGTTTAACTATTTGACCAGGTTTGACTATAATGACCAACCAACAATCAAGACAATTCAACTCTAAATTCAATGTTTTTATTTAACAATACTACAAAAATTAGATTTTGCATTAACTTAAGTCCTAACTACCTCACCCAGTATCTAGTTATCAATCACGTTAACCTTATGAGTTTTTGTGAGACAGGTTTAAGAGATTTATTTAGAAAGACCATGATTAATTTTGAAAAGTTAAATTAATTTTGAAAACAATTAGTTTTGAATTTATTTTGAAAAGGAATATTTGAATCTAAGATTAACTGAAAATTTGTGTTAGATTCGAATTTGACAAAGAGTAAACTGAATTTGAATTTCAAAAATTGGCTTCCAGGTCTTGGTGAGGCACAAGGTCTTCTTTGGTCGTAGCCTTATTGGATCATCAACCCTTTCCTTGACAAAGCCTTTTAGTGAAATTTCATTTTCAAGGTTACTTTTTGAGAAATTCTGATCTAACTAGATTGGGTCTTGGATCGGTAGCTTCGGCTAGTTTCACCAGTCTAAAGAGACCAAGTAGTGGACCTTATTAGAAAAGGCTTCCCTAACGTACTATCTGTTAGTGATATGAGAAAAGTGTCCTAAGGCAATCGCCTTATGATTGTAATCATTTATTTTAATAAATGAATATTCACTATTTGAGTATACATGTTTATGTATTTGATTGAGATCTTAAACTCATTTACTGAATGTCCTCAATACAATTCACAGCATGAGAGAATTTGTGATGAATTCACAACTAGTGAGTATCTCTACATGTGCAATTGTGAAGTATTGAAAATGTCCCTAGTCGATGAATTGATAAATACGGACACTATCAATTCTGTTGAGACTAGCATGGGTTATTCTCTAATCAGCTGATTCTCACTTGCTGGTGACATTGGGATGTCCGGAGATAAACATGAATGCTTGTTAAGGGAACTAGTTCATTGGAGTGACTGGCTGTAAAACTTCATATGGTAGTCTACATATAGATATATCAATGAAGTTCTTACTGCAGCTTAAGTGTGATGTTCCTTTGACTTGCTATGTTCAAGTCATCTTGGTCATGGAGACTTATACTTTGACATCTTAAGCAAGCGTCTCCATGGAGGTGTGGACCCAGGATGATTAGGTATAAGCCAAAGTGCCCGAAGATGTTTGAACATCCTACAAAGGATTCACCACTCCTTGCGAGGAGATGTATACCCAAGGCCTATCGTCGGATTGTTACTCGAAGCCTCTGGCCAGAGCATGACATGTTCAGAGTATGCATATCTTAAATACATGAGAGTAATTAGAATTCATAGGACGAGAAAACGTTACTTGGGCTAGGTGTAACATAGTCAGCCTAGTGGGGACTGACACACATAGACCATGTCCTGAACCAAGTGGGTATAAGATGGTGAAGGGAATGGGGCACGATTCATTATAACTGCTGAAGGGTTTCAGAATAGTTTCTGAGGTCAACCGTTGATCTTTCGTTTAATTGGGGATCATGATGTACTACTAGATGCCACTCATGATCGTTCTATAATTGGTTAATTATAGACGGCTAACATAAATCGAACGCCTATTTAGTCACACTCACTACGAGTAATCCGAGGGATTTAAAACGAGTTGAAAATTGGATTTTCCAATCAAGAGAGATTAGGTTTGTTTGAGCCAAACGATAAGTCGAATCTGAATTTTTCAGAGACGCATCGGAAGCGTAAAATGGCTTAGTCTTTTGAAGACTTAATAGATGAATTAAATAAGTTTAATTCATTGGGGCGTGGCTTAGTTGGGCCGGCCAAAGAGGGTCTCCATCCTCTTTGCATGGCCGGCCACAACAAAGGGAGAGAACCAAGTTTTTGGCTCAATTTATAAAATAAACCAAGTGTGGTTTGTTTTATAAAATTATGGATGATATAAATTTTTATATAATAAACCTAGGTTTGGTTTATTTTTCATGCAAATTAAAATGAACCATTGATTGGTTTATTTTATTTTTATAAAATCAATCATGGATTGATTTACCATGATAAGAAAATTTATTCCATAAGAAAAAAAGAGACTTGGTTGATTTTTATCATGAATTAAAAAATGATAAAACTTGGCATGATGGAATAAGTCATAGAAAATTTATTCCATAAGAAAAAAGAGACTTGGCGGTTGAGAGGCCACTATATAACGGACCCATGGCAAGGCTTGGAAAATAATCGAAGTATTCTTGCCTGGGCTCTCTCCCTCTCCTCCCTTCTTCCTCTTGGCCGGCCACAAGGTTCTTCTCCCTTCTTCTTGCCGTGAGCACAAGGAGAAGCACTGAGGCGACGAAATTCTTCCATTGGGACGATCTTCCTCTCCAGCCATCAACACCTTGGGATTGGGCGCAAGTCATCTTCCTCCTTCTCGCCGGAATTGTGATTCCGGCTAACCTTGGTAGTGAGTTTTTCCGATGTGATTACTTCTCTCATGGTTTTTCTTATCGCGTTCTCAGAGAATCTAGTAGTTCTCGTGAAACGAAACTCGTGGCTTTGCGAAGTCATCCCGAAGATACTCGGCGTGGACACGAATAGAGGCGGAGCTTCCGAGGGACGCTTAGGGTTGGATCTCGTCCCTTCCTTCGAGTTATGCGAGGTAATAGTAAATTAGTTTACGTTTCTGCAAAATTTTAAATATATGATCATGTCTACACAAGATAAAGTTGCATGCTTAGATGTGTGGTTAAATAATTTGAGAAATTATTTATGCTAAACCTTCCGCTGCACGTAATTAATTTTAAAATTACGAACCCGCATCCATGTCAACATGCACCCGGTCCCAACACTATCATCTCACCGCCACCCAATACTATGTTGTTCAAATTTTAGTTAATTGGTTTAGTCCTTAGTCTAACCAGTCCTAGGTCTAAGCATGGCAAATTGCAGAAAATAAATAGACAAGCACTCATGCAATTTAAAATAAGAAAAGAAATTTATTTAACTATAAAAATTATTTTTAAGTTGGCTCCCCCTGGACTAAAGTCACGTTAATGATTAGGCAAGATATGAATCTTATCCTTGGGGATCCAATACTGATTTGGTACAACTTGATTGTTCAAGCACAGTTTGGGTACCCATGCCTAAATTTTGGGTCTAGACTGATTCAGTACAGCATAATATGACCTTTGTCTAGCCTTGGTTCGATAACCTAATCTAGATTGATTTAGAACGGACTTATATTTTCCAAGGATCATGTCAAGACCCTTGAAACCCGAAGTGAAATGTTCCAAAGCTGCTCTAAGGTCCTTCACTTGAGTTTTCAAGAAGGAGTTCTCTTTCTCAAGTTTTTCAACTTGAGTAGAGGTTCCTTCTTGAACCTTCTCAGTTAAGGATCTAGAGTCAGCTCCCTCTTTTAGGAGTTTTACTTTCTGTCGGAGGGATTCGACTCGGATTTTAGCTTTCGCCAAGTCGCGAGATAGATAAGCAATTAACTCTGATAATTGAACTCTAGAAAATCCACTTACAGTGATTTTGCCGTCCTCTAAAAATGTGAGCTTTCCGTTGTCCGGCTTCGATTCTGATCCAGTCTCAATTTTTTTCGAAGCAGTCAGGGCAAGCAGGTTCGATTGTGGGGCCTCTTCTTCTTCTTCGGAGGAAGACTCGTCCCATGTTGCTTGAAGGGCCTTCTTCCTTCTTGTCTTCTTCGTCTCCTTCAGATTGGGACATTTCGTCTTGTAGTGACCCTTCTTTTTGCATTCGTAGCAAGTCACATTTGGTTTGGTCTTTTCATTTGAAGGTTCAGCTGGCTCTTCCTTTCTTCGGCTGGCTTTCCTTCTGTTGGTCTGATTTTTCAGCTCCTTGTAGTAGTCCCGGGCTAGCCGAACCAGCTTGGGTCGATCTCCTTCGTTGTCTTCTGAGTCTGAGTTTGAGTCAGACTCGGGTGCAGGTTGAGGCTTCTTCTTAGTCATCTTTCCAGTTTTGCCTGCAACAAAAGCAGTGCCTTTCTCGGTCAGGGTGCAGTTAGTCTGCTCATGTAATTCAAGTTCAGAAAATAACTCATCTAATTTGATTTTAGAAAGATCCCTTGAAACTTTGTACGTAACTACCATAGATGCCCACAAAGTATTTCTCGGGAAAGCGTTAAGGGTATACCTGATCAGGTTACGATTCTCTACCTTGTGACTGATTGAGTGTAGACCGTTCATCAACTCTTGGATTCTGGCATGGAGTTGGGCTGCTGACTCGCCGTCGTTCATTTTGATAGTGTAGAGTTTGTTTAGTAGTAGGTCCCTCTTGCTGATTCGGGTGTCGGAGGTTCCTTCGTGCAATTCAATTAACTTACCCCAAAGTTCTTTGGCACTGTTGAATGGTCCCACCCGGTTCAGCTCTTCTTTGGTTAGACCGCATTGAAGTGTTTGGGTTGCTTTAGCATCCGCCTCGATCTTCCTTTTTAGTGAGGCGTCCCATTCTGTGTAAGGTTGTGTCACTCCTTCAGCATTTTTCGAGATTTCTAAACTAGATTGGATGATTATCCACATGTCCACCTGAGTTTTCAGGTGGACATCCATCCGACTCTTCCAATAGGAGAAGTCCTCCCCACTGAAGAGTGGTGGTCTGGCTGTACTTGCATGGCCATTTAGAAATTCTGAAATAATAGAAACAAAAAAACCGTCCCAAGACTTGGTCGTGGATTAGCAGTGCGGGAAGAAGATATATATAAATAAAATTATCGAGTGGTGTTGCACCAACCTCGATTAACGATAAAAGTTCGATCGAAAAAAAATAAAAAAGATTTTGTAAAAATCCAAAAATTTTCCAAATTGGTGGTTGCACCAAATTTGAGCTACCCCGCTCTGATACCACTTGTTGGATCGAGAAACACGATAGAGGGGGGTGAATATCGTGAAAACTTTTTCGGATAAGATTAAGAGAAAGTACACAGCGGAATTAAAAACAAATACGAGGAACACAAGTATTTTTACTTGGTTCGGAGTCGCGGTCGGCTCCTACTCCAAGGCCCACGGTCCTTGACTGTTTACTGCGGACAATTCTATAATCACGCAAAGGTTTACAGAATTTTGTACAATAATATCGCAGTAAATAAAAGAGTTACACCTTTCGTTACCGACACCCGGTGTGGATCGTACTTCGGAGCAGGGGGGCGTCGTTGGTGCTGGAATCTCGAGATCGGAGTTTGCCGGAGTAGAGCACTTGAACGAAAAGTTTAGAGGCGTTGGAAAATTGTTGTTTTGAAGCATTGGGGTCGAGCCCCTTTTATAGTGCTCCTAGGGGCGCCTGACACATGCCTTCGGATACGAGAACCTCTATCCGAAGCTTGGTCAGCGCTTATCCCCTTCGAATCGGCTCTGGAGCTGACTGGGGCGCCCGGGACCTCTCGGGCGCCCAGCTTGACTGGGTCCGCTGGCTTCGTGGCTGATTTTGCTTCGACTCATCTTTGGCATTGACCTTGGGCACCCGAGACCTCCTGAGCGCCTAGCCCAGTGTTGTTTCTAAGCGATTCTTGCTTAACTGCTTGTTTGGCTTTGACCTTGGGCGCCCGGGACCTCCCGGGCGCCTGGCCCAGCTGCCTGCCCCTCTCCTTTGCGGCGTTCTGAGCTGCAGAAACACACTCCTTCGGTCCCTGCATTCAAGGTTAGTTCCAAAACAACAAACCAAGAATATTAGTCAATGTTTTACAGCCGTAGCTATCTTGGTTCTGACTTTGGGTCTCCCAAATGGAACCCTAGGTCGAACCGACACCTACTGTTCCCTCGACGGGGAACGCGCCCTCACCTACTCCTCTCAAGAGAGTTTACCTTTTGCCAACCGGCTCCTCCGGTTGGACTTTTGCCCAGTAGCCCTTCGCCAGGTGCCCAGCAGCCCTTCGCCAGGTGCCTAGCAGCCCTTCGCCAGGTCTTCAATGCCTAGCAGCCCTTCGCCAGGTGCCTAGCAGCCCTTCACCAGGTCATTGATGCCTAGCAGTCCTTCGCCAGGTGCCTAGCAGCCCTTCGCCAGGTCTTAGGGTTTCGATGCCTAGTAGCCCTTCGCTAGGTGCCCAGCAGCCCTTCGCCAAGACTTCTTTCTACACACTCAGTGAACACATTAGACCAAAAATAACATCTTAACTCTTGAACCCTTTGCCATTATCAAAACCCAGGTTTGACTTAGGTGTTGCCTGCACCAACAGCAACCACCAGTACCCGAGTCTGACTCAGATTCGGAGTCTGACGTTGATGGAAATCGTCCAAAACTGGCCCGATTGGCTTGTGACTACTACAAGGAGCTCAAGAGTCAAACGAACCAAATGAAGATTAATCGGAAGAAGGAAGATCCAGCTGAACCCTCAACAAGCCAAAAGAAAAAAGGTAATGTAACATGCTATGAGTGCAACAAGAAGGGACATTTCAGATTAGAGTGCCCCAACCTGAAGGAGAACAAGAAAGCTTGGTAGAAGAAGACACTTCAAGCCACCTTGGACGAATCGTCCTTGGAAGAAGCTCCGCACTCAAACTTCCTCGCGTTGACTGCCTCGGAAGACATCGACTCCGGAATGGAATCAGAACCAGATGAAGACGTCGACACCGGAAAGCTCTCGATCTCAGAGGGCAGATGGATTACGGTAAGAGGTTGTCCTGAATCCGAACTTTACGATCTCATTTCATATTTGTCATGTAAGTTGGTGAAAGCCAACATCCGGGTTGAAACCCTCCGACAAGAAGTCAAACTCCTAAAAGAGGAAGTCAACTCGAGTTCCTCGACCGAGTCAGTTCAAGAAGGAAACTCGACTCAAGTTCAAAAGCTTGAGGAAGAGAATTCCTCCTTGAAAACTCAAGTCAAGGAACTCAGAGTCGCATTAGAACAATTCACTTTGGGTTCTAAGAATCATGACATGATTCTTGGAAAACAGAAGTCAGTTCTAAATCGATCCGAACTAGGCTATCGAACCAACTCGCGACAATGGTCTTACTATTCTGTATTGAACCAACCTAAAACCCGAGTCCAAGCATGGGCCCCAAAGCTAAGTTTGAATAAACAAGCTGGACCAAACCAATATTGGATCCCCAAGGACAAGATTCACATCTTGCCTAACCCTTATCGAGGCTTCAGTCCATGGGGAGCTAATATAAAAACCATTTTTATACTTAGATTTTTTTTTTTTTGCTTGAATAATTGCTTGTTGCTTGTTTATTTCATTTTTGCAATTTTATTATGCTTAGACTTAGGAATGATTAGTTGAGGACAAAAGACTTACTTGAAACTTGAACAACATAGTATTAGGTGGAGGTGAGATGATAGTATGTTGGGGAAGCCCTTCTAAAAAGTCAAGTAGGGTAAGGCGTACCCTACTTGGTTTGTTTAGTCCGATGGAACTAGCCAAAGTTACCGAACAAAATCCTAAGCTAGTTAGATCAAAATTTCTCAAGAAGTAATTCGAAAATGAACTTTCAGTAAAAGGCTTTGTCAAGGAAAGGGTTGTTGCTCCAATAAGGCTACGACCAAAGAAGGCCTTTTGTGCCTCACCAATACCTGGAAGCCGATTATCGAAACTCACTTTTAAATTACTATTTGATAAATTTGAATGTAAACAAGTTTTAATTAAATCTTAAATTTAACATTAATTCAAATATAAAAATTAATATATCTCACAAAACAGATAAGGAAATGTAACGACCCGGAAAATTTTCTCAATATTTTCTTTAAAATATTGATCATGTTTAGATAAGTGTTTGAGGCATCTAGAGATACTAGTACAAATTTTAGCCTAGTTATTCATGATTTTCCCATTTAAATTGAGAAGTTAAGTACTAATGGGCCTTATATGGGCTTTTCTAGTACCATGGTTATTAGTGGATTTTAGGTAGAATTTAATATAAATATAAATGGGGTTTAATTGGGAATATTAGCATAATTATGGGTGAGTCTTATGGGAATTTTCGAAATTAAAAGGGAAAAATAAAAAAATAAAATGAGGTAAAAATAAAATGCATGCACCAAGGATTGAACCTTGGACCTAGTCTACCACCATGCATGTACTAACCAATTCACCTAGCAAGGGAGTGCTAGTAGAGGATGAAGTGGATTTTGATTAAGGCTTAGGGAAAATGAAGAGTCATCAAGGGAAGAGACACCATGACTCTTCACTTATCCTCCTTAATGTGGTATAAAGAGGTGGCATGGGGGTTACTTTTCTTCTTCCACCAAGTCCACCCTTCTCCCTCCTTCCTCATTCTAGCCGAAACCCCAAGGGGATTTTCCCTTTGGAAAAGCTCCACAAGAAAGCCTCATCTTCAAGATCTAAGGGTTTTCCACAAGGCTACAAGGGCTAGGGGTAGCCTAAGGTCGAAGAAGTTCTTTCGGTTTCTCTATACTCAAGGTGAAAAATCAAGATACCCCAAGGTAAGACTCCCTCACCTGTGGTATGATAGTTCTCCTTGATGTTTACCATAATATGAAGTTTCGTTTGGGTTATGTTGAGGAAAAACCATGAATTTGGCCTTATGACTTTCGGCCACCATACTTTTTGGGTTCAAAATGATGTTAAAAATCTCCCTCATGTTTTCTAATGCTTTCTTATGATGAGTAAAGAATAAAATAGGATTTGGGAAATTTTGGAGTACCCTAAGACCCTCTAGGGTTTTCGGCCACCACCATGAGTCCATGGTTAGGGTTGGATCTAACCCTTCAAGCATGTATCTTGTATAACCTCACGGTACAAGGGAGGTTGAGAGTGGTTTATGTGAATTTTAACATGGCCTTGTAACCCTACAAGTTTCGACCAAGATGGGTTTTGGGGTAAGGAGTTAGGGCTTACTCCAAGTATGGGTTCCAATGGCTCTTATGGTATGGTATGGATGGTGTTAGATGATTAATTGAAAATTTTATGAATTTTTCCATGTGCCCATGGCCCTTGCAAGTTTCGGCCAACCCCAAGAAGTAGGGCTAGGAGTTAGGGTTATCCCTAACCATGAGCCCTAATAGCTTCCTATGGCCTTCTGGGTAATGTATGATCTTTCCTTTCCTTATGCTATCTTACATGTCACTTGAATGATACAACCCCTTCCTTACAAGTTTCGGCCAAGCAACTTGATTGGGGTTAGGTGGAGTTAGGGTTCCAAGAATGATGGTTTATGACTTAATATGATGTGTATATATAGGTTCAAACATGTGGTAGAAATTATGTTACTCATAACCCTAACCTTATGTGTTATGTTTCATGTTTGGTATGTTATGTTAGATGCCATGCTCAGTAGGGTTCGTTCATGAATGTTTTATGTTCTATGCCATGCACTTAGATAGCACATAGCATGTTTATAGGAGTCATATCCATGTATGCTTGCGATAGATACTATGCTTATGAATATAATGCAATGCTTACCTTATATATAATGATCATGCAAGCTCTATGAATTAGGATGATGGTTTATGTAAACATGTCATGTTCTATGAATACAATGCAATGCTTTCTCTATGTACCATGATCATGCAAGCACTATGAACAAGAATGATATTTTATGTAAGCATACCATGTTTTATGATTAAAGATAATGCTTATGCCTTTAAGGCATAATGATGCTATGCATTAAGTAAGAACGGTGAAAGGTCAAGTATGCTTTATGTCATGCTTCATGTAACAAGGTTATGCTATGCTCAAGTATGATATGAATGTCCCATGAATGATGAAGCATGTGAAGTTATTTTACTTTATGAATGAGCTTGTATCGGACCGAAGTATGGGTCCAAGGGATGGGCACCTTAAGAACGCCCCGGTTCTGGACTACCGACTATGCTATCCACGGTTCTGGGACTACCGAAGCTGTCCAATAGGGATGGGCACCTTAAGAACACCCCGGTTCTGGGACTACCGTAGTTGTCCTTACCCTAGTAGGTCGAGACTAGCTACCTCGTATTTACTTAGGGATACGCGCATATGATATATGTATGTGGTATAAGCCGGGGACTCCAATGATGTTATGATTATGTTTAAGTATTTAAAAGTATAATTTTAAAAATTAAGCATCCTTATGTATATGCATTTAACTCATGCATTCATTCATGTTATGCATTATGCCATGATAGAAAATGTTTATGTTATGTTTTAGGTTAAGAATTATGCCATGATAGAAAATGTTTATGTTATGTTTTATGTTAAGAATTATGTCATGATAGAAAATGTTTATGTTATGTTCTATGTTGAGAATTATGCCATGATAGGAAAATGTTTTATGTTTATGTTGAGGTGAAGAATATGTCATGATAGGAAAAGTTTCTGCTTATGATTTATGTTAAAGAACTATGCCATGTTAGAAAATGTCCTATGCTTATGTTCTATGTTTATCTCTATGTCATGTATCAAGCCATGCTAAGTATGTTTTATGTTTATATTTATGCTCATGTTCTATGCTAGGAACTATGTCATGCTGAGTAATTTTATATGCTCACGATTTGTGTTAAGCACCAAGTTATGTTAATGTTTCGTATGCATATGTTTATGTGATGAATGGTTTTAGTGAGTAGGAAAGGGTCTTACTAAGCCTATGTGCTTATAGTCTTATTTTCCTCATACCACAGATCAAGCAAGAGGACAATAAGGAAGCAGCAGGAGGGGCAAGAACGTGTGTGTGTGGTAGTGACTTGGCCAATGGAAGATATACCTATAAGTCTTATGCTAAACCTAGGATGGTGTTGTCAAGAACAATAATTTACACTCGCTACTTATGTGCTTACACTTGCTACTTATGTGATCTTATGACATAATGTTAAGTATGATGTTTCCATGTTAAGTATGATGTCAAGTATGTGTTAATATGCCAAGTTCCATGTTACTATGTTAGAAAGGCTAGTTAGGTGCATGTATGTGTAAGTTTAAATTATTCCGTTGCCTTATGATGTTCACATGCCCCTATGTATGTTAACGTAACGCCGCTTTATAAGAAAAAAAAAAGCGGGCGTTACAGGAAACCTGTTTTGTCACTTAGAATTAGGTGAGATGTCTAGGACCTAATAATGTAGTTCAACCCAACCAATATTTTTCAAAATTAAATCTACATTTTCCAAAATTAAATAATCTACATTTTCCAAAATTAAATAATTCAACATTTTTCAAAATTAAATGTATAGTTTTCAAAATTAACTAATTCAATATTTTTCAAAATTAAATAATTCAATATTTTTCAAAATTAAATCTACATTTTCCAAAATTAACTTTATAACATTTTATTTCAAAATTAATTTCCTATACTTTCAAAATTAATTTCACATTTGCAAAAATAATTATACACTTAACATGTTCACCTAATAATTTTCAAATCCAATTTTAGAATTAATTTAACTCTACTGAAAACCTGTCTCACAAAAACCCATAAGGTCAACATGCTTGATAACGTTAGATGTGGATGAGACAGATCAGGTAGTGAAATTCAATTCAATCTATCCTTACCTCTACATAAATGAATCCTATTGGACCTTGGATGGCTAGAGAGGGGGGTTGTGAATAGCCAGACACTAAAACTATTCGCTTCTTTGATCTTTCTTTCTGCAATCAGAGTTAGCAGCGAAAACAATACAGAAAGAAAGAATAGAAATACAAAACACAAACCAGCGTAAACTCAAGGATGTACAAGGTTCGGGGATAACTTGCCCCTACTCCTTGGCGTGCCCATGAGGTGGGTGATCCCTTGATCGTCAGCAGATCAAGCCCCGGAACTCCGGATATAAAAGCCTCCTTCTCGGTGGAGTAACCTCTCCACATATCTCACAGCAATGAATGAGCTTGAGTACAGGAGATCACGAGAAGAAAAACTCACACAATAGATGTGGCAGTAAACGCTCAAGCAAGAACACTACAGAGAGCACAACAATCCAGCGAAACCCATAGCAAAAACCCTTCGCTTGTTTCCTGTCTGTTCTACTTGCGCTCCTCTACTTCCCAGCTTCTTCTTAAGCTTCTGCTCACCATCGCCAGACTCCATCAGCACCCATTGAACCACAGCCTGACCCATAGACTCCACTGAGCGCTCAGTCCACTGAAGACCTCTTCAGCTGAGCCTCCGGTCAGTCGCCAGCTGCGCCAGAAGCCGTTGAAACCTGGAAACAGAAAACAGACAAACCTGCCATGGTGAAAGTCGCCATTGACTCTTCTCCTTGGTTTGTATCATCCCTGCAAAGTCTGCACACTCAACAGAAGCTTAGCATAGCAAATTAAAAGGAAACAGCAGAGTAACAGAAGAGATCAGAGCGAAATCAGATGTCTGACAACGATTCAAATTAAAGTTATCAGACACTGATCGGTCACTAGACCGATCAATGAAGACCCTGATCGATCAGGCTCCTGCCTGATCGGTCCAGTGAAGCTGTGATCGGTCACACTGACCGATCAGGGATCACAGATCTGAACCTGTGATCGGTCACACTGACCGATCGAGGATCGAGGATCGGTCACCAGACCGATCCATCAGTTTGCTAGAGTTACCTCTAGCTCCCATCAGCCAAAGCACCTGATCGGTCACCTGACCGATCAGGTTGTGGCCTGATCGGTCACAGTGACTGATCAGATCACCTCTGGACCGATCAGGACATCCTGATCGGTCAAGGAGGACCTTGAACGGTCCAAGTGACCGATCAGGGTTCTCTAGCCTCTTTCTGATCCTTTCTTCTGATCGTTCACTAGAACGATCAGAAACCACACAGAAGCATTCTGATCTCTCTCTCTCTGATCGTTCACCGGAACGATTAGAAGCCAATCAGAAGCATTCTGTTCTCTTTCTGATCGTTCACCAGAATGATCAGACTCCTTGGATCGGTCACCAGACCGATCTGTTCACAAGGGAACTCGTGCCAACTCCTGATCGAACTCCAGACCGATCAGGTCACTTGGTTGACTCATGCCTAGTCACCTAGCTTCACTCGCTAGGACCCGGCTTCACTCATCGGGATTTCCGTCACCTAGCTTCACTCGCTAGGACCCAACTTCACTCATCGAGATTTCAGTCACCCGGCTTCACTCACCGGGACCCAGCTTCACTCACCGGGGTTTCCATCACCCGGCTTCACTAACCGGGATTTTCATCACCCGGCTTCACTCACCAGGACCCGACTTCACTCACTGGGGTTTCCATCACCCGACTTCACTCACCGGGACACGGCTTCACTCACCGAGATTTCCATCACCCGACTTCACTCACCAGGACTCGGCTTCACTCACCGGGATTTCCATCACCCGACTTCACTCATCGGGACCCGGCTTCACTCACCGGGGTTTTCGTCACCCGACTTCACTCACCGAGACACGGCTTCACTCACCAGGATTTCCATCACCCAGCTTCACTCACCGAGACCCGGCTTCACTCACCGGGGTTTCAATCCCCTGGCATCACTCACTGGGACTCGTGCCAAGTCCCCGACCAGGACTTAAGCTGAATTTATCTTACTCACCAAAACTTAAATTGGTGTCAACACCAAAACAACAATCAGGACAGACTGCTTCAACAAATCCAAATCAAACATACTTTATGTGTAGGAACATAAAAATTTGGACCAATGGATGTTGGATAGTGGATGTTCCAGACACATGACTAGGGATAAATTGAAGTTTAGCAAAATCAAGTTCAAAAACCTAGGCTTAGTGGCATTTGGCAACAATGCCACACTTAAAGTAATTTGGTTAGGTAACATTGGACTTAACTCTGATTTTATTATTAAAAAGGTGTTATTGGTTGAAAACTTTAAGTTTAATTTACTTAGCATTAGCCAACTTTGTGATACTGGTTATGTTGTTACCTTCACCAATTCTGAATGCTTGGTTAGGAATCTACAAGACTTAGAAGTAACACTTAAGGGTAATAAGAAAAACAATGATTACACAATCAATCTACCCATAATACCTAAATATTTTCTAACTCAATTAGAAGAAGCCGATCTTTGGCATAGAAGACTAGGTCACACCCATACTAAATTTATTTCAAAAATAACTCAACTTGGATTGGTTAAAGGTGTGCCTAAAATTAAAATCTTTGAAAATACCATCTGTAATTCATGTCAATAAGGTAAACAAACCAAGTCAACACACAAACCAACTCAGTCAGACCTAACCCAAACCACACTTGAGCTCCTGCACCTAGACCTATTTGATTCACATGGAGCCAAGTCACTAAGCAGGAATCGGTACTGCTTAGTAATCATTAACGATTACTCTAGGTTTACCTGGGTTAGGTTCTTAAAAACTAAAGATGAAACATTTAACTCATTTAACAACTTGTGCAAAATAATTGAAAATCAAAATGACACAAAAATTAAAAGACTTAAGAGTGACCATGGGGGAGAGTTTGAAAATCATAGATTTGAGGAATTTTTTAAATTAATGGGTACATCCATGAGTTTTATGTCCTAGAACTCCCCAACAAAATGGAATAGTTGAAAGGAAGAATATAACCCTTTAGGAAGCCGCTACGACCATGCTCAACGAATATAACCTAACTAATCAATTTTGGACAGAGGCGGTAAATACAACCTGTTATCTACAAAATAGGGTCTTAATTAATAGAAGACACAATAAGACACCCTATGAAATTTATTATCACATATTACCAAATTTACAATACTTAAGGGTTTTTGGGTGCAAAGTCCATATTTTGAATACTAATGACTACCTAGGTAAGTTTCAATCCAAATCAACCCTAGGAATCTTTTTAGGATATTCAACAACAAGTAGAGAATATAGGGTTTACAATAGACAAACCCATAAAATTGAAGAAACCACCAACTTAATATTTGATGAAGAAATTGAAACAAAACCTATTGACAATCAAAACCTAAATAATTCAAATCTTGATCAAGAATATATTGAACCATTAACTAAACTATCAATTCAACCAACTACTGAGGCATCAACTGAACTTGAACCAACTACTGAGGCATCAACTGAACCTAAACCAACCCAAGTAGTTGAACCAATCACTGAACCAAAACTGTGCTAAGGAATCTCACCTAGTAGCACTAAAAAGAATCCTATGGTACATTAAAGGTACCCTAAATGTAGGTATTTGGTATCCTAGGAATTCTAATTTTGAATTATCAGGATACTCTGACTCAGACTATGCCGATTGCAAACTAGATAGAAAGAGTACAAGTGAAAGTTGTCAATTACTAGGACACAGTCTAGTCAGCTGGTGCAGTAGAAAGCAACACTTCGTTGACTTATCCACAACTGAAGCAGAATATGTTGCCCTAGGAGAGTGTGTAGCACAACTTTTATGGATGATGCACACTCTTAAGGACTTCCAGCTAGACTATGCCCAAACCAAAGTGTTTATTGACAACATAAGCTCAATAAATCTTACGAAAAACCAAATTCATCACTCCCGAACCAAACATATAGAAGTAAAATATCATTTTGTTAGGGATCATGTAGCCAGGGGCAAAATCGTACTTATGCATGTGGACTCGAAATCTAATTTAGCCGACATCTTTATTGAACCCTTACCTGAGTCTGAGTTTAGCTTACTAAGAAGGCAGTTAGGGTTGTGCTTAATAGAGTAGGACTGTTCTAATTTTTCTTTAAAATGTTTTTTTTAAAAAACTAGTATTTCATATCTTTCAAAAAATCATTCTTTTTCTTGAATTTTAAAATTCTTTTCTGACTTAGATTTTTCAAAAAATTTACCCCTTTTAAAACTAGGGTTTTCTACGTAAATGGATTTAGCCTAGGCATTAACCCTAGAATTGCATGCACCTATAGATCTAGAAGTCAGCATCTCACATGCACCTTAGGACACTTTGATTGATAACCTAGACTGGATTGAGATGCTTAGGTCTATGCCTTGACTCAAGATGTTTTATGTCAGTGCATCTAGAGTAGTTGGGGCAATAAATACAATTGAACAGCAATCAAGTTAAGTGTTCAAGCTTAGAAAATCTAACTTGATCAGATCACTTAACTTGACTAACCCTAGTGAAAGCTGTTGTTATATAACAGTCAGTAAGTAGCTAACTAGGTTAGACAAGACCCGAACAAGTTTAGTTTAATTGGTTTGATCCTTTTTTTGTGCTTGGGTTCATTAGAATTGGTTTAATACGTATGTAAATTTTAGTTTAACTGGCTCTGATTAGAAATTGATTTGCAATTGGTGTTCAATCATTTTTTTTTTATATATGGCAAAGGGGGAGAGAGTAAAAGAAGGGTAAAATTTTTTCATTTTTTTTTTACAAAAAGTAAAGTTAATTTTCAAGTGCATGAAAACATTCAAGTACAAATTTCCAAGTTAAGTGCATTAAAACATTCATTTCTTTTTCTTGGAATTTTTTGTTCTAAGTGAATTTTTTTCTAAGTGAAAATTGTTCTTAGTGAAAATTTTTCTAAGTGAAACTTTTTCTAAGTGAAAATTTTTCTAAGTGAAAATTGTTTTAAGTGAAATTTTTCTAAAGTGAAAATTTTTTCTAAGTGAAAATTGTTCTAAGTGAAAATATTTTCTAAGTGAAAATTGTTCTAAATGCCAAATTTTTTTTCTAAGTGAATTTTTTTTGCAAAATTGTTCTAAGTGCAAAAGTTTTCTAAGTGCAAAAAGATTTTCAAGTGCACAATACATCTTAAAGTGCAAACTCTTTTATGTGTGCAAATGTTTTACAAATTTTTGTGGTGCCTAAAACTTTCAAAACATCAAAGGTTTTGCAAAATACTTGGTCAAAATTTGGTATCACAAAAAGACTTTAACTTGGTTTTCCTCTAACAAAAACTTAGCATGTCTTTGAAAAACTGCATATCATTGAAAGCTTCAGGGGGAGAATTTCTATTTCAGGGGGAGCTTAGTATTTGCTTTTTTTAAATTGGCTTTCTTAAAAGAGAGGAAAATAAAATTGTTTTTGTTAATATATATCTGCTTTACATAGTTTTAAACTTAACTTTTTGAACCAGATTGCCATAAATCAAAAAGGGGGGGATTGTTGGTGCCGAAAGCACCAAGATCAAACCTAAGTTTTGATAATGGCAAAGGGTTCATATGTTAAGGTTACCTCATGATCAAATGAAGCTTATTTAAGTGCGTAGGAAAAGTCCTAGCTAAACTAGGCACGAAGTCCTAATTCAAAGAATTGGGCAATAAGTCCTGGCAGAGGGCTGGGCACCTAAGTCCTGACATAGGGTTGGGCAATAAGTCCTAGTCACGGACTGGGCATGAAGTCCTGATTCGAGGAATTAGGCAATCAGTCCTAGCCGAGACTGGGCACCGAAGATCTGACCGGGGGTTGGGCAATAAGTCCTAGTTGGAGACTGGGCACGAAGACCTGATCCGAAAGATTGGGCAAAAGTCCAACCGGAGGAGCCGGTTGGCAAAAAGGTAAATTCTCCTTAGAGGAGTAGACGAGGATGTGTTCCCCGTAGGAGAAAACATTAGGCGTCGGTTCGACCTAGGGTTCCATTTTGGAAGCCCAAAGTCAGAACCAAGACAGCTGTGGCTGTATTCTGTACTTAACTTATATATTGTTCGTGTTTTGGAACTAACCCTGGTTGCATGAACAAAGGTTGAAGTGTTTTGCTTCCCAGGAGCCTGAATGGAGTCAGGCGCCTGATCATACAGGCGGCTGTGTTGATACAAGTGCCCTAGATGATGGTTTTCCAGCAGTCTAGAATTAAAGCCTCCACATCAGCAAAGGAGCCGCCTGTGTCAATACAGGCACCCCAGTCGACTCAGGCACCCCAGTTGAAGGGATAAGCGTTGTTAGTGATATGAGAGAAGTGTCCTAAGGCAATCGCCTTATGATTGTAAATATTTATTTTAATAAATGAAAATTCACTATTTGAGTATACATGTTTGTGTATTTGATTGGGATCTTAAACTCATCTACTGAATGTCCGCAATACAATTCATAGCATAAGAGAATTTGTGATGGGGTCACAACTAGTGATTATCTCTACATGTGCAATTGTGAAGTATTGAAAATATCCCTAGTCGATGAATTGATAAAAATGGACACTATCAATTCTGTTGAGACTAGCATGGGTTATTCTCTAATCAGCTGATTCTCACTGGCTGGTGACATTGGAATGTCCGGAGATAAATATGGATGCTAGGTAAGGGAACTAGTTCATTGGAGTGACTGACTGTAAAACTTCACATGGTAGTCTATACATAGACAGGTCAATGAAGTTCTTACTGCAGCTTAAGTGTGATGTTCCTTTGACTTGCGGTGTTCAAGTCATCTTGGTCATGGAGACTTATACTTTAACATCATAAGCAAGCATCTCCAAGGAGGTGTGGACCCAGGATGGTTGGGTACAAGCCAAAGTGACCGAAGACGTTTGAACAGCCTACAAAGGATTCACCACTTCTTGCGAGGAGATGTATACCCAGGCCTATCGTCGGATTGTTACTCAAAGCCTCTGGCCAGAGCATGTCATGTTTAGAGTATGAGTCTCTTAAATGTTAGTGATATGAGAGAAGTGTCCTAAGGCAATCGCCTTATGATTGTAAACATTTATTTAATAAATGAAAATTGACTATTTGAGTATACATATTTGTGTATTTGATTGGGATCTTAAACTCATCTACTGAATGTCCGCAATACAATTCACAGCATAAGAGAATTTGTGATGGGATCACAACTAGTGATTATCTCTGCATGTGCAATTGTGAAGTATTGAAAATATCCCTAGTCGATGAATTGATAAAAACGGGCACTATCAATTCTGTTGAGACTAGCATGGATTATTCTCTAATCGGCTGATTCTCACTGGCTGGTGACATTGGGATGTCCAGAGATAAACATGGATGCTAGTTAAGGGAACTAGTTCATTGGAGTGACTAGCTGTAAAACTTCACATGGTAGTCTATACATAGACAGGTCAGTGAAGTTCTTACCGCAGCTTAAGTGCGATGTTCCTTTGACTTGCGGTGTTCAAGTCATCTTGGTCATGGAGACTTATACTTTAACATCTTAAGCAAGCATCTCCAAAGGAGGTGTGGACCCAGGATGGTTGGGTATAAGCCGAAGTGCCCGAAGATGTTTGAACAGCCTACAAAGGATTCACCACTCCTTGCGAGGAGATGTATACCTAGGCCTATAGTCGGATTATTACTCAAAGCCTCTGGCCAGAGCATATCATGTTTAGAGTATGAGTCTCTTAAATACATGAGAGTAATTAGAAATCCAAAGGATGAGAAAGACACTACTTGGGCTAGGTGTGACGTAGTCAGCCTAGTGGGGACTGACACACACAGACCATGTCCTGAACCAAGTGGGTATAAGATGGTGAAGGGAATGAGGCACGATACATTAGAGCTGCTGAAGGGTTTCAGAATAATTTCTGAGGTCATCCATTGATCTTTCGATTAATTGGGGATCATGATGTACTACTAGGTGCCACTCATGATAGTTCTATAATTAATGAATTATAGACGTCCAACATAAATCGAAAGCCTATTTAGTCACACGCACTACGAGTAATTCGAGGGATTTAAAACGAGTTGAAAATTGGATTTTCCGATCAAGAGAAATAAGTCGAATCTGAATTTATCAGAGGCGCAACGGAATCTTAAAATGGCTAAGTCTTTTGAAGGCTTATTGGGCGAATTAAATGAGTTTAATTCGCGAGGGAAGGGCTTGGAGTGGCCGGCCAAAGAGGGTGCCCACCCTCTTTGGTTTGGCCGGCCACCTAAAGGAGAGAAACTAATTTAATTGGTATAAATTATAAAATAAATCAAGCGCGATTTGTTTTATAAAAATTATGGATAAATAAATTTGTTTTCATTGAAATTAAAATAAACTTTAAATGGTTTATTTTTATTTTATAAAATCAATTATGAATTGATTTTTCCATCATAAGAAAAATTTATATAATAAATTTATTCTATTTATGGAAATTAAAATGAACCATGGATTGGTTTATTTTATTTTATAAAATCAATTATGAATTGATTTTTCCATGATAAAGAAAAATTTATATAATAAATTTATTCCTTTTATGGAGATTAAAATAAACTTTAAATGGTTTATTTTATAAAATCAATTATGAATTGATTTTTCCATGATGAGAAAATTTATATAATAAATTTTATGAAAATTTATTCCATAATTAAAAAGAGAGATGTATTTGTTTTATTATAAAATTAGTTATAATAAAACTTAGCATAACAGATTAATTAATAAGAAAATTTATAAGATAAATTTCTTATGAAAATTTATTCCGTTAATTCCGTTAAAGGGGAGACATGGCAAGGGAGAGGCTACTATATAAAGGAACCAAGGCTAGGCTTGAATTCCTCAATTGAGTTATCAAGAGATTAGTAGCTCCCTCTCTCTCTCTAACTCTCTCTCTCTCTAGGGTCGGCCCCCCCTCTCTCTCTAGGGTCGGCTCACTCTCCTCCCCTAGGGCCGGCGCACATCCCAAGGGTGGCCGAGAGCTTCATCCGCCAAGAAGGTGCCGAAGAAGAAGAAACGGATCGCGACTCCTTCTTTCCTTTCCCGGAATTTTCATTCCGTTACTTGGTTGTTAGTTTCCTTTCTTCTCTCTTGATCTTCTAGTTGTGCCTTTAGAGAATCTAGTAGTTCTCGTCGGCACAAAACTCGTGACTTTGTGAAGTCATCCCGAAGAGAACTCGGCGTGGACGCGAATAGAGGCGGAGCTTCCAAGGGACGCTACGGTTGGAGCTCGTCCCTTTCTTCGAGTTACGCGAGGTACAAAGTAAATTAGTATACTTTTCCGCAAAATTTTAATTTATGATCATGTCCACACATCATAAGGTCGCATGCTAGATACGTGGTTAAAAATAATTTGAGAAATTATTTATGCTAATTCTTCCGCTGCACGTAAATATTTTAAAATTTACGAACCCGTATCCTTGTGAGCATGCACCCGGTCCCAACAGTGGTATCTGAGCCGGTTAGTGTTCGACATAATCATATAATTGTTTTGTGGAAAACTTTGTCATGATCTCAATTTTGGAAAATTTTTCAATTATGGAAACTTTCCAATTATAATAAATTTTAGATTTATGAATTTCAAAGTTTGGAAATCCTCATGAAATTTCGCAAACTTTTGAAATTTTCTAGTTTCAGAAATTTTATAATAATTGTGAAAACTTCCCATCTTTGGAAACCTTCCAATTTTGGAAAATTTTCTATTTTAGAAATTTTCCAATTTTGGAAATATGTAAGTTTTCTTTGTACCAAAAACTTACAATTATTCTGAAAACCTATTATGAAATCTCGCAATTTTGGGCACTTTCTTTCAAGAAAGTCTAGACAAATTTATGGACAATGAATTGACAATTAAATTTGAATTGGTTTTTAAATTGACAACAAAATTCTTTATTTTGAATTGAGCCTCGGGGAGCCGTCCAATTTAAAGTTAGTTGTTGTAATTTAATTTCCCAATTTTAAATAAAATTGTCATGTTTAATTTGGTTACGCTTCCGAAGCAGACCAAATTGGATTTACGACAAATTACTTTTCTTTGGGTATCTGAGCCTCGGGGAGTCACCCTAAAAAATGATTTGTTGTAATTAATTAAATCCATGAATAAAATATGATTTAAGAGGTGATGCTCTTACATATTATTGTCTCCAAAATTAATTAGGAAAATGGTTTCCTATAGAGTTTTCTTAAATGAGATTTTCATGAAAATAATATGTGGTTGAATTAAGGACTCATGTCTCTTAATTTAATAAGATTTGATTTAGAGAAATCAAAGTCTTAAACATATTATTTCCGAAATTGATTATGACAATTTAGGAAATTGTTTCCCAAAACAATTCCTTGAATAAAGTATAAAATTGGAATTAGGAAATCCGGTTCCTAATTCAATTAATTAGACTTGATAAATTAAGTCACATACATACTTTATTAAGGAAATCGTTAGTCATGACATGATTATATGTCATGAATGTGCATAGAAAAGAAAGAATGAGACCCAAAACCCCTTACAAAATATTAAGGCCAACACCTTCCATTAATATGGTTAGAATCGGAGTTTTGTTTCTCATTTGGGTTGATGGACACATCCATGCCCGGCTTGAACCTCAACATGTTCAAACCATGGAATTAGTTTATGTATAATATAGTTGGAGTCAGAGGTCAATCCTTAGTTTTGGTTGTTGGACACATCCAAGCCTGACTAAACGGTTGAATGAGCTCCAACCATATTAAAATTATTACTTGATTAATGGGTCAGCCTTAAGCTTGGAGCATCGATTTGTTGTGCCACAGCCAAGGTCGATGTAAAGAGAGGTGTAGTTGGGTGCTATGTATAATGTTGCATACTTGTTAATGAGTTAACAACCCAATGATTTATGCAAACATTCAATTAGTTGATAGCATAAAGTGATAGTTACATATATGTGATATGTAATCGGTATAATTACCTACCTTCATAGCTAAGAAAAACTTGATGGCCACAGCCATGGTTGTTCTTATCTAAGGTTGGATATCAACCTATTTGGAGATGTTCCTACGATCTCCCGAATTGATAAAAAGGGTTATTCAATTTGTAAATAAATAGGATTTTATTAATGTATGTTGATACATTCTTTATCACCTTCTCACATAAAGCTCAATTTGTATTTCTAGGTTAATCACTCGATCATGTCTTCTCTGAATTTGCGTTCCATTTTGGACACCAATAAACTAACTGGGCCAAACTTCATGGACTGGCTTCGAAACCTGAGGATAGTCTTCAAGGCAGAGAATCTTGCTTATGTCCTTGAAGATCAACTTCCCAACCGTCCTCCTGAAAATGCAACTCCAGACCAGTTTCCTGAGTTACTCAACCTGCTGAAGACTGTAGAGCCTTCTGTGAAGCAGGATCAAAAGACGGTACTGTTAGTTGGTTCCTTGAAGTAAGGTTCTAAGAGGAAGGCCAAAGAACAGAATAAGGGAAAGAATAAAAAAGCCAAAAAGACTGAAAATACCCTAAAAGGCACTTGCCATCACTATGGCAAGGAGGGTCACTAGCGAAGAAACTGCAAGGTTTATCTTGAGTCCTTGAAAGAGAAGGCATCCGATGCCCCATCCTCTTCAAGTATCTTCGTTATTGAATGTCACTCTATTTCCTCAAATACCTGGGTACTTGATATTGGGTGTAGCTCACATATATGTAATGGCATACAGGGGCTAAGGAATAAGGAATAGAAGAAGACTCGTCAAGGGAGAAGCGAATTTGCGAGTTGGAAACGGTGCAAAGATAGCTGCTGTTGCCATCGGAACATATTTGCTAAAGCTCCCTACAAGACGTGTCTTAGAATTGGATAATTGTTATTTTGTTCCTTCGTTAATAAAGAATATTGTATCTATTTCATGTTTGAATGAAAAGGGTTATCATTTAACTTTTAGTAACAATTGTTGTTACATAACTTTAAATGACGTTCTTTATGGGAATGGAACATTGTGCAATGGTATCTACACGTTAGATTTATCCGGTGACGTTTTCAATATCGAAGTTAGCAACAAACGTTCTAGAATAGATAATCGAATAGACTCCTACACGTGGCATTGTCGTCTTGGCCATATAAGTAAGAAACGCATGACCAAATTACACCGATGTGGAATTTTGGAATCATTTGAACCCGATTCATTTGATACATGCGAATCATGCTTAAAAGGAAAGATGACCAAATTACTCTTTTTCGGAAAAGGTAATCCAGTGGGAGAATTGCTTGGTCTAATACATACTGATGTATGTGGACCAATGTCAACTCTTGCACAAGGAGGCTATAGCTACTTCATCACCTTTATCGATGATCACTCACGATTCGGGTATGTGTTCTTGATGAAACACAAATCTGAAGCCTTTGAGAAATTCAAAGAGTTCAGAAATGAAGTAAAGAAACATCTTGGCAAAAGTATTAAGATACTTCGATCTGATCGGGGTGGTGAATACTTAAGTCAAGAGTTTCAAGATTATCTAAGGGACAATGGGATATTGTCCCAATGGACTCCGCCGTATACACCACAGCATAATGGTGTATCTGAGAGGCGCAACCGAACCTTGATGGACATGGTTAGGTCAATGATGAATCATGCAACTCTTCCAAAAACCTTTTGGGGTTATGCACTTAAGACAGCTGTTTACTTGCTAAACAGAGTCCCGACCAAGGTAGTCTCTACTACTCCATATGAGACATGGAATATTAAGAAACCTCACTTAACTTACCTTAAGACATGGGGTTGTCCTGCTTATGTGAAGCGGACTGTATCAGACAAATTGGATGCTAAGTCTGATAAATGTCTATTTATTGGATACCCTAAGGAAACGAAGGGTTACCAATTCTATCATCCCTTGGAACAAAAGGTGTTTGTTTCAAGGCATGCTGTATTTCTGGAAAAAGAATTTCATTTACAAGAAAACAGTGGGAGTGGCATTGAACTTGATGAAGTTCAAGAAACTCCAATAGACATTACAGAGACACCTAGTCTAGACCCACAACCAATAACTCATAATGATGAGCTATCAGTTGAACCTAAAACAACACCACCTCTTCGTAGGTCTGATAGGACACACAATATTCCAGAGAGATACGGATTTCTCATAAGTGAATCGAACGACGTGTTACTCATAAGCGATGATGAACCTATCAGTTATGAAGATGTTCTGAAAAATTCAGAAAGGGACAAATGGCTTGAAGCCATGAAGTCGGAAATGGATTCCATGTACGAAAATCAAGTATGGGACTTGGTTAACCCACCTGAAGGGATTAAACCCATAGGGTGCAAGTGGGTTTTCAAGAAGAAAATCGACATGGAAGGTAATGTTGTTACCTTTAAGGCTAGATTAGTGGCAAAAGGATATCGTCAGAAACAAGGAATTGATTATGACGAAACCTATTCGCCAGTAGCTATGCTTAAATCCATTCGGATGCTCCTAGCCATAGCAGCTCATTATGATTATGAGATATGGCAAATGGATGTGAAAACAGCTTTCCTTAATGGAAACCTGCTTGAGGATGTATACATGATACAACCTGAAGGTTTCACATCGGTTGATAAAACCAAAGTATGCAAGCTTCGACGATCCATATATGGACTGAAGCAAGCATCCAGGAGCTGGAACATCCGTTTTGATGAAACAATCAAAGAGTTTGATTTCTCACAAAATCCTGACAAACCTTATGTGTATAAGAAGGTTAGTGGGAGTGTAGTCGTATTCCTAGTATTATATGTCGATGACATATTACTTATAGGAAATGATATATCAGTCTTACAAAGAGTTAAAATTTGGTTGTCCAAAACTTTCTCCATGAAAGACCTGGGAGAAGCAACCTATATCCTTGGGATTAGAATCTATAGAGATAGATCGAAACGGTTGCTTGGTCTTTCGCAGTCTACATATATAGAGCGAGTGCTAAAAAGGTTTAGCATGTCGGAATCCAAGAAAGGTTACCTTCCCATCAGGCATGGGATCAACCTTTCAAAGTCTATGTGTCCGCGCACAGAAGACGAGAGGATTTGCATGAATAAGATTCCTTATGCATCCGCGATAGGATCTATCATGTATGTTATGCTATGTACAAGGCCCGATGTATCGTATGCTTTGAGCGTCACCAGCAGATACCAGTCGGATCCAGGAATGGATCATTGGGCGGCTGTCATGTAACGACCTGAAAAATTCTCTTAATATTTTCTTAAAATATTGAGCATGTCTAGATAATTTTCTGAGGGGCCCAGAAATAATTATGTAAAATTGGGCCTAGAAATCTATGTTTTCTCATTTAAATTGAGAAAAACTAGGTACTAACGAGCTTTAAAAGGGCTCCAAAAATGGGTATTAATTAGGTAAAATTAATATAAATTAGGTAAAATTAATATAAATATAAATGAATTTTATTTAGGAATATTAGCATAATTATGGGTGATTTTAGGGGGGATTTTCGGAATTTAAGAAATAAAAATAATAAAAGAAATGAAATGAAAATAAAATAAAAATAAAAGTGCATGAGCCAAGGGTTGAACCTTGGACCTCTTGTACAACCATGTAAGCCTTAACCAACTCACCTAGCAAGGAATTCTTATGAGTAATTGAAGTGGAGGATAGTTAAGAGGTAAAAGGAGGTGAAGAGTCATGGAGAGGCTCTTCATTTGCCTCCTTGATGGGTTATAATGAGAGGAGTTTTGGGAGTTACTTATTCTCTCAATCAAGTGCATTACCTCTCCTCTTCATTCCCCATTCTTGCCGAGCACCATAGGGAGGAGTGCCTTGGAGAAAACTTCACAAGAGGTCTCATCTCTCAAGATCTCAAGTTCCTACAAGGTGACAAGGATTAGTTGTGGTCAAGAGATACCAAGTCCTCTTCCTTCTCCTCTTTCAAGGTTCGAAAAATCAAGAAAACTAAGGTAAGACTCCCTCACCTGTGGTATAATAGTTACCTATGATTTCCATGATTTTTGGCATGATATATGGGTTAGTTTCAGATTTAATGTTGAAGGGAAACAAAATCAAGGTTCCTATGTTCAAAGGTTTCGGCCAGCATGTTTTAAAGGTCCATAATTGTGTTAAAAATCATGATAATGTTATTTGGTGTTCCCTGATGATTTTTAGAAGTTAAGTGAAATTTTTGTGGATTTTTGGAGTACCCTAGGACACCCTAGGGTCTCGGATAACATGAAAGAAGCAAAACCCAGAACCTTAAGTTCAAGGGTTTCGGCCACCATGTTTTAAATGTCTAAAAATATGTTAAAAATCATGATAATGTTATTTTATGTTCCCTTATGATGTTTAGAAGTTAAGTGTAATTTTTGGGGATTTTTGGAGTACCCTAGGACACCCTAGGGTCTCGGCCAACATGAAAGAAGCAAAACCCAGAACCTTAAGTTCAAGGGTTTCGGCCACCATGTTTTAAATGTCTAGAAATATGTTAAAAATCATGATAATGTTATTTTATGTTCTCTTATGATGTTTAGAAGTTAAGTGTAATTTTTGGGAATTTTTGGAGTACCCTAGGACACTTTAGGGTTTCGGCCAACATGAAAGGGACAAAACCAAGGTCCCTATGTTTATGGGTTTCGGCCACCATGATTTAAATGTCTATAAACATGTTAAAAATCATGACAATGTTATTTAATGCTCCCTGATGATGTTTATAAGTTAAGTATAAATTTTGGGAATTTTTGGAGCACCCTAGTGGCCCATATGGTTCGGCCAACCCCAAGGACCCAAGGGTTAGGGTTGAGTCTTTAACTTCAAGCATATGTTTATGTGTGTTGCCATGATATAAGGATGAAGGATGGTGATTGTGTGAATTATCACATGGCCTTGGGACTCCATAAGTTTCAGCCAATAAGGGTTAATAGGATAAGAGTTAAGATTTATTCCAAGTAAGGGTCCCAATGGCCCTATGGTAAGATGTGATTTATGTTTATGAATGATATGCTATGCTTACGAATGATATGTCATGTTTATGAATGATATGCCATGTTTATGAATGATATGCCATGGTTATACATGATATTCTATGCTTATGAATGATATGCCATGTTATGAATGATATGCCATGTTTACGAATGATATGCCATGTTTATGAATGATATGCCATGGTTATGCATGATAAGAATGATGTTACGACAAGTATGTTATGATCATGTTCATGATAAGAATGATGCCATGATAAGTATGCTATGAATGTCTTATGAATGATGAAGCATGCAAAGTATTTTACTTTATGAATGGGCTTGTACCGGACCCAAGTATGGGTCCAAGGGATGGGCACCTTAAGAACGCCCCGGTTCTGGACTACCGGAGCTGTCCACGGTTCTGGCACTACCGGAGCTGTGCAACAGGGATGGGCTCCTTGAGAACGCCTCGGTTCGGGGACTACCGACTATGTTGTCCTTACCCTAGTAGGTCGGGGCTAGCTACCTCGGATTTACTAGGGATGCGCGCTATGATGTATGTATGTGGTACAAGCCGGGGACCCCAAATGTTATGATGATGATGTTTAAGCATTTTCAAAGTATGTTTTAAAAGTTAAGCATCCCTATGTATATGCATTCCACCCATGCATTCATACATGTTATGCATGATGTTATGATAATGATGTGTTATGCTTATGCCCCATGTTAAAAGATATAAATGAGAATGAATGATCCATGTTATGATTATGGTAAGAAGATGCTCTTATGATATCCTAGAATGTATGCCTATGTTTATGCCATATAGGTTGGTTTATATCTTATGTTTATATTTATGCCATGTCTCATGCCATGCTAGGAAAGTTTATTAAGTTATGTTATGCCATGTATCATGCCATGCTTAGAATGTTTACGATGTCTATGCTTGATATGCTAGAAAGTATGCCTATGGTTGATTTACATCTTATGCTTATGTTCATGCCACATATGATGTCATGCTTAGAATGTTTACGATGTCTATGCTTGATATGCTAGAAAGTATGCCTATGGTTGATTTACATCTTATGCTTATGTTCATGCCACATATGATGTCATGCTTAGAATGTTTAATTATGCTTATGCCTATGTTTATACTTTATGCCATGATAAGAATGTTCAATTAGATTTATGCCTATGTTTATGCTTTATGCTATGATAGAAATGCTTATGATGCTTATGTTCCATATGATTATGAATGAATGACGAATGATTTTAGTGAGTAGGAAAGAGTCTTACTAAGCCTGTGTGCTTATAGTCTTCTTTCCTTATACCGCAGATCATGCAAGGGGATAACGAGGAAGCAGCAGGAGGGCCTAAAATATGTGTGTGATGGTGACTTGGCCCATGAAATCGAATGAGCTAACCGTTTATGCTAAGAACTTTATTTTCGCTACCTATATGCTCGAATAGTGACTTATGGAACTTTATGATAAGATGTCAAGTATGATATGATATGAACCTTATGGTATGATGTTAAGCATGTTATGATATGATGTTAAGTATGACGTTCATATGTTAAGTTCCATGTCATTGTATGAGGGATGGTAGTAGGGGCATGTATATGTAAGGTTTAAGTTATTCCGCTGCAGTATGATGTTACATGCCTTAAGTATGTCAGCGTAACGCCGCTTTAGGAAAAAAAAAAAGCGGGCGTTACATGTCAAGACAATTCTTAAATACTTAAGAAGAACTAAGGTTTTTTTTTTTTTTTGACTACATAAGTTTTTTTTTTTTAATAATTGAAAGAAACTCTATATTAGAAGGGGGACCAAACCTGACCTTCTAATATAGCATTACAGCATCTTCAAGAGATTTACATGTATTTCAAATAGACTTAGCCACTAAATTTCTATATGAATATGTACAAGTTTCCACCAGGTTTGTAAGCCCAAGCCTCATCTTAATATCACTTTCCAGCAGCTTCCCTTCGACCTTTTGTTTGCAATTCAGTTCAAGAGTCACTGCCTGCGGCCCACCTTCAGATCAAAATCCACCATTGCCCGCAATTGATAGCATCAGTCACTTGTCTCAGTTTTCCATCCGCAATCCTATCTGTTAAACGATCTGAACCAAGCTACTTGTTTCACATGGATTGATCATTACTTAATTCAGTCAACCCAAATAATTGTCACCTTTGGCCCACTTTCCTCTTCTGCACTTCCTTATCAGTTACCCTTCCATTACTTAATTCTGCACTCCCAACCAGGCTATCATCAACATCTATCAGCATCTCATCATCTCTGCATCCAATCCCAGCATTCAGTCCCTATACTTCTACTGCAGCACCATCCCTGATTACTTTCAGCAACCCACTGCCTTGGCCAAAATCATGGCTGTTAAAACCCTGTAAGATCTTGGATTTCCTCTAACATTTTACACTTCCAATAAGAGCTCCAAATACCTCATGCTTTATGCCCAACCCATCCACTTGCCTCCATTGTTTGGCACGCTTTCTGAATTCTGATAGCCTCAATAGCCAACATGCTGCCACCTCCATTGCAGGCCGACCAATCAAGGCAGAAGCCCCAGTTCCAAAAACAGCTGATCAGAGCCAACCTCAGCATCAGAAACTGATGCTTTGAAATCCGCTTTCAGTTCCACCTAAAACCTTCAGTTGGCATGCATTTGACACGCACTATCAGATCTGCAAGAACCATTTGCCAACAAACTAGCCTGCGCACTACTCTTTTGACACATTCGGCACACCCTTGGCACCCAGTTGGCACGCATCTCAGTGTCCATTCTGAATTTCTGAATTCTGGATCTGTGACAACTTCATCCCACCATTAGCCTTCTTCTTCTAAACGATCTGACCAGACTCACTACTCTCAGTTTCTACTGGCAGCAGGATACAATGAGCAAATCAATTTCAGACCGCAGCCTTAATTGGCTCCTTTGGCACCAAACCCCAGTCTTCATTTCTGCCAGAGTATCATGTGCAAAAGCCACTGCTACTTGCCTTTGCTGAATCCAAAACCATGTTCTGTCTGTTCAGTTCTGCTCAGCTTCGTTTATCTGCAATTTGCACACTTATCTGCCACCCGGATTACAGCCCGAGACGCACTTTCTTGACCGAGGCTCATGACCCATTTGGCAACTCCAGTAGCTTTGGCACACTGCGCACTAGTCCTTTACTTGACTGCTCAAGCCCTCTTGTCAAGTTGCAATTTTGACAGTTATCAGAATTTGGCACGCAATATATTCAACAAACTTCTCCCAATGTTAGTAACACCCTTCTCAAAAGCACTTGGGACGCATCCTCGAATTTTCCAGTTCTCCCAAATTGCAACTCTAGCCCCACTTCCAATGCTTCATCAGCTGTTATCAGTTCACGGAGAATAACAGAAAGCAACCATTGCAGCCCGTTTGGCTCCTTTGGCATGCAAGTCCGCAAAGGACCACCATCATGATACATAAATCAGCCACTGGTATTGCAGGGGACCCAGAGCTGAGGCTGCTTTTATTCAATTCCATATTCTTGGCACGCAACCTTAGCTTGATACATCCTGACATCTCGTTTCTGCATTTCTGTACAGACTAATGGCACGCTGTAATCTTGTTGCAAATCTGATTTAGAATTGCTTCTGATACCTTTGGAAACTATCTGATCCCGACTTGATGCAGCAGAAGATGAAAAGGAAACAATGCTCCATCCCCTAATGCAGTCAGCCACATAATTGGCACGTTTGGCACGCTTCCGAGTCTTCATTTCTGCCAGAAAATTTTGTGCAGATCTCCACTGGTACTTTCCATTGCTGAGTATAGACCATATGCGGTTTGGTCAGACCCCTTTATTCAATTTAGCAATCCCTCTCTGCTGAACTCGGCTCCAAATCCACAGCAACAATCAGCCAAGAGTCCACTTAGAAGGGTTTCCATATGCAGCCAATGACCTCACGAATCCGCATACCAGCAGCCACTGATAACCTTCAACCTTTCACAAAGAAATCCTGTGAACAATAAAAAACATGTCTTCCTCCACCTCCCTCTATCTGCACAGCTTCATACAACAGGTATCAGGCCCTCTATTGAGCTTCCATTCAGTCCGAGACATTGATACTGCCGTGGATGCAATCCACTCAGTTTCCATTGGCCCACTTCTCATTTATTTCAAGACCTCCTATCAAGGATGCGTTTCTCAATAAGCAGACAGCTTGAGTCCAGCATTCTTATCTGTGACTCCATCTCCTTTCATAACCAGACACCTTTCTCCACCTGTCTACAAAAGCTTAGTCTGCTTGCAGGCTCCTTTGGCACACTATCCCTTAAAACATGCAGCTTTAAAACCCCTGCTGCATCGGTTATCAGAAACCCCCGGTAACTGACAGGGAAACAACAATTGCAGCTTATATGGCACATTTGGCACGCACCCACTCAAGAAAGCTTGATATCTAAAGGATAAACACTGGTATTGGAAGAACCCAGATCTAAAGTTGCTGTAAAGCAATTCAGTATCATTGGCACGCACCACAATTTCTTTTGGCTTGCCGTATTTGGCACGTTTGGCACATCAAAAACCCCCCCTTGTTATTTCTGTCAGCCCCCTGCCTTGAGTCCAATATTTACATCAAAAGCAGCACCAATTGTCTCCTCATATCCACCGAAATCAGGTCGTATCAGAGCTCAAATGCTGCCTTCATCCACTTCAATTCACCCATGTCGGATCCACACGACAGCAGCCACAGAAAACCTACAGAAATGGCAGCAAACCCACTTCAAGCCTGAATTTTCGTCTCTCCAAAAGTGTCTTTTGACATCCTCTGATCCAGACTTGGTACAGCTAAATAAAATGAATCAGAGCATGGTGCCAACATCATTGTAGTTGACACTTTTGGCACGCTTAAGAATTGTGCACTTCTGCTCCTCTCCCAAGAAGTCCTCCATCACACCCGATGTTCACTTTTGGCAAGTGACCAGCCTTCAACGGATTTAATGTGTCCTTACCGCAGCCGTTTGCTACGGACTAGGTAGGCCAATGGTGGACCTACTCACCCTTATTGGCTTTTTAGCAAAGCCACAGCTATCAACGGATTTAGAATGCCTTTACCGCAGCCGTTTGCTACGGGCTAGCTAGACCATGGGTGGGTCTAGTCACCCTACCTGGCTTTTAGACAAAGCCACAGCCATCAACGGGTTTGAAGTGCCTTTACCGCAGCCGTTTGCTGCGAGCTAGATAGCCCTAAGGTGGAGCTATTCACCATCCATCAAATGTGCTATCCTGACTTGCAAGAACTCCTGATATACGGCAAGCCCACTCTGTCCATCCTGCAAATGCCAAGCAGCTGACCATTAATCTCCTGCCCCTCCATCACCCTCTCTCCCTCCAGCTGATACGCCTGGTTGGCAAGGAAATCTGCAGCAGCATTCCCCTCTCTATATATGTGTGTACATCTAACCCCATACTGTCGTATCAGCCTCCTGATCCGTAAGATCTCCTCCCGAAACTCCCATGAGATGCCAGAAGATCTGATGATATGCAGTGCCACCAGGGAATCAGACTCCAGCCAAATAGGGAAAAGCTGCCTCTCTATACACAACTCCAAGCCTCTCAGGATCGCAATGAGCTCCGCTCTGATATTGGAGCCCTCTCCAAGGACTCCCTGCCTCGTCACCACCACCTGTCCACTATCATCTCGAACAATCGCACCAAAAGAGGACTCACCTGGGTTTCCTCTAGAACTGCCATCTGTGTTGAGCTTGAAACCTCCAGCCGCTGGCCTCCTCCAGTGTACTAATGAGATCGTGTGTAATGTCCGTATCCTCACCTGGATCACCATAGCCTGAGCTGCCGAGATAGCTCCCCTCCAATGCCTGGGCTTGATGATGCCCGATGCCATTCCGACCCTCAAGTACTGTCTGATCTGTCTGATAATCTTCTGCCCCTCTGGCCTCAGACCCCGGTGTTTGGAGTCGTTCCTGGCCGTCCACAGGAACCAACAAATCAGCAGGGGGATGATCTCCCTCACCGAGCCAGTGCTGCTCCAAGCTGTGCCTGCTCTCCAACTCTCCATCACCCTCCAACTGCCTATCCCAAATAAATGTCCAAAGTATCCCCAGACCTCTCCTGCCACCGGGCTCCCATAGAACAGATGCTCCCACGACTCCTCTGCCTCACAGCACTGACATCTGGACACTAAGCATACACCCCGCTGCTGCAAGATCTCCTCCACTGGCAGTCGTCTCCGAAAGAATTGGTAATACGTGGGTATACAGATGCCAGTTTCCAGATAGATAAGGATGATTCCAAATCTCTATCCGAATACGTATTTACTTTGAATGGAGGCGCAATAAGTTGGAAGAGTTCCAAACAAGACACTGTAGCGGATTCCACCACGGAAGCGGAATATATCGCAGCTTCGAAAGCAGTAAAGGAAGCAGTCTGGATCAAGAAGTTTGTCTCCGAACTTGGTGTGGTTCCAACCATTGATGAAGCAGTGCCGGTTTACTGCGACAACAATGGAGCAATAGCACAAGCAAAGGAACTAAGGTCTCATCAGCGATCCAAACACGTGTTTCGCCGCTATCATCTGATCAGAGAGATTATAAGTAGGAATGATATACAAATTGAGAAAATTCCCACTGAAAGGAATTTAGCGGATCCTTTAACTAAGGCCTTGCCTCAAAGCAAGTTTGAGGGTCATGTTAGAGCTTGTGGTATTGGATACCGTAGCGATTGGCATTAGGCCAAGTGTGAGTTTGTTAGTGATATGAGAGAAGTGTCCTAAGGCAATCGCCTTATGATTGTAAACATTTATTTAATAAATGAAAATTCACTATTTGAGTATACATATTTGTGTATTTGATTGGGATCATAAACTCATCTACTGAATGTCCGCAATACAATTCACAGCATAAGAGAATTTGTGATGGGATCACAACTAGTGATTATCTCTGCATGTGCAATTTTGAAGTATTGAAAATATCCCTAGTCGATGAATTGATAAAAACGGACACTATCAATTCTGTTGAGACTAGCATGGGTTATTCTCTAATCAGCTGATTCTCACTAGCTGGTGACATTGGGATGTCCGGAGATAAACATGGATGCTAGTTAAGGGAACTAGTTCATTGGAGTGACTAGCTGTAAAACATCACATGGTAGTCTATACATACACAGGTCAGTGATGATCTTACCGCAGCTTAAGTGCGATGTTCCTTTGACTTGCGGTGTTCAAGTCATCTTGGTCATGGAGACTTATACTTTAACATCTTAAGCAAGCATCTCCAAATGAGGTGTGGACCCAGGATGGTTGGGTATAAGCCGAAGTGCCCGAAGATGTTTGAACAGCCTACAAAGGATTCACCACTCCTTGCGAGGAGATGTATACCCAGGCCTATCGTCGGATTGTTACTCAAAGCCTCTGGCCAGAGCATATCATGTTTAGAGTATGAGTCTCTTAAATACATGAGAGTAATTAGAAATCCAAAGGACGAGAAAGACACTACTTGGGCTAGGTGTGACGTAGTCAGCCTAGTGGGGACTGACACACACAGACCATGTCCTGAACCATGTGGGTATAAGATGGTGAAGGGAATGAGGCATGATACATTAGAGCTGCTGAAGGGTTTCAGAATAATTTCTTAGGTCAACCGTTGATCTTTCGATTAATTAGGGATCATGATGTACTACTAGGTGCCACTCATGATCGTTCTATAATTGGTTGATTATAGACGGCCAACATAAATCGAAAGCCTAATTAGTCACACGCACTACGAGTAATCCGAGGGATTTAAAACAAGTTGAAAATTAGATTTTCCGATCAAGAGAAATAAGTCGAATCTGAATTTATCAGAGGCGCAACGGAAGCTTAAAATGACTAAGTCTTTTGAAGGCTTATTGGGCGAATTAAATGAGTTTAATTCGCGAGGGAAGGGCTTGGAGTGGCCGGCCACCCACCCTCTTTGGTTTGGCCGGCCACCTAAAGGAGAGAAACCAATTTAATTGGTTTAAATTATAAAATAAATCAAGTGCGATTTGTTTTTTAAAAATTATGGATAAATAAATTTGTTTTCATTGAAATTAAAATAAACTTTAAATGGTTTATTTTTATTTTATAAAATCAATTATGAATTGATTTTTTCATCATAAGAAAAATTTATATAATAAATTTATTCTTTTTATGGAAATTAAAATGAACCATGGATTAGTTTATTTTATTTTATAAAATCAATTATGAATTGATTTTTCCATGATAAAGAAAAATTTATATAATAAATTTATTCCTTTTATGGAGATTAAAATAAACTTTAAATGGTTTATTTTATAAAATCAATTATGAATTGATTTTTCCATGATTAGAAAATTTATATAATAAATTTTATGAAAATTTATTCCATAATTAAAAAGAGAGATGTATTTGTTTTATTATAAAATTAGTTATAATAAAACTTTACATAACGGATTAATTAATAAGAAAATTTATAAGATAAATTTCTTATGAGAATTTATTCCGTTGATTCCGTTAAAGGGGAGACATGGCAAGGGAGAGGCTACTATATAAAGGAACCAAGGCTAGGCTTGAATTCCTCAATTGAGTTATCAAGAGATTAGTAGCTCCCTCTCTCTCTCTAACTCTCTCTCTCTCTCTCTAGGGCCGGCCCCCCCCCTCTCTCTCTAGGGCCGGCTCTCTCTCCTCCCCTAGGGCCTGCGCACATCCCAAGGGTGGCCGAGAGCTTCATCCGCCAAGAAGGTGCCGAAGAAGAAGAAACGGATCGCGACTCCTTCTTTCCTTTCTCGAAATTTTGATTTCGTTACTTGGTAGTTAGTTTCCTTTCTTCTCTCTTGATCTTCTAGTTGTGCCTTTAGAGAATCTAGTAGTTCTCGTCAGCACAAAACTCGTGACTTTGTGAAGTCATCCCGAAGAGAACTCGGCGTGGACGCGAATAGAGGCGGAGCTTCCAAGGGACGCTACGGTTGGATCTCGTCCCTTTCTTCGAGTTACGCGAGGTACAAAGTAAATTAGTTTACTTTTCCGCAAAATTTTAATTTATGATCATGTCCACACATCATAAGGTCGCATGCTAGATATGTGGTTAAAAATAATTTGAGAAATTATTTATGCTAATTCTTCCGCTGCATGTAAATATTTTAAAATTTACGAACCCGTATCCTTGTGAACATGCACCCGGTCCCAACATTAAATACATGAGAGTAATTAGAAATCCAAAGGACGAGAAAGACACTACTTGGGCTAGGTGTGACATAGTCAGCCTAGTGGGGACTGACACACACAGACCATGTCCTGAACCAAGTGGGTATAAGATGGTGAAGGGAATGAGGCACGATTCATTAGAGCTGCTGAAGGGTTTCAGAATTATTTCTGAGGTCAACCGTTGATCTTTCGATTAATTGGGGGTCATGATGTACTACTAGGTGCCACTCATGATCGTTCTATAATTGGTTAATTATAGACGGCCAACATAAATCGAAAGCCTATTTAGTCACACGCACTACGAGTAATCCGAGGGATTTAAAACGAGTTGAAAATTGAATTTTTCAATAAAGAGAAATTAAGTCGAATCTGAATTAATCAGAGTCGCAATGGAAGCTTAAAATGGCTAAGTCTTTTGAAGGCTTATCGGGCGAATTAAATGAGTTTAATTCGCGATGGGATCGGCTCGGTTTGGCCGGCCAAAGAGGGTGCAAACCCTCTTTGGTCTGGCCGGCCACAACAATGGGGAGAAACCAATTTATTTGGTTTAATTAATAAAATAAATCTAGCACGATTTGTTTTATAAATTATGGATAAATAAATTTGTATAATGAAATTTATATAAAGAAATTTATAGAAATTTATTCTTTTATGAAAATTAAAATGATCCATGGAATGGTTTATTTTAATTTTATAAAATCAATTATGAATTGATTTTTCCATAATAAAGAAAATTTATAAATTTCTTGTAAAATTTATTCCATAATAAAAGGAGAGGTGTATTTGTTTTATTATAAAGTTAGTTATAATAAAACTTGGCTTAAACGGAATAATTCATAAGAAAATTTATAGGATAAATTTCTTATGAAAAATTCCGTTAAAGGGGAGACTTGGCAAGGGAGAGACTACTATATAAAGGAACCAAGGCTAGGCTTGAATTCCTGAATAGATTGATCAAGAGATTAATTCTCTCCCTCTCTCTCTTAATCTCTCCCTCTCCTTCTCTCTTCTTCCTAGGGCCGGCGCCCACCTCTACTTGCTAGGGTCGGCGCACATCCACCCTAGGGCCGGCGCACCACCCTCCCTTTAGGTTGTCGTGGGTTCACACCACCAAGAAGGAGCCATACAAGAAGAAGAAGAAGCGGGACGCAACTCCTTCCTTCCCGGAATTTAGATTCCGTTTCTTGGTGGTTAGTTTCCATCTTTCTCTCTTGTTTTTCTAGTTGTGCCTTTGGAGAATCTAGTAGTTCTCATCGGCACAAAACTCGTGGCTTTGCGAAGTCATCCCGAAGAGAACTCGGCGTGGATGCGAATAGAGGCGGAGCTTCCAAGGGACGCTACGGTTGGATCTTGTCCCTTTCATCGAGTTACACGAGGTACAAAGTAAATTAGTTTACTTTTTCGTAAAATTTTAATTTATGATCATGTCCACACATCATAAGGTCGCATGCTAGATACGTGGTTAAAATAATTTAAGAAATTATTTATGCTAATTCTTCCGTTGCACGTAAATATTTTAAAATTTACGAACCCGTATCCTTGTCAACATGCACCCGGTCCCAACAGTGGTATCAGAGCCGGTTAGTATTCGACATAATCATATAATTGTTTTGCGGAAAACTTTGTCATGATCTCAATTTTGGAAAATTTTCCAATTATGGAAACTTTCCAATTATGATAAATTTTAGATTTAGGAATTTCAAAGTTTGGAAATCCTCATGAAATTTCGCAAACTTTTGAAATATCCTAGTTTCTGAAATTTTATGATAATTGTGAAAACTTCTCATCTTAGGAAACTTTCCAATTTTGGAAATTTCCTATTTTGGAAATATGTAAGTTTTCTTTGTACCAGAAACTTACAATTATTCTGAAAACTTATTATGAAATCTCGCAATTTTGGGCACTTTCTTTCAAGAATGTCTAGACAAATTTATGGATTGTTAATTGACAATTAAATTCAAATTGGTTTTAAATTATTAACAAAATTCTTTATTTTGGATTGAGGCTCGGGGAGCCGTCCAATTTAAAGTTAGTTGTTGTAATTTAATTTCCTATTTTGAATAAAATTGTCATGTTTAATTTGGTTACGCCTCGGGGAGCGGACCAAATTAGATTTACAACAAATTCCTTTTTTTTGGGTATCTGAGCCTCGGGGAGCCACCCAAAGAAAATAATTTGTTGAAATTAATAAATCCGTAAATAAAATATATAATCAAATCTTAGAAATTTTGAGGTGATTCTCAAATGATAATTTCCTTATTTGATTTAAGAGGTGATGCTCTTACATATTGTTGTCTCCAAAATTAATTAGGAAAATGGTTTCCTATAGAGTTTTCTTAAAAGAGATTTTCATGAAAATAATATGTGGTTGAATTAAGGGAATCTGTCTCTTAATTTAATAAGATTTGATTTAGAGAAATCAAAGTCTTAAACATATTATTTCCAAAATTGATTATGACAATTTAGGAAATTGTTTCCCAAAACAATTCCTTAAATAAAGTATGAAATTAGAATTAGGAAATCCGGTACCTAATTCAATAAATGTGACTTGATAAATTAAGTCACATACATACTTTATTAAGGATATCGTTAGTATATGACATAATTCTATGTCATGAATGTTCTTAGAAAAGAAAGGATGAGACCCAAAACCCCTTACAAAATATTAAAGCCAATACCTTCCATTAATATGGTTAGAACCGGAGTTTTGTTTCTCGTTTGGGTTGATGGACACTTCCATGCCCGGCTTGAACCTCAACATGTTCAAACCATGGAATTAGTTTATGAATAATATAGTTGAAGTCAGAGGTCAATCCTTAGTTTTGGTTGTTGGACACATCCAAGCCTAACTAAACGGTTGAATGAGTTCCAACCATATTAAAACTATTTCTTGATTAATGGGTCAGCCTTAAGCTTGGAGCATCGATTTGTTGTGCCACAGCCAAGGTTGATGTAAAGAGAGGTGCAGTTTGGTGCTATGTATAATGTTGCATACTTGTTAATGAGTTAACAACCCAATGATTTATGCAAACATTCAATTAGTTGATAGCATAAAGTGATAGTTACATATATGTGATATGTGATCGGTATAATTACCTACCTTCATAGCTAAGAATAACTTGATGGCCACAGCCATGATTGTTCTTATCTATGGTTGGATATCAACCTATTTGGAGATGTTCCTACGATCTCCCGAATTTATAAAAAAGGGTTATTCAATTTGAAAATAAATAGGATTTTATTAATGTATGTTGATACATTCTTTATCATCTTCTCACATAAGCTCAATTTGTATTTCTAGGTTAATCACTCGATCATGTCTTCTCTGAATTTGCGTTCCATTTTGGAAACCAATAAACTGACTGGGCCAAACTTCATGGACTGGCTTCGAAACCTGAGGATAGTCCTCAAGGCAGAGAAGCTTGCTTATGTCCTTGAAGATCAACTTCCTAGCCGTCCTCCAGAAAATGCAACTCCAGACCAGTTAGTGGCCTATCAGAAACATGTGACCGATTCTGAACTTGCAAGTTGCATCATGCTAGCCTCTATGATACCTGAGCTGCAAAAGCAGCATGAGCATATGAATGCTTATACCATCATCTTCCATCTTCATGAGTTGTTTGAAGAGCAGGCGAGATCCGAAAGGTTCGAAGTCTCCAGACTCCTCTTCACCTCTAGGATGCAGGAAGGCACTTCTGCCTCACAGTTTGTGTTAAAGATGTTGGGGTACATTGAGCGACTAAGCACACTCGGATTTGCAATGGATCATGAACTAAGTATTGACTTAATTCTGAATTATTTGCCCAAAAGTTATTCACAATTTGTGATGAACTATCAGATGAACAAGCTGGAGACCACCATTCCTGAGTTGCTCAACCTGCTGAAGACTGTGGAGCCTTCTGTAAAGCCGGATCAAAAGACGGTACTGTTAGTTGGTTCCTCGAAGAAAGGTTCTAAGAGGAAGGCCAAAGAACAAAATAAATAAAAGAAGAAAAAGGCCAAAAAGACTGAAAAGTCACCAAAAGACACTTGCCATCACTGTGGCAAGGAGGGTCACTGGCGAAGAAACTGCAAGGTTTATTTTGAGTCCTTGAAGAAGAAGGCATCCGATGCCCCATCCTCTTCAGGTATCGTCGTTATTGAATGTCACTCTATTTCCTCAATCACCTGGGTACTTGATACTGGATATAGCTCACATATATGTAATGACATACAGGGGCTAAGGAATAGAAGAAGACTCGTCAAGGGAGAAGTGAATTTGCGAGTTGGAAATGGAGCAAAGATTGCTGTTGTTGCCATCGGAACATATTTGCTAAAGCTCCCTACTGGACGTGTCTTAGAATTGGATAATTGTTATTTCGTTCCTTCGTTAATAAAGAACATTGTATCTATTTCATGTTTGAATAAAAAGGGTTATCATTTAACTTTTAGTAACAATTGTTGTTACATAACTTTAAATGGCGTTCTTTATGGGAATGGAACTTTATGCAATGGTATCTACACGTTAGATTTATCCGGTGACGTTTTCAATATCGAAGTTAGCAACAAACGTGCTCGAATAGATAATCGAATAGACTCCTACACGTGATATTGTCGTCTTGGCCATGTAAGTAAGAAACGCATGACCAAATTACACTGATGTGAAATTTTGGAATCATTTGAACCCGGTTCATTTGATACATGCGAATCATGCTGAAAAGGTAAGATGGCCAAATTACCCTTTTCCGGAAAAGGTAATCCAGTTGGAGAATTGCTTGGTCTAATACATACTGATGTATGTGGACCAATGTCAACTCTTGCACAAGGAGGCTATAGCTACTTCATTACCTTTATCGATGATCACTCACGATTCGGGTATGTGTTCTTGATGAAACACAAATCTGAAGCTTTTGAGAAATTCAAAGAGTTCAGAAATGAAGTAGAGAAAGAGCTTGGCAAAAGTATTAAGATACTTCGATCCGATCGGGGTGGTGAATAATTAAGTCAAGAGTTTCAAGATTATCTTAGGGACAATGGGATATTGTCCCAATGGACTCCGCCGTATACACCACAGCATAATGGTGAATCTGAGAGGCGCAACCGAACCTTGATGGACATGGTTAGGTCGATGATGAATCATGCAACTCTTACAAAATCCTTTTGGGGCTATGCACTAAAGACAGCTGTTTACTTGCTAAACAGAGTCCCGACCAAGGTAGTCTCTACTACTCCATATGAGACATGGAATAGTAAGAAACCTCACTTAACTCACCTTAAGATATGGGGTTGTCCTGCTTATGTAGCGGACTATATCAGACAAATTAGATGCTAAGTCTGATAAATGTCTATTTATTGGATACCCTAAGGAAACGAAGGGTTACCAATTCTATCATCCCTTGGAACAAAAGGTGTTTGTTTCAAGGCATGCTGTATTTATGAAAAAAGAATTTCTTTTACAAGAAAACAGTGGGAGTGACATTGAACTTGATGAAGTTCAAGAAACTCCAATAGACATTACAGAGACACCTAGTCTAGACCCACAACCAATAACTCATAATGATGAGCTATCAGTTGAACCTAAAACAACACCACCTCTTCGTAGGTCTGATAGGACACGCAATATTCCAGAGAGATACGGATTTCTCATAAGTGAATCGAACGACGTGTTACTCATAAGCGATGACGAACCTATCAGTTATGAAGATGTTTCGAATAGTTCAGAAAGGGACAAATGGCTTGAAGCCATGAAGTCGGAAATGAATTTCATGTACGAAAACCAAGTATGGGACTTGGTTAACCCACCTGAAGGGATTAAGCCCAGAGGGTGCAAGTGGGTTTTCAAGAAGAAAACTGACATGGAAGGTAATGTTGTTACCTTTAAGGCTAGATTAGTGGCAAAAGGATATCGTCAGAAACAAGGAATTGATTATGACGAAACCTATTCGCTAGTAGCTATGCTTAAATCCGTTCGGATGCTCCTAGCCATAGCAGCTCATTATGATTATGAGATATGGCAAATGGATGTGAAAACAGATTTCCTTAATGGAAACCTGCTTGAGGATGTATACATGATACAACCTGAAGGTTTCACATCAGTTGATAAAACCAAAGTATGCAAGCTTCGACGATCCATATATGGACTGAAGCAAGCATCAAGGAGCTGGAACATCCGTTTTGATGAAACAATCAGAGAGTTTGATTTCTCACAAAATCCTGACGAACCTTGTGTGTACAAGAAGGTTAGTGGGAGTGCAGTCGTTTTCCTAGTATTATATGTCGATGACATATTACTTATAGGAAACGATATATCAGTCTTACAGACAGTTAAAATTTGGTTGTCCAAAACTTTCTCCATGAAAGACCTGGGAGAAGCAACCTATATCCTTGGGATTAGAATCTATAGAGATAGATCAAAACGGTTGCTTGGTCTTTCGCAGTCTACATATATAGATCGAGTGCTAAAAAGGTTTAGCATGTCGGAATCCAAGAAAGGTTACCTTCCCATCAGGCATGGGATCAACCTTTCAAAGTCTATGTGTCCGCGCACATAAGACGAGAGAATTTGCATGAATAAGATTCCTTATGCATCCGCGATAGGATCTATCATGTATGCTATGTTATGTACAAGGCCCGATGTATAGTATGCTGTGAGCGTCACGAGCAGATACCAGTCGAATCTAGGAATGGATCACTGGGCGGCTGTCAAGACAACCTTAAGTACTTATAAAGAACTAAGGATGTGTTCCTAATATATGGAGAAGGAGATATGGTAATACGTGGATATACAAATGCCAGTTTCCAGACAGATAAGGATGACTCCAAATCTCAGTCTCGATACGTATTTACTTTGAATGGAGGCGCAATAAGTTGGAAGAGTTCCAAACAAGACACCGTAGCGGATTCCACCACGGAAGTGGAATATATCGCCGCTTCGGAAGCAGCAAAGGAAGCAGTCTGGATCAAGAAGTTTGTCTCCGAACTTGGTGTGGTTCCAACCATTGATGAAGCAGTGCCGGTTTACTGCGACAACAATGGAGCTATTGCACAAGCAAAGGAACCAAGGTCTCATCAGCGATCCAAACACGTGCTTCGCCGCTATCATCTGATCAGAGAGATTATAAGTAGGAATGATATACAAATTGAGAAAATTCCCACTGAAAGGAATTTAGCGGATCCTTTAACTAAGGCCTTGCCTCAGAACAAGTTTGAGGGTCATGTTAGAGCCTGTGGTATTGGATACCGTAGCGATTGGCATTAGGCCAAGTGGGAGTTTGTTAGTGATATGAGAGAAGTGTCCTAAGGCAATCGCCTTATGATTGTAAATATTTATTTTAATAAATGAAAATTCACTATTTGAGTATACATATTTGTGTATTTGATTGGGATCTTAAACTCATCTACTGAATGTCCGCAATACAATTCACAGCATAAGAGAATTTGTGATGGGATCACAACTAGTGATTATCTCTACATGTGCAATTGTGAAGTATTGAAAATATCCCTAGTCGATGAATTGATAAAAACGGACACTATCAATTCTGTTGAGACTAGCATGGGTTATTCTCTAATCAGCTGATTCTCACTGGCTGGTGACATTGGGATGTCCGGAGATAAACATGGATGCTAGTTAAGGGAACTAGTTCATTGGAGTGACTGACTGTAAAACTTCACATGGTAGTCTATACATAGACAGGTCAGTGAAGTTCTTACTGCAGCTTAAGTGCGATGTTCCTTTGACTTGCGGTGTTCAAGTCATCTTGGTCATGGAGACTTATACTTTAACATCTTAAGCAAGCATCTCCAAGGAGGTGTGGACCCAGGATGGTTGGGTACAAGCCGAAGTGCCCGAAGATGTTTGAACAGCCTACAAAGGATTCACCACTCCTTGCGAGGAGATGTATACCCAGGCCTATCGTCGGATTGTTACTCAAAGCCTCTGGCCAGAGCATGTCATGTTTAGAGTATGAGTCTCTTAAATACATGAGAGTAATTAGAAATCCAAAGGACGAGAAAGACACTACTTGGGCTAGGTGTGACGTAGTCAGCCTAGTGGGGACTGACACACACAGACCATGTCCTGAACCAAGTGGGTATAAGATGGTGAAGGGAATGAGGCACGATTCATTAGAGCTGCTGAAGGGTTTCAGAATTATTTCTGAGGTCAACCGTTGATCTTTCGATTAATTGGGGGTCATGATGTACTACTAGGCGCCACTCATGATCGTTCTATAATTGGTTAATTATAGACGGCCAACATAAATCGAAAGCCTATTTAATCACACGCACTACGAGTAATCCGAGATATTTAAAATGAGTTGAAAATTAGATTTTCCAATCAAGAGAAATTAAGTCGAATCTGAATTAATCAGAGGCACAATGGAAGCTTAAAATGGTTAAGTCTTTTGAAGGCTTATCGGGCGAATTAAATGAGTTTAATTCGCGATGGGATCGGCTCGGTTTGGTCGGCTAAAGAGGGTGCCAACCCTCTTTGGTTTGGCCGGCCACAACAATGGGGAGAAACCAATTTATTTGGTTTAATTAATAAAATAAATCTAGCACGATTTGTTTTATAAATTATGGATAAATAAATTTGTATAAAGAAATTTATATAAAGAAATTTATAGAAATTTATTCTTTTATGGAAATTAAAATGATCCATGGAATAGTTTATTTTAATTTTATAAAATCAATTATGAATTGATTTTTCCATAATAAAGAAAATTTATAATTTTCTTGTAAAATTTATTCCATAATAAAAGGAGAGATGTATTTGTTTTATTATAAAGTTAGTTATAATAAAACTTGGCTTAAACGGAATAATTCATAAGAAAATTTATAGGATAAATTTCTTATGAAAAATTTCGTTAAAGGGGAGACTTGGCAAGGGAGAGACTACTATATAAAGGAACCAAGGCTAGGCTTGAATTCCTCAATAGATTGATCAAGAGATTAATTCTCTCCCTCTCTCTCTTAATCTCTCCCTCTCCTTCTCTCTTCTTCCTAGGGCCGGCGCCCACCTCTACTTGCTAGGGCCGGCGCACATCCACCCTAGGGCCGGCGCACCACCCTCCCTTTAGGTTGCCGTGGGTTCACACCACCAAGAAGGAGCCATACAAGAAGAAGAAGAAGCGGGACGCAACTCCTTCCTTCCCGGAATTTAGATTCCGTTTCTTGGTGGTTAGTTTCCATCTTTCTCTCTTGTTTTTCTAGTTGTGCCTTTGGAGAATCTAGTAGTTCTCATCGGCACAAAACTCGTGGCTTTGCGAAGTCATCCCGAAGAGAACTCGGCGTGGACGCGAATAGAGGCGGAGCTTCCAAGGGACGCTACGGTTGGATCTCGTCCCTTTCTTCGAGTTACGCGAGGTACAAAGTAAATTAGTTTACTTTTTCGCAAAATTTTAATTTATGATCATGTCCACACATCATAAGGTCGCATGCTAGATACGTGGTTAAAATAATTTGAGAAATTATTTATGCTAATTCTTCCGCTTCACGTAAATATTTTAAAATTTACGAACCCGTATCCTTGTCAACATGCACCCGGTCCCAACAAGCGCTGGCCAAGTCTGCGGATGAGGATTCACGTAGATAGGGTCACGTGTCAAGTGCCCCCTTCAACACAAGCACCCAAGAAGACCTTTTATAAAGGGGTTCACCCCCAAGCTTCCAGATTCAATTGCTTCCAACAAAAAAGTTCAAGCGCTCTGCTCCAAACGCTCCGTGCTCAAGTCTCAAGTGCCAACGACGAACCGCGGCTCCAATCTTCGAATCTTCTCCTATCGTCGGTATTTTATTTTAATTAATTGTTGTACTTAAATTCTGTATTTGAACTTCAAACTTGTAACTGTTTTGCAAAATATAGAATTGCCCAACGTAAACTGTCAAAGACTATGGGCCTTGGAGTAGGAGCCAATCTAGACTCTGAACCAAGTAAAAGAAAATCGTGTTAGCATTGTTGTGAATTTTCTGCTGCGTAATTGCTCTTATTTTTTATCCAAAAAGATTTTATCGATATTCACCCTCCCTTATCGATTCTAAATGATCCCACACTAATATCTCTGATAATGTTAATAATGATAATATTTCAATTAATAATTCTAACAACTCTAAGGATAATAATAATACCTTAATTTCTAATACTACTGTTAATTCTGATAATTTTGAGGATAATGATGAAATTATTGTTGATAATTCTGATATTTCTGAAATTAATGTTCAATTCATTTTTGAAGAGGATATTAAAGATAATACTTTAGATAATCATTAAGATAATACTCAATACACCTTTGAATATAATACTACATCTATAATAAATAATCCTGAAAATTATTCTACCTATTGTGAAGATAATGACACAATTTTAAATTCTAAATTTAACCCTAAAGATGAAGAAGAATATAATTCAGAAGATGAAGAAGAATTCATTAAAATTGAAGCTATAATTAAAAAGGCTTACAAGAATTCAAATAAAACATAAGTATTAAGTAAAATTAAGAATTTAAAAATAAAAAAATTAGTAGATGAATCAGAATTTTTTGAATTAATGGAGATGATGCAATTAGACCCAAACTTATTATTTAAATTTTAAAAACTTTAATCTTAATTAAATTCAAACTCAAATCTTAAAAACTTAATCTTAATTAAACTTTAAATTTAAATATTTTCCTTAAATGTTAATTTTTATTTTTAAACTCTAATTAATTTTTCCAACCTTAATTAATTCATAATAATTTAAACTTTAACTAATTCGTAATAATTTAAATTTTATTTAATTCATAATAAGTTAAACTTTAATTAATTTATAATAATTTAAACTTTAATTAATTCATAATAATTTCAACCTTAATTAATTTTTAAATAATTAATCCTTAAATAAGTTAACCTTAATTAATTCTAAAATAATTTAACCTTAATTAATCCTTAAATTCATTCCTTAATTCAATAAAATCCATGAACTAAATTCCAATTAATTACCTTAGATATGAAATTAAATAACATTCTACTCAACTGGAACAATCAATTAAATAACAACAAATATGTCAAAGTGGGTTGACATATTCGCGGGTTCACACGGTCAGTATCAAATCGAGAATTTGATATTTTATTAGAAACTTAATTAAAATGTTTTGACTTGATTAACTCATGCATAAATGTCATGTCCATGCATCTGCTTTTCTCTTCTTATATATTTGTCATGTCATTCATGTTTACATTTTTGCATAATTTAGAATGGATAGATAGGAAAAAGATTGGTTGATACTTGCCTAACCTAGTACCAGGATAGGGTGACATGATAGTACGTTAGGGAACTAGCTGAAGCTAGCTCGCCACATCCTAGATTAGTTAGACCGAAGTTTTTCAAAGGGTAAATTAAAAGTATTCTTTCTTTAAAAGGCTTTGTCTAAGGAAAGGGTTGATGATCTAATAAGGCTACGGCCAAAGAAAGTTTATGTGCCTCGCCATGACCTGGAAGTCAATTATTAAAAAATACTTTTAAGCTACTAGTTGATTAAACTCGAATCTAAGTCAAGGTCAAGTGATCTATAAATTAAATTAAGAAAAATTATTCAAGCATCTCATAAACACCTATAAGGCAATAGTGCTTACTTGTATTGCGACACTTAAAATGGGTGAGATGTTAAGGACTAATTAATTAACAAATGATTTTCAAAATGTTTTCAAAATCTTTAGAATATTTTCATAAAAATCTATTTTCAAAATGATGTTTAAACATAATAATGTTTTAATGAATTTCATGCTTGATTAGGTGTTTATTTATAAATATATTTTCAAAAATTATATCTTTTCGAAAGTTGTTTGACCTACAATTAGACACAAACCTTCTCGGTCAACACTAAAGTCCCTTAAGATACTTAGGTAGAGGTCCTTGTAGTTAACAAGGGTAGCCAGAAGGTGTCAGGTTCAGGGGGAGTTTTTTTTGGATTCTTATTTTTAGAAAACTATTTTTCAAAATTTATTCGTTTCAAAAATTTATATCTGTTCAAAATGGTTTTGTGCTCAAAAAATTATTATCAGTTTAAAATGTGTTTCGAAAAATACTTTTCAAAACTTATGTCATTCAAAATATTTTTCAAATATTATTTCTTTGAAAATTTTCATACTCTGTCAAAAATATTTTTCAACAATTATCTTAATTGCTCTGATAATTTGGATAAAACTCCTAAGACACATAGGAAGATTTCCTAATAATCTTCAAGAATTCCTAAGACTGTGTTAGATTTAGAGGGAGTCCAAGTCAAAAAAAATTGATATATTATTCCTGATTATTGCAAAATATTTATTAATATTTTTAAAACTCTTTTCGTTTGAATCAAACTCTAAGACTCAGAGGAAGATCACTTGTTGTCAATAAGCTTCATAAGACTATGTTAAGTTTAGGGGGAGATCAAATTAATAGATATATTAAAAATTTCAAAAATATTATGCTTTCATGCACTATCTTTTAAATCAATTGAAAACATAGTATTCTATTTTCAAAACTCATCCTAAAAATCGTTTTGTCCTTTAGATACTTTTGAAAATTTTTAAAAATGCTTTATCTTGAGTTTGGAAAATTTTCCAAGACATTTAACACTTAGAAAAATTTTCCTTGTAGTTAACAAGGTTTCCTAGGATTGTATCAAACTGGAAAAGAAACCAAATCAAGAAAAGTATAATATTTTTTTACAACCGAATTCCATTAAAGTTGTTCATTTATGGAAAATCCCTAAGACACATAGGAATTTTTCTTGTGGTCAACAAGATTCCTAGAATTGTGTTAAACTTAGGGAAGTTCATTTTAAAAAAAATTATATTGTTGGTGCAATTTAAGTACTTAATGCTTCCTTTTATACTTTATAGAACAAGTACATAATTTTTAAAAAGGGGGAGAGTTTTGAAAATCATTTTTTCAAAATATGTATATATATCTTAAATATTTTCAAAAGAAGGAGAGAGACTATCTTAAAATGGGAAAGAAAGGCTTAAGTTAATTTTTTCTTATTGTTGATGCAAATCTATCTCTTTTGTTTATTTCCTTTTGATGTGTGACAAAGGGGGAAAGAGGGCTTAAGTTAGATTTTTTTTTTCGATTTTCCAAGTGTTAAAACTAGAATTTTTTCGATTTCTCCCAAGTGTTAAACCTAGGACCAGTAGACCTAATATAACTTAAGATATTGTCAAACATCAAAAAGTGGGAGATTGTTGGAGCAAAATGCATCAGTGATGAACAGTCATCCTCTAGGGTTTCGATGTTTAACAATATACTTAAGTTAGTGACGATATATGTTAGACAATATATTAAGGGTAGTCAAAGTGATCAAGGGTTAAACCAAACAGGACCTTATGTTTGGTAGAGTAAACCCAAGTCTGATTAGTTTGACAAAGGGATAGCCAAACATGATCTGATGTTTGGCAGAATAAATACAACCTAGGTTTGGTTAGTTTGACTAAGGGATTAAACCACACCGGACTTGAGGTGTGAGATTATATTTACTTAAAGATTGGAGGAAGTCTAGTCAGGATCATGATGACTAGCAAAGGAATGATTATAGTGAAAGAAACCCTGGTGATTGAACCCGGGTCCTGGCAAGGGAAGCTAGGTGGAAGAAATCCTAGTGAGTGAAGCTAGGTGAACTAAATCTTGGTGAGTGAAGCTGGGTCCTAGTGAGTGAAGCTAGGTGGACTAAGTCCTGGTGAGTGAAGCTGGGCACGAAGTCTTGGTCCGGGGGACTGAGCACTAAGTCCTAGTCAGGGATCGGACAATGGAGTCTTTGCCGAGCGAGGATGGCGGACAGAAGTATAGACGGGTCAAGGTCTGGTGTATCGAGACCGAGTTCTCAGAGGCCGAGCAAAAGTCCAGCTGGAGGTCCCGATTGGCAAAAGCTTTAGTCGAGCAGGGATCGTGAATAGAAATAGAGACGGGTCGAAGTTGGACGTCTCAAGATTTGGGTTCTCAGAGGATGAGCGAAAGTCCAACCGGAGGTTCCGGTTGGCAATGATAGCTTCTCCAGTATGGAGTAGGTGAGGACACGTTCCCCGAGAAAGAGAACATTAGACGTCGGTTCGACCTAGTGTTTCAAGTGAAATCCAAAGTCAGAACCATTTTTAAGGCTAAGATTATTTGTATATTTGTCTTGTGTTTGTTGTCTTGCAGGTATCTAGAGTTGGAGGCAAGATAGGAAAGCAAACGCAGGAGAAAACACACTTGGGAAACAGCTCTTGGGTGCCTGACTTGAATTAAGCGCCCAAGAAGGCTGGGTGCCCTATTTTGGGCAACCCACTCCCAGGCGCCTAGCAAGCCAGGTGCCTGAGGGTTCCCAGGTGCCTGGGAAGGTCATCTTATCCCCGCTGCGAATTCGGTGCAATGGATGAAGTTTGACTGGCACGTGGTAGGCCCCCGAGAAGGCACTATATAAAGGGGTTCGACCCCTCAATGCAGAACATCAATTTCCACATATGATAAAGCAGTCTGTGCGAAGCAAAAGTGCTCAAGGCGAAGCTCTGTGACCAAGGAGGCTCCAGGAAGAAGTGCACGACACTTCGGACTTCCGGATTGGGCGGATCTTCAGTTTTCGTTTGGTTTGCTTTTTATTTACGAAATTAATTTACTTATTCTTTGTTTGTAACTTGAACTGTAAGTCGGGTTTCTTCGCTTCCGGAAAGTCCGGAAAGGAGACCATTAGTGGACTCACGATTGAGTGCTTAGGCCTTGGATGTATTGACCCTGGGGGGTTGAGAACCAAGTAAAGCCGACGTATTTATCTTGTCTTTTGTCGTTCTTTTATTATACTATTTTCCACCGCGTACTAACCCTGATAGAAAGACATTTTCCGATGAAATTCCGACGAATTTTACGAGTCGATATTCACCCCCCCCCCTCTATCGACCGACATCGATCCTACAAATAATACATAACTCTCACATAAAAGATGGCTCAACCATCATAATTGAAAAATAAATGCACATCCCCGCAGTTTATATCAATAAGAATGTTAGATATAAAATAAACTTAAACATCACAAATCGTTAATGTCTTTTAACATAATAAAACTAGCGGAATGTCCGTATACACAAGAAAACTCCAGTATGAGTCCAAAAACGAACATACCTCTACTACGATATACCAGACTAATAAAATAAATACCAGTCCATGAAATAAGTGAGAAAATAACAAAAACGCATAAATAAAATAGCTGCGAAAATAAACTAAATATGATAACAAAATCCAATACTACACGACACCGTGGAACTGACAACTGGATCCTCTCCTGGCTCCAAGTAGTGCATCTACCTACTACTTGAAACAAAAATAGGTGGCAGGAGTGGTGAGTCTGGGCGGACTCTGCGGGTATATGAGTAGATAAACGCATAGCATCAAAAAGATATATCAAGCAACGGATACAACCGTGTACAGTCTCTAGGAAATAGAAGACAACTAAGCATGCATAACACAACGAGTTCCACTTCTAAGCGGGAAGAGGGTTACAAGTACATCTAGCAGGAATCTACTCTTTTTTCGAAAGAATTACACTTATATATTAATAGGGCTTGATTCATTTTTTTTGCCTTTGGAATATTTCGCTTTAGATATTCCTTTTTTGGTGTTTTAAGGTCGTTGGTATGATGGCTATGAACATGGTTGATATAATGGCTATGAAAATGCATGTCAGAAGAAATCCACATATATACAAACATCCATGAAAACATGATGCATGAATTCCTTTACCTATACTCTCGTAAATTGTAGTAATCATAGCTCATATAAATGCAACAAACACAAGAAAATGTATAAATGCAATAGATGCATATGATGCAATGACATGTGCTACCCCTGACGCCAGTCAAGCAGCCAACACATCACATCTGTGTGGCCGAGTGGGTAGGGCTATAACAACTGTACACACTCTAACGAATACGACTGATATATGTGGTTGAGTGGACAGGATGTTGGAGAGCCAACTACTCCAAAACCCCAAGATAAAGGGGGAGCCACCAACAGCTCTGGTATCCCTCGAAAATAATGGTGAGGGTGTCAACTGTTTGCCTACAACTCCAACATCCACTGTACATGAGTGCTCGAGTGTGGCGTAACAGGATGGTTGCTTGGACTCTAGCAACTACCACAACAAGTTGTTGAGTGACGAAGTAACTAAATGACTAACGACGGCTTAACCATATGGAAGCCCAACAGTCGTCAGTATACAACTGTGCAAGTATGGTGTATGATACCAAAATGCACAAACAACAGAATAACAACGATGCAACAACAAAAACAAGTATTAGAAACCAACCAGAAAGCAACGAATATGCAACTACAACTACTAGGTAGGGTGTCTCTAATGCCAACCAACCCTAGTTGTTTTAATGAACATCTAAATACTCGCGTACAAGCGGTACTTTATAGAATAAAAAATCAATAAGAGACTGTACGGATACAAAACTTTCGATTAAACTCAAGGACCAAGCAAGAAAGGTATCAACGGGAGATATTAAATAACCAACAACAAGGAATAAGGTCAAGTAGACCTACTCATACATAAAAAGTCATGCATTTAAGGTAAATGAACTACAAGAACACAAATGAGAGGTACCCACCTTATCTGTAGAATGTATGCAAGTAAACCTCACAATCAATTGTAACAAGTCTGAATCAAAGTCCTGCATTAAAGATAAAGTTTAACTATTTAGATAGCTAATTAAAATAGCTACACTACCAAAGATAATTAGGACTACAACCCTATCAAAAGTTGTAAATCTAGACTTGCAATTTCATTTGTTCTGTGCATGCAGCCATGTAATTGTCAACGAACAATACTTCTAGTTCACATGAGGAGTTATAGTTATAATGTTCTAAGATCCAAGATGTGATTAGATGCTCTAAGATCCAAGATGCATTTGAATCTAGATTACATCTAAGTTGATCTAGGTTAAGCTAACACCACAAGTCAACCCCTACTTGATCCAGTAGCACACGGCAAGGATCAAAAGACAACACACCACGACCAACTCCAAAAACCTACTTTCAATAATGGAAAGAACCAACCAGATCATCCCCAAGGGAAAACTCACTACAATAGGGAGAACCTAATAGATAAAACCTCCCATATGCGTTGCACTGAGTATAGGTCAAGAAATAATCTGAAATTTCATCTTGTTAACCCATTGATAGTGTTTTAATAGAACATGATCAACTTAAAACCTCACGGTAGAAACAATCTATCCCAATTACAAAACATATGCCTACTATATCCATCAAGGACCGACCCAACAAGATCCCTTACCTTAGATGATCGCCGATCCCAAGCTATCGCAATTCACACAGAGAGAATGGCACACTGTGAGAAGGAAGCATTGTGGTGACTCGCGTGGAATAGGAGAATCGCCGGCCTTGGAGTTGATCAGAGCTGAAAGAGGACTTGTGACGTCGGTTGGCTCACGCGAGGGCGGTGGTGTGACCAGGTTGGCGTCGGATCAAGTGAAGGAGAAGAGAGGGCGGCATCGGGCGAAACCGAGAGGGGAGGAGAATCCTAGTGGCTTTGCTCCTGGTGGCGTCGCTCGCTTGGACAAAGGCTGCGGCGATTTTCGCGAAGGAGGAAAGAGAAAAAGAGAGGGTGCCGCGGTTTCAAGCGGGCGAGCGGGCTGCGGCGTCGGGGAAGGAAAACGGGGGAGAGAGATTTTGTGAGAAGTTTAGGGTTTTATTATGATTTTGGCTTTTTATGCAAAAAGCCCCTCCAAATTCAGATAATTCTAACTCCACCGTTAATTTAGGGTTTTAGCGTTTAAGACCTCGAATTTTCGACATTTAACACTTTCCTATGTATCTTTAGGGTTTATCCAAATTATAAGAGCAATTAAAGTATATTTTACAAAAAATAAGTTTTCAAAAAAAATATTTATGAAAGACATAATAGTTTTTGAAAGAATATTTATCCAAAAATAATTTTTCAAGGAATTTTTTTTGAAAGACATATTAATTTTTGAAAGACTATTTTTCCAAAATTAATTTTTCAAGAAAAAAATACTTTTAAAAGACATAATAATTTTTGAAAGAATATTTTCCAAAAATAATTGAAATAAATATTTTTGAAAGATATAATTTTTTAAAAACATATAATTTTCATTAAAAAAATAACTACCCTAAACGTGACATCTTTTGATTACCCTTGTTAACTACAAAAAACTCTATCTAAATGTCTTAAGTGACTTTAGTGTTGACCTAGAGGTTTTGTATCTAAGTATAAGTTAAACAATTTTCAAAAAGATATATAAGTTTTTGAAAATTATTTATAAGTACACACAATCATGTATGAAATTCATTAAAATATTATTATTTTTAAATCACTATTTTTAAAATAGGTTTTAAAAAAATATTCTAAGGATTTTTTAAAATATTTTGAAAATATTTATCAATTAATTTGTCTTTATCATCTCACCTATTCTATGTATCGCAGTATAAACAAGCATGATAACCGTATGGGTGTTGTGAGATGCTTGATTAATTTTTCTAAATTTATTTTTTGTAAATTGTTTGATCTTGAGTTACATTCAAATTTAACAAGTAATAACTTAAAAGTAAATTTCAATAATTGGCTTCCAAGTCTTGGCGATATGTAGAAGCCTTCTTGTGTATCGGAACAACGACCCTTCCCTTAGACAAAACCTTTTAAGAAAATAATACTTTTAATTTACTCTTTGAAAATCCTTAGTCTAATTAGTCTAGGATGTAGTGAGGTAGTTTTGGCTAGTTTCACTTAACTAAGTCAACCAAGTCAGATACTCCTTACCTTTCCTGACTTCCTAGATCAAGCTTCTCTGATGTACTATCATCTCGCCCCACCCCTAGTACTATGTTGGGCAAGTGTCAAACAATCTATTTCCTATCTAGCCAATCTAAATTAAGTAGAAATAAGCTAGCATGAATGACATGAGAGATATATATAAAGAAAAAAATAAACAAATGCATGAGCATGACAGTTATGCATATGTCAATCAAGTCAAAGCATTTTAGTTTTATGTTCTAAGAAAGTATCAAATTGTCGAATTGATAGAGATCGTGCTAACCCGCGAATATGTCATTCCACTTTATCACATTAGTTATTATTAAGTTGGTTGTTTCATTTGATAGAATATTATTTAGTTTCATACATAAAGGTGTTTAATTAAAATTTCATTCATGAATTTTATATTACCAAATATTAAATTTTTGAATAAAGTATTAATATTGAATTTTAAGTTGAATTATTAATTATAATTTGAGATTTATAACCCTAAACCCTAAACCCAAAATTAAATTATTAATTAAAATTTGTGATTTATTCAATTAGATTTGAATTTTAAGAGTTAATTAAGAATTTTATATTAGAATTTTTGAATTAAGATTTTAATTGAATTTTCAATTAAAATTAAATTATTATATTCAATTAAATTTAAATTTTTAAAAATTAATTAAATCAAGTAGTTCAATTTCAATTGACTTTTTCATCTTTATCCTTTTTATTTATTTCGATTCATTTTTATTAATTTCAATTCATTGATTGATTCTTTTGATTTTATGTTTTCAATTGTTTTTAAAATTTTTTATTTATCTAATTCCTTATAGTATTTTTAATTAAATTTTCAAAATAAATTAGTTCAGACATATCAATTAAATCATCTTCAATATCATCATCTCCAGAATCATTATCAAAATTAATAAATAAAATTTCAAAATTATCTTTAAACTTATTAATTTCAGTCTTATATTGTAAATTAATAAATCGATTTTCAAAATTATCTTCAATTTTATCTTGAAAATTATTCACTATTAAATTTCACTTGCCCATTATTTTTTAAAATTTTCACTTTGCTTCTAAATTTTATAATTTCATTTATAATTTTTTTACTTGCCGCTTAAATTTTAACGTTTCTTTTTAACCTCCAAAATTTAGAAGTCAAAGATTTAAAATTTTTTGCATTGGAGAATTATTTTCCTTCAAAGTTTTTTTCTTATTTAAGTTCTCTAAATGAAAAATTATGAAATAAAAAAACATATTTCCTCTATAATTTTTTTCTAAAATTTTAATTAAAAAATCCCTTTAAGATATCAAAATCTTCCCTAATTATTAGTACTTTTCTAATGAGAAAATATTAAAAATTTAATTAGCTATATTTTTATTAATAAAGTATTTGATTTAGTTTGAATTGCATAAATTAAATTACATCTAAATATTATAATTTTAGCCTAACTATTAATTAATATTTGCAAACTATTAAAAATGTAATAAAATTAGAAACTTTGACTGATTTGAATGATCAAAAATAATTAAAACAATCATTTGATTAGGGATATTCCGAGTGCCCTTAATATTGATATAACGCCATTTTCCCTAATAATATTAAAACAGTGTTTTATTTTTTTACTATCTCTAATTAGAGTTGCTTCATCAAAACATTTCCATTTTATTTATTTATTAATTTGCTAATTAAAAAAGAAAAAAAACTTTGATAAAAATTATATAAAAAAATATTTTTTATATTTTTAATAGTTAATTACTAGAATAAAATAAAAATAAAAAATAAAAAACTTAATAAAATATAAATATTTTAAAAATTATTCTATAAATGAAGCTTCTTTTGGTGAAATAAACTTAAGTGATATTTTGTATAAAATAACTTTAAAATGGAGAGCATAGGTATAAATATTTTAAAAGTTTTAATGTACATAAATTATGGTCTGAATTTATCTAATAAATAAATTAAAAATAATATAAAAAGTACATAGAAAATATTTTAGATAGAAAATTTTAAATAAGTAATATTTAATATATTTTTAAAAAAGAAATGTTATTTTGAGGGTAAAGATAAAATAGCAACAGGGCGGGCACTTGATTTTCTGCCTCTCATTTTATCTATTTTATCTATGCGGAATAAACCCACAGCGACTCCATATCGCTTCTGATCTGGCTTTTGCAATCTCACCCTTCTGCTGCCTACGGATCGCCAATGGCGACGATCATCGACGGTAAAGCGATCGCACAGACCATCCGGAAAGAAATCGCAGTTGAAGTCCGATCACTCTCCCAAATCTACAACAAGGTACCGACTCTGCTCCCCTCCAACTCGATCTTTCGTGGATTGATTTCTCTTGACCAGTGAGTGGGTTTCCATCTCTCTTTTCTGACGGCGTCAGGTGCCGGGTCTGGCAGTGGTGATCGTTGGGACGCGGAAGGATTCGCAGAGTTATGTCAGTATGAAGCGAAAGGCCTGCGCGGAGGTTGGCATCCGGGCGGTTGATATCGACCTCCCCGAGCAGATCTCCGAGGAGGAAGTGATCACCAAGGTTCACGAGTTGAACGAGAATCCGGATGTCCACGGTTCGCTCTCAAGATACCGCTCTCTCAATTTTATATTTCTTTGCCCCATTACTATAGAAAATGATAGATTCGGCAAAGTTTTATATTTGGTCAATATTTTGAGCGTGCGTTACTCAGCCGCATATGTTGATTATTGGTCTAGTGGAAACACAAAAAATGGTTCAATTTATACAGAAATGAAATTTTATTCTATATATCCCTCCTCAATTTCTTGCTTCATACGGTAATTGCAGCTACATATGGATTGAAAACGTGAACTGTGCTTTTGAAATAAGCCTCGTTTGTGCTTGTCATTACATGCTTGCACAAAAGAGCCATAAAGTGAGACTCTTACAAAAAGCATCAGAAGCAAAACATCCTTTGGATAATCAAAAGCAGTCGTTGCAGTTTGAAAGGAACAGTTAGCTAAATGAACAAGTTACTAGACTATTTTTCTAGGTTTCTGACATCTAATTTGACCAGTAGGATTCTGGGGTTTGGTTTCAAATACAACTCAACCATATCAAGAAGATGTGATAAATCACTGTGTACATGTTTCCCGAGTGTGCTCTTCCTTTCGAAGTCAAGATTAAGAATGTTAAGCTTGAATGTGTTTCTCACAGGATAGCAGCTATAAGTTTGCAAATAAGTTTAGATTAGTAGTGATCAGTAACAAAAAAAATTCATTGTGGAAGGTTTTTTCTTGCTTAACGTGGATTAGCCATTTACATAGAGTCAAGCATATATAGTATACTTATATTTCCACATGATCCGATATCTGGCTAGTATTTATAATATAATGTTTAGAGTCATCTTAAGTTCTCGTAGTCATACTCTTAGCATAGATTCTTAGATATTTCTTATGTGATTCCTTTGCATTCAGCGATTCACCAATTCAACCAACAGCTAGAAAATACTGTTATAAATATTGATCTGAGTCTCATGCATTTCATTGATCATAAAAATTCAGATGCTGATTTAAATATTTTTCAATAAAAGTATAATTACACATGCAATTGAGATATCTGCAGAATCTGAGACCAGACGTCTGAAACTTTTTTGACCTCTGAAATATCTTTTTCTGAACCTTGTGCATCTAGCTGTGAAGTTTAGTGCTAAAGGATAGCGGAACATGGTTAACTATTCATTTCAATTTCTTAGATTGTTTCCACTAGGCAATCTAAGATACTCATCAAATTTAGAATTATAGGTGCTAATTCCGTGTGTTTTTGTTTTATATGTAATGGTGAAGGTGCATCTAGTATATTTTTTAGTCCAGCTAACTAATATGTATTGGGTTGATCTAGATTTGTTTGATTTACATGTCATTCCCATCCATTTAAAATGGACAAGCAAGTTCATATTTACCCTATATCCCAATCTAATCTCAGGTTCTTGTGTCTCAATTTCAACTGGCATCAATTTAATATCTGTCGATATGATGCTCTCTACCTTAATCAGCAAAATTGTCACTTCGCATTGCTACAATACAGATATGCACATGCTCAGTTGGAGGGAGGAAAGGTTAGAAATGCATGCATTCCAAGAATGAAAAGGCAAAGAATTAATTTTGTTAATCTAAAGAAACACTTGCACCTAGCAAAAACTGAAGAGAATAGCAACACAAAAAATTCTTAACTTGCAGAAGATGAATCTTACTGCTTGCATCATCACTAGCCATTACCATGTTTTATCCAATAGGTTTGGTATATGTCACTTTAGTCGGAGTTGAACATATTGTTTGGGATAAATTACTAAATTTATCACAAACATTACATATTTTAACAAATCTATTATGTACTTCTAATAGATTTTAACATTTGAAGGGGAGCCTTGGCGCAATGGTAATGTTGTCGTTGATCCCGACCTTGCTACGGGTAGGTTCACAGCCCGGGCCCGCCAGCCAGCCGGGCCCGCCAGCCAGCCGGGCCCGCCAGCCAGCCTGACGCCAGGAAGCTTTAGTAGACAGGTCAGCGAAGGTATTCCCGGGTAAATTCTCGAACCCAGGAGACCCTGGGGACAGTGTTTAGCTGGCCACGAGGGGAGGCGGTCGGGCCGACCCCCAACCCTACATCCAATCGGACGCGTGGTCGCCCACACTCCCAAACCATTCCCCTGGGTCGAGTGACGTAGCTGGACACGGGACGATCCACTCCCCAATCTCATCGCAAGAGTTGGATACCTATTAGAATCAGACAGACATCACTCAGCCAACCCCCGACTCAGGGCGCACCCTGCGCCTCCACTCTACCAGTCGGACGCGTGGCTGCCCACACTCACTGGCCATCACCCGACTCGGGCCCCAGCACTCGGACCCGCCAGTCGGCTCTCGGGATACGGGCTAGCTCGCCCCTACACCCCCTATGCCATCATATCCAGGGTACGATCCTGCTAACGGGGTTCCGCGCACCTCACTCATCTCTGACACTTCTCGCGGTCAGCCCGCCCATCCAGTACCTTCGTACTGCTCGAGCATCCCACGCCATGCCGCACCGCTCCTAGGTGCTCCCTACGAGTTGACAGTTAGCACATTTTTGTCTCGTCAATACGGACAAGGGTTGTCAGTTCCCCCGGCTATATAAACTCCGCACTCCCCCTACCGCAGGTACGCGCACGAAAGCTTTCTTGCCTCTTTGCCTCATCTCAATTCAGTTCCACTATTATACCTGCCGATACTGACTTGACCGTCGGAGTGCCTGACCGGGGAAAACCCCGGTGGGTTTGCTAACGGTCACTGTTTTACAGAGCCACGCCTGAGTGCGGCTGGCTCGCTGCCATCTCACCAGCTCGTGCCACCCGAGATACTGTCCGGCCCGGTGGATCGCCACCTCGCTTGGCGACAGGATCAAATTTGGCGCTAGAAGGAGGGACACCAGCAGCCTGATCGGAAGCAGAGATAGAAGTGCTTAACCGGGTTTGGATCACTCCCGAAGAATACGAATGCCCCCTTTCCTCTGCCCGCACCTCGCGGTCAAAACTCTTGTGGCAGACCCCCGCCAGGGGAAGCATCCACCTCTTACCAAATACGGGTCGCCCGAATTGGAGAAAGCGGTGGCAAAAGGAGCATGTGGGGACTTGCGCAGGTCAGTCCAAGGGAGCTCTCACTCTCTGAGCTAGTAGAAAGATGTATCCGGCAACCTCTACGTATCAGAGGAAAGTCCTAATCTTCTCGAGAATAAGCTAGCAGCTCAATGTGCACGAATTATAAATCGAGATCCGCTCTCACTATCCCTCGTCGTGGCTCTCAGGTGACGCATGGCGATCCATGCTCCCTGAGATGTCTTCGACGACCGGGAAGCCTCGGCACGACTCTCAGGCGACGCGTGACATTCCACGCTCCTTGAGATGTCTCCGACGACCGGGAAGCCTCGGCGCGGCTCTCAGGCGACGCGTGGCGATCCACGCTCCCTGAGATGTCTCCCACGACCGGGAAGCTTACTCGTCGTTTTCGAACGGGCTAAAACCGGGACCTGCTCCCACTCTCCCTCGGATCGGCTCTTAGCCGGACGCGTGCCGACCCACGCTCCCTGAGAGGTCCCCCGACCGGGCAGATAAATTCTCGCCCTGTGCGAGCCTCTCCCTCGGATCGGCTCTCAGCCGGACGCGTGCCGACCCACGCTCCCTGAGAGGTCCCCCGATCGGGCAGTTAAATTCTCGCCCTGTGCGAGCCTCTCCCTCGGATCGGCTCTCAGCCGGACGCGTGCCGACCCACGCTCCCTGAGAGGTCCCCCTACCGGGCAGATAAATTCTCGCCCTGTGCGAGCCTCTCCCTCGGATCGGCACTCAGTCGGACGCGTGCCGACCCACGATCCCTGGGAGGTCCCCCGGTCCTCATTCCGGGCTTGCATACGGGCTAAAGGCCACCCAGTCCCCATGACTACGATAACCTAACTTCCTTGGTCAGACGCGCTTCAGCCAACTCCCAGGTGGTTCACGAAACTACCATGGGCCTAAAATTTCCTCCATGCTCGCCTAAGTAGGGAGCACTGGAGAAATATTATACGTTCGCAGGAGCCTAAGCGCACAACCACACCCTGGCTCGAGTAGCCGATATATAATGACTCTGACATTACGGGCGTTCGCCCGCCGGAAAAAAAGACGAACACACCTCCCCCCATTCGGATCGCTTACATTCCAGCGTCAAACACACATGGGCAAAGATACACCAGAAGGTGGACTACGGAAAAAGAAAGTGACATTCACAGAAGACAACTTAGCCTCCGCCTATAGGAGAAAATAGAGAAAAGCAGCACGACACTATGGCTTAGGCGCAGAAGAATGAGACGGGGCCTGACCCTGCGTCTTCTCCCGTTCTTGTCTAGTCGCTCTCAGCTTGGCCTCCAAAGCCGCGTAACGCTTGCGCACTCGCGAGAGGTGTCTTTGGCAGGCGGCTAATTCTTCCTCCTTAGCCTTTAGGTCGGCGCGCAGTGTTGCAGTCGACTGGCCAGCCTCTAGGAGCTCCGCCTTGGCCTTGGCTAGCTCCAAGCGGGCTTGTAGCTCCCGGGTCCGAGCCTGACGCTCGCTTCGCTCCAGGCAAGCAATTTGTTGCCGCATCTGGGCAGCCGAAGCCCGAGCCGCGCCCAGCTCCACCAGATATTCCTGAAGCTGCGTCTCGGAGTAATCAACACGCCCATGAAGGGCCGCGTTCTCAGACCGCAGCGTATTCCAGGCCTCCTCGCCTGGTTGCGGTTGCGTGCATCGGGGTTGAGCTTCTAACGCCTCCCTCCGCGATTCTGACTGGCGGACGGACTGAGTCTGGGCGGTGAAGGAAACACCCATGTCATATAGTGCCCCGGTTAACTGCAAAGAAGGCGAAGGGTTAGCCAGGAAAAAACTGAGCAAGCAAGAGCTATCAGAAAAACATGCCTGGCAAGCCTCCGCCACGAGGCTATTAATTCTGGTGATGGGATCTTGACGGTCAAATGCCTGCAGACCTTGATATAGATGGTCGCTCAAGGGGGCATGTAGATAAACCACTCGAGCAGACCCTAGCGGCTCGGAGTCAGAAACCTCGTAGGCAGCGCGAGGGTCTGCCCGTGAAGGCAGGATGAGATGTATCAGGTGAGGACCCGTGGCCCCCTCTGAGCGAGAAGGAATGGGGATATCAAATAGCGCCCCGGACGAGTCGGTCGGAGCAGAGGGGACTGACAGATGAACAACCCCTGGAGCAGAAGAAATGGGGGCAGCTGGCGCAGATATTGAAGAGATAGGAATCCTCGGCAAAAGGGGAGGACGAGGCCTACTCGGCTGCGTACTCGAGGAGGCAGCTTGAGTCGAGGAAGGCAGATACCCGCAAGGCAGGAAGCCCCGCCGAAGGAGAAGAAGAAGGGGTCTTCCGAGGGAAGGTGGTAGTAATTCTAAAGGGAGGCGAGCAGTCGCGCGAATGGTTCCGACGACGATCGGTCTCCAAGGGGGAAGGATCCACGACCAAAACCTCAACCTCGGGGTCCGACGCCTCTTCCTCCGGCACCTTACCCCTACCTGCAGTAGAAGCGGCGGTAGTGTCTACTATCGGGGAAGGAGACGATGGAATAGCCGACGGAGTGTCAGTTGAATCAAGAAGCATAGCCGCCATCTCGGCAGCAAACTTCGCCTCTTCCTCTGCTGCCCCCGCCATCAGAAAGTCATGCAACATTTTGAGGAGAGGATATCGGGGCACTGGTGGAGAAGGTTGAAGAAGGAAGAGGAAGGAAACAAGGGAGCGAAAGGAAAATGAAAACGACGAGGAAGGTCATCGTGTGCGCCCTATATAGGGAAGTACGATCAATCCTAGCCGTCAGAAGAAAGGATGTGAGAAAAGGTGGCGCTCCCAGAGCCCTTTGATGGAAGAGGAAGCGCGATAGGACAAGGGCAAGGCCGGTGAACAGACATTTCGCTGTCCCAAGCCATCGAGACAAGTGGCTAACACTCTGACGCCTGGAAAGCCACTAAATATGAGACACGCCCCTCACCAATTAATACGTCCCTCAAGCAAGAGGGAAAACAGCTAAGTCGGCAACCAGGCGACCCGAACAAAAAGGAGGTTAGGCTAACCCAACTCCCCACGGGCCAGTTCCTGCTAATCCCTTGGTCCGGGTCCCGGTCGGACGCGTGGCGGCCCACGCTCCCCGGAGTCAGCTCGGCTAAGAGGCCAAGTCCCCACGGGCCAGTTCCCGCTAATCCCTTGGTCCGGGTCCCGGTCGGACGCGTGGCAGCCCACGCTCCCCGGAGTCAGCTCTGCCAAGAGGCCAACTCCCCACGGGCCAGCTCCCGCTAGTCCCTTGGTCGGACGCAGGAAGGTGCATGTACCCCCAATATGTCCCGGCCAAGCGACCAGGCCTTCGCGCAAAGGCACCAACCGGTGTTTCACGCACATGCCCGTAAAGACTAGTGGCTCGAGCATGTGCTTATCCTAGCCTCAAGAAAATCTCATTGCACCCGCGATCGTATGGAGGCAGTGCCGCTCGGCACCATCATGCTCAGGAGCCCGTCGGACAGCGAGGGCGGTAACATATGCAGCAAGTCTTCGCCTGCAGGTCCTTCCTGCCGGGTCGGGGACACCTCCCCTAGGGGGGGGGGGGGAGGGGTCGCGGCTAGCTCCACCGGCAGCACTACAGGAGAAGGGGGGTGGCAGTGCTAGGAGGTCAGCCACCGGTGCCTTGCCCCTTTGCCTTTTGCTAGGTTGGCTGGAAGAAGCCTCCAAGGGGTCGGCCGAGTCAGGCACAGATTCGTCACCCCGGGGACGTCGCAGCGAACGAATCAGAGGCCGGGTATCCTCCGAGCCAGACCAAGGGGTTTCCTCACCTTCAGACGCAGACGCAGGTGACCTGGAGCCAGAAAGAGTCACCTCATGTCTCGCAAGCTCCTCGGCCCGTTGCCCCGCGGCGGGCGCTTCCCGCTCATCCAGCAGCTTTTGGATACGCTCCTCCATTTCCTCAACTCCCAGTCCGTAACCCTCTGGGGCAGCCGGATACATCATCGCGGCTACCTAACAAACAACGGTCAAGGGGCATTAAGGAGGCAAGAAGGAAGGAGGAGGGGACACGTGGAATAGTCCTCAGCCGAGAGCATTAATGTCGGAGATTTCGACCTGCTTGGAGATACCAAGCAACAGAAGGAGAAAAGACGAAGGACGTGACGGCGCTGGCTGATTGCGATCCCTGGGCACTGACAAGTTCGCCAAAAGGCCCTAAGAGGGGACCAGGATGTCCCTGCACGCCAAGCTTACTTTAGCGGGCGACAGTCCAGTCAGTCGGACTCGCCGCCTCCTTCGACTAGACTCGAGGAGGGCGCTTGTGATCCCGGCCTTGCCTACGGGTAGGTTCACAGGCCGGGCCCGCCAGCCAGCTTGGTGCCAGGAAGGTTTAGTAGACAGGTCAGCGAAGGTATTCCCGGGTAAATTCTCGAACCCAGGAGCCCCTGGGGACAGTCTTTAGCTGGCCACGAGGGGAGGCGGTCGGGCCGACCCCCAGCCCTTCATCCAATCGAACGTGTGGTCGCCCACACTCCCAAACCATTCCCCGACCTAGACCTAGGTCGAGCGACATAGCCGGACATGGGACGATCCACGCCCCAATCTCATCGCAAGAGTTGGATACCTATTAGAATCAGACAGACATCACTCAGCCAACCCCCGACTCAGGGCGTACCCTGCGCCTCCACTCTACCAGTCGGACGCGTGGCTGCCCACGCTCACTAGCCATCACTCGACTCGGGCCCCAGCACTCGGACCCGCCAGTCGGCTCTCGGGGTACGTGCTAGCTCGCCCCTACACCTCGTATGTCATCATATCCAGGGTACGATCCTGCTAACGGGGTTCCGCGCACCTCACTCATCTCTGACACTTTTCGCGGTCAGTCCGCCCATCCAGTACCTTCGTACTGCTCGAGCACCCCGCGCCATGGCGCGTCGCTCCTAGGTGCTCCCTACGAGTTGACAGTTAGCACACTCTTGTCTCGTCAATACGGACAAGGGTTGTCAGCTCCCCCGGCTATATAAACTCCGCACTCCCCCTACCGCAGGTATGCGCACGAAAGTTTTCTTGCCTCATCTCAATTCAGTTCCACTATTATACCTGCGGATACTGACTTGACCGTCGGAGTGCCTGATCATGGAAAACCCAGGCGGGTTTGCTAACGGTCACTGTTTTGCAGAGCCACGCCCGAGCGCGGCCGGCTCGCTGCCATCTCACCAGCTCGTGCCACCCGGGATACTGTCTGGCCCGGCGGATCGTCACCTCGCTTCACGACAGGATCAGTCGTCTTGTGACCTAAAAGGTCACGAGTTCAAGTCCTGGAAACAACCTCTTATAAAGTAGGGTAAAGTTACGTACAATAGACCTTTACTTGAGACCCCGTATGGCGGGAGCTTCATGCACCAGGTTGTCCTTTTTTTATTATGTACTTCTAAAATTAGCAAATCTATTGTGTACTTGTTGGATTCACAACAAATCTATCATGCCATTTTTTTATTAATTTGTTGATCGAAACATGCCACAATATCAATCTATCCACTCACAATCCACATCTCCTCCCCGATCAATTATGTGAATTTATTTATAAATATATATATTTACCAAATAAACTCATAGCATAGGTTTGGAAGGGTTTCGAAGGGATTTATTCAATGTTTAAAATCTCGATTCGTGTCGAGGTTTCGATCTTAGACTGGAACGATATGATTTCAGTATCGTATCGTGTCGTGCCGATACGGTTTCGATATATATATATATATATATAAGGTTTGGTTGTTATTGTATTAATTTTATGTAACTTGACATCATATCTTTCTCAAAACTTCTAAAATAAAGAATAGATAATCCAAAATATTTCCTAGACGTAAATATCATTCATATCAACAAAAATGTGTTTCATATGCTTAAGAACCAAGAATCTAAAATGTAGAGAGCTAAGTATGTTAATATTCATGGTTTTCACTTTTTTAACAATTAATTTTTTTGAATTATTTATAAAAATTTAAAATTATTTAAATATTTTTAGAAAATTTTATTCTATTTTTAATTTATAAAAATAATTTAAAGTATGTTTTTAAAATTATTTAAAATTATATAACTATATATTATATAAATTATCTTTTTTACTTTAATTTTTTATATTTTAAACAATAATAATAAAATTATATATTATAATTATATTAATTAATTAACAGTTTATTTAATTAATTATTAATCTATATAATATATAATTATAATTTATATAATAATTAATTAGAAACTAGAAATTATATATATAATATAATGATTTTAAGAAAAATATTTAATAAATCATAACTTTTCCTCACCCATTCATCTGTGACGCCTCGCCCGTCTCGCAATCACCCGCCACCTCGCCTTCGCCTTGTCGCTGCCTCGCCACCACACCAGGACTCGAGCAACAAGTCCGCCACATCCACGGGGTTCGTGATGAGTTTGTCACGGCTGCAGGGCTCGCGCTACGAGTTCGCCGTCGCGGGACTCAAGCGATGCCTCCTCCATTGCCGCAGGGCTTGTGCAACACCTCTAAGACCAACTGTGGGCCTCAAAACCTTTGAAGCGTAGGTGCTCGTTTCGGTGTGCAGGTGGAACGGTAAGTTTCGCCCGTTCCGCCCGGCACAACACGACATTTGAAACACTGGATTTATTTGGTGTAGATATAAAAAATAAAATGATACAATTATCTAGTGATGTGAGGTGGGTTGTGAGGTGGATAAATGTATTATATGGCATGATATAGCAGCAACTAGCAACAACTTGATAAAAAAATAAATAGTTTCATAGATTTGTTATGAATTAAAAAGTATGTGATACATTTGTTAATTTGGATGTTTGTTATAGATTCATTTAAACATGTAAAGTCCGTGATAGATTAGCAATTTTCCCTATTATTTGATGTGAACAAGCCTTGGGACTTGCAGAGTGATTATAACCTCTTACTCTGAATGAGAAATTAGATATTTCTAGTCACTACCTTAAATATGACAAGGTATGACTCTATTGAGAAGTACGAACTGTCCTCTTGCCACATCCCAATATTTAGGAACATTGATATTATGCTCATCTTTCTCCCTTACCAATTTTACCACTATCGAATCTTACAAGTTGTATTCTATATCAAATATATTGCATCTACCAAACACAATTTTTGGAGAATATGATAAATGGCCAAATAGGTCTGTGGTATGCTGTGTCTATGTGATGATTAACCCAAAACTAATTGTTCAATCAAGGAAAGATTAGATATAGATATAAGCTTTTAATTTGAATAATGAAACAAATTTAACTTGGTAGAACTAGAGAAAACATTACACAATGGTGGGAAATTTCATTGCAGCTGATCCTTTTTTTTTCCCCTAAGAGGATGTAACTGGTCCTAATAAATTGGAAATTTCAAATTTGGTGTTCGGCTTTCATAATTAACATGTCATATCAAGCACCAAAATGCTTCAACATCCAAAAATCCTGACAGTTTGTTTTATAGCTGTAGCAATTAGTTTTAAATGGAGTCCGTCTGTGTTTTTTTACTGATTTACACTTGATAGTATGGTAGGCAAGTTTCTTGTTTGTATCTTAAATCAAGTGCATCTTCATATTAGTTTCTTCCAATTCTAGGTGTGTATATTTATGTAATTGTTTTTACTCACAAGTAGTCATAGTATGCCAGCTACACGAATTCTTTACTTTAGTGTATTTTTTGGTCCATTAACAATCTTGAGTTCTAAAGTTTGTTTTTATTTCACTATTCATTTATGATTGGTAAGAGCTGTATTATCTAGATTATATTTTTCATTTGCATCATGTATTAAATTGCCTAAAGTGGAGCCTTAGCATAACGGTAGAGTTTTTGCCATGAAACCTAAGATTACGAGTTCAAGTTTCAGAAATAGCCTCTTGCAAAGTAAGGTAAGACTGCGTACAATCAACCTATTCATGCACCGGACTGCCCTTTATCATGTATTAAATTGCCTCATTAATTTCTGGGTATGAAGCCAGTAACACTGAAAATTTCAAATTGGCTTCTCCTTAGGGATTCTTGTTCAACTTCCCCTGCCTAAACACATTAACGAAGAGAAAGTCCTGAGTGAAATCAGTATTGAAAAAGATGTCGATGGATTTCACCCTCTAAATATTGGAAAGCTGGCAATGAAGGGCAGAGAGCCATTATTTCAGCCCTGCACCCCAAAGGTACTTGTAATCGCAAGTAATCACCTACCAAGTTATCTAAATAATAGTTCCTCAATCTCTGAAAAAAAAGGAAAACTACAAATATAGACCTCACAAGGCATAGTTTCTCATTACAGGGATGCCTAGAACTTCTGGCTCGCAGTGGAATAAGCATAAAAGGCAAAAATGCAGTTGTAGTTGGTCGTAGCAATATAGTGGGATTGCCTGTGTCCCTTCTCCTTCTGAAAGCAGATGCAACTGTAACCATTGTGCACTCCCACACTTCTAATCCTGAAAGCATTATTCGTGAAGCTGACATAGTAATCGCTGCTGCTGGACAAGCAAAAATGGTATATTTTCAGTTATTATCTGAAGCATTATTCTGGTCAGAAAGTTAAGCTGGCTTTATTTTGTGCTACAGTTTGAACTAAAAAGAAACATCATGAATTTTCAGCTAAATTATTTTTTGGCTGAGATCACATAGCATATCGATAGGATTTTGGTTGGGTATGTTAATGGTCAAAAATAATAAGAGTTCGATCGATTTGATCTGTGCTAATTCTAGTTAAGCTAACAGCATCCAACTGAATCACCTTTTCTGCAAAAAGATGGAAAGTACCAAATGAGTTTAAACAACATGATTGATTACTTATAGGAGGGTGCTGAATCTTCTGATATGTTATATCCTTCAGATCAAGGGTGGCTGGCTTAAGTCTGGTGCTGCTGTTATTGATGTTGGGACCAATGCTGTTGATGACCCAACTAGGAAATCCGGTTACAAGCTTGTCGGCGATGTCGATTTTGAAGAAGCAAACAAGGTGGCAGGATGGCTGACGCCAGTTCCTGGAGGAGTTGGCCCAATGACTGTAGCCATGCTGCTGAAAAACACTTTGGATGGTGCCAAACGCAAAATTACACAATAAAGTATGTTTTTGGCATTGTCGCTTTGTTATTGTTGTAGGATATTATTCCGAGAGCTTTGCACAATAATGTCTATTTTGAATTGGCTTAAGTTCGCTAATCTTGTGAGCTTTGAACAACAAGGTTTGTCTCCAATTTGTTATTTTATTTTGAATTGTCTTTGGTTTGCTAATCTGTGAGCTTTGAACAATAAGGCTTGTCTTAATTTTTTTTTCCCCCGATAGGTGTCCAACTTACGCTGAAGGTATTTTTTTTAATTGCCATCAAGTGTCCAACTTACGATAATTAATCCTGGGTGATTGGAGTTTCAGGATAATTGGGAACCATTTACAATAAACGGTCCATCAATTTAACAATTTTAGGTAATCATCTATTTAAAAAAACATTATCTATTAATTTGTTAAAATTGAGTCGTAATCCTTAAATGTCCGAGTACTCAGGTGATCTAGCTCCATTCCTCTTAGGTAGAATTGTTAATTAACCTTTTATATATATATATATATATATATAGAATTGTTAATTAACCTTTTATATATATATATATATATATATATATATATATATATATATATATATATATATATATATATATATCAAACTTAATATTTTGATTGATCAACTATTAAAAAAACTTTGTTAATTCATTAAAATTGAGACGTGATCTTAAATGTGTGTATAAGTCCAATTCCTTTCTTCTCAGGTAGAGTTGTTAATTAACCTTTTGTAATATATATATCTATATATATATGGTAAATCTAACTGGCCAGCTTGTAATCAACTAGAATAATTTTTTTCAAATAGAAAAAAAATTAATTTAATAATAAAAGAAATAAATAAAATATAATTTAATATCATAATAAAAAAGTAAAAATATAATTGGATTTAGACACCTTTTATAATTCTAAAAATTATAAAAAAAATCATAATGGATTTTTATAAGTTAAAAAATCAATGTAATATGAAAATAAATAATAAAGAATATAATTTTATATGAAATAAATATCAAAGAATTTTATTTAATATAAAAGCAAATAGAAAAATAATATAATTTTGTTTATACATCTTCAATAATAATTTAAAATTAAAAAAAATTAAAATCCATATAAAAAAATCTGACCGGCTATATTCTAGCCATTTAGCCTAATATATATATATATATATATATATATAAGGATTAAAGTGATTTAAATTGTGATATAATTAAATTTATTTAGAGAAATAAATTTATATTGGTGAGAATTAAGAGCGGAATAGAATTATATGAATTAATAGATATTTCTAAAAAAAATATTTTAAATGATTTTTTTTATATTTTATGGAGATATATTGTGTAATTTAATCAAAACGTAAATCAGACCGCCGCCAGCCCTTCTTGCATGCACGATGTTGTCGCCGCCCTCCTGGCATCTATCTTTTTTTCTTTCCTAGCATCTGTCTTTGTTCAGCCCACGAGCCCACCATCGACGTCGCGCTTCACCGCTAGCATACCTCACCATTGTTGGCATCTGACTGCGCCACTGTCTCCTCCACACGAGCCGTGCCGCTGTTCCCTCGGCATGAGCCAATCCTTGAGCATATCCTGCTTTCTCTTCTTTACATTTGTGTCATTTAATTATTGATGGTTAATTCATAATTAAATTAAATTAATTATTTAGACGAATGGTATGGATTATCTAATATATTAGAATGAATGCATCTCATCGATTAATTAACTGAGTTTGGTTGATTAATTCATATGTTAATCAATAAATTAATTAATCAGATGGGTGATCAAGATTTGGATTATTTAACAGAGTAAATTAATATTTATTGTTCCGGAAGTGAACGACGGAGATGACGAATCGTCAAAGCGCAACCTACAATGACGATGACGGGGATAAGGTGTCGACGCCTGAAAAATTAACATGAGCGTAAAGGAAATGCACAGGAAAAAGTTCCGGTGGAGTTCTTTCCGACGCTTAAGTCAGAACTCCTTTTAGAGAGAAAAATGAGCAATCAAAGTACTATAATTCTGAAAGTTTACCCCTTTACCTGGGTGTCGAGGCATTTTATATACCTGACGCCTTCCTCCCACGTATCCCCACCTCCTCCACATTTCTTAATTATCGATAACTTGCCAGCTGTCTTCCTCTGGTAACGACCACTGTAACTATTAAAGTCCTAATTGTTGGGTATGACTTGGCGGGTTTCCTAAGCAAATACTCGGTCGATCCGAGAGACATCTCTCTGTCTACGGATTAAAAAATTAATCCTAATGGAGACCCGTCTCCCTACGACCATCTCGTGTCATATCGAATGATCCAAATTACAACTTAGCCAATTACCAAAATCGGCCTTGTAATTTGCTTGACCGTTCGACCGCGGAAAAGGCGACGAGTGGATCGCCGGCTTTTGTGTTTGTGGTCGAGATCTAGTTAAATAATTATTGGCTATGATTCGTAATCAAAATAATTAAATAACAAACATAAAATGACGAGGTAAATAAAACATGACACATGAAATCATAAGGATAATCAAGGGAGCTTGGGAAGAGATTGGAGGATCGTTTCGGTATGCTAGATGGGGGTGAATAGCGATTCTTCAGCTTGTTCTTCCTACGTTGTTAGTATGCGCAAGCGGAAACAATAATAATAAGCACAAACAAAAAAGAAAGCACTGCTAACAAACCGATTTACTTAGTATCCACCCCGGACGGGTGACTAATCCAAGAATCCGTCGGTGGATCAATCCCCGGATAACCTCCGGCTAGCCCTCGTCGATCCTTGTGGGTGGAGAAACCTCGCCACAGCACCTGACACGATCTGGACTCAAGAGACTACTAACAAGCCTTAACCAAGCTTGTTTCGTCAAGAATCTCAGCCCAAACCGAGTTCTCTTTAAATAGAACTCGGGCTGAAAACCTCGATGGCAGTCGACTGCTCCCAGGGCAGTCGACTGCCCCAATCAGAATTCAACCGTTGACAGCCCCAACGTTCGAATCCAGCTGTACACCAGTCGACTGCTCCAGGGCCAAAATCATTCTGTGAGTTTTGGCAGTCGACTGGACAACTCCCAGTCGACTGCCCAGCCTACCACAGCACTCCTACTCACTTTCTTGGCTCTCCTCCACGTGTGCCTTCAGGTCCTCTCCTTTGGCTTGCCCCTTGAAGTCCTCTTCCACTGGCTATCGTCCCTCGGATGCGCACGCAAGTCCTCGACTTGCCTCCATGCCATCCTTCACGTGTGCCCTTTGAAGTTCACTTTCCGGCTTGCCCTTGGAGGCCTCCTCCCTTGGCTCTTGTCCCTTGTCTTAGCTGACTCAACATATATAAACCTGTACAACCTGCACACTCAACATACACATATGAGAACACAAGGAAAACCTAACTTAAACCCTTTGCCCAAACATCAAAACCCTTGGTCATTCCGGACCACAGATTGCCTCAACAATCTCCCCCTTTTTGATGTTTGGCAATACGTTTAAGTTAGGGAAATAAGATAGTAGTCAATAGCAAAAATCATGCTAAACAAATGCATATGCAATGCAAAAATGGATCCTATTGTTAGGATCGATTTGTACGCTAGAGGGGGGGTGAATAGTGATTTTTCGAACCCCCTTGTTCCTGCGTTGTTAGTAGCACAGTGGAATATACAAAAACAAACAAAAACAACGCTAACAACCTGATTTAGTTGGTATCTACCCCGGCCGGGTGACTAATCCAACAATCCGTCGGTGGATCATGTTGGGTTTTTCGGGCCGCGAAAATCGCCTTTTCGCGTCGCGGAAACCCCGAGAACCCAAAGCCATGGATCTCGTGCCAAGAAAAAATTCGAAACGAAAAATCACGTATTCATTTCATGCTCAAAACTCGATCTACTTCTAGATCTAAAGAGGGATAAACCATTTTACCTTTGGTGCGTGCCCCGCTTAATCCCGCTCGCTCCTTTTGGATGTCGGATCTCTAGGACGTCAAGTGTCGTCCCTCTAGAAGTATCCACGCGAACAAAGTGGATGGAGGAAACCCTTTAGGTGTGCTAGCAACTTTCAAGGGTTCGGCCAAGAGGAGAAGAAGAAGAAGAGCACCAACACTTGGAGGAGGAAGAAGAGAAGACCCACCCTTAGAGAAATGAAACCAAAACCATGGTTTTGTTCTCTCATGTGGCCGGCCACCATAATGGCCATTAATGGCCATTAAATGACCATTAAGTGGCCTGTCATAACCCCTTTCAATTTGAATTCAAATTCAAATGGGGGGTTACAACCTTTGGAGATGATGTGGAGCATCATCATTGGTCAAATACCAAGCCAAGTCATCACTTGGTCAAGTCAAGGTGAGGTGGCCTTTTGGTCAAGTCAAACTTGCCTTTTATGGACTTTCCATATTTAGTCAAGTCAAACTTGACTCCATTTCTTCTCCCATGTCAAGTCTAACTTGAAGTGGAACCAAGTCAAGTCAAACTTGATTTGGATTTGGGTCAAGTCAAACTTGTCTTTTATGGACTTTCCATATTTAGTCAAGTCAAACTTGACTCCATTTCTTCTCCCATGTCAAGTCTAACTTGAAGTGGAACCAAGTCAAGTCAAACTTGATTTGGATTTGGGTCAAGTCAAACTTGCCTTTTATGGACTTTCCATATTTAGCCAAGTCAAACTTGACTTTATTTTTTCTCCATCTATTTGTTCTTTGCGTGTGACTCTATAGGTTCTTGTAACGTTGGCAATGCTTCTAACCTCTTAGAAACATAAGCAATGAGCGGTATCTAGCAACACATCATTGCTACCCAAGTTACAAGAATGTTGAGATCCAACATCACCAATGTGACTACTAATTATGACTTTCATAATATGTGACAATGTCCTTCTATCCTCGATATTTAGATTGATCTTCTATGAGGCATAGACCGTGTCATCCTCCAATCAATCTATGTGTCTTGAACTCCAAGTAGACTCACTATAATCAAATAAGCTCAATATCTCATATTGCCTTATTTGGGCATGGCCATGCACTTAGTGATCTCACTCTATCAAGACTATGATATCTCTCCCGTCATATAGGAGGGATAGATCCCATCTACATCACTCACATCCCTCCGCATAATTTGTTACATACCCAGTAATCGCCTTTATAGTCCACCCAGTTACGGATGACGTTTGACGAAACCAAAGTATATAACTCCTTATGTAGGGAACTATGGTGACTTCAGGTCTAAGGACTAATAGTCATACTAATAGTCACATGAGAAAGTATATGACACTCATATAACGATCCGTGATACTTTCTCATGGTGGGCCATTCAGTATACATTCTCTAATGTATACCCATGTGTCAACTTGATATCTCATATCCATGACTTGTGAGATCAAGTCATCATGTTGACCTACATGCTAATCTCTATGCATTAACATTGTCCTTGAATGTTAATACTTGACTAGGAATAATTAAGAGTAGTGTTCTCTATATCATCTCACTATCGATTCAACTAATCGATTGATATAGATAAGAACCTTCTACTCAAGGACGTTATTATACTAAGTTATTTGTCACCAATACACATAAGTACAATAACCATAATCAAATGCCTTTATATATATATATGAAATATGTATATATACAAGAATATGATACAATGAGTCCAAAAAGTAATCATCATATGATTGGCTCTAGGGCTCTCACTAACAATCTCCCACTAGCACTAGTGCCAATCACTGTAGTATCTAATACCCAATGACCTAGTGTGACCATCATGCTTCATCTGTGCCAAAGCCTTGGTCAAGGGATCTGCGACGTTAGCCTCTGTGGGTACTCTGCAAATCTTCACATCTCCTCTTTGCCTCCAAATATCAAGAAATATTCTTTAGTCCTTCTCAAGTACTTAAGAATATTCTTGACTGCTATCCAGTGACGTTCACCTGGATCTGACTGGTATCTGCTCGTCATGCTCAAAGCATACGAGACATCAGGACGAGTACATAACATGGCGTACATGATAGATCCTATGACTGAGGCATAAGGGATCTTGCTCATGCGGTCTCTCTCCTCTCTAGAAGAGGGACCTTGAGTCTTCGAAAGACTCACGCCATGTGACACTGGCAGATTTCCCTTCTTGGAATTCTGCATGGCAAACCGTTGCAAAACGGTATCAATGTATGTACTCTGACTTAGGCCAAGCAATCTCTTAGATCTATCTCTATAGATCTTTATGCCTAGAATATAGGCTGCTTCACCTAAGTCTTTCATTGAGAAGGAATTCCCCAACCAAGTCTTCACAGACTGTAGTGAATGAATGTCATTCCCAATGAGTAGTATGTCATCTACATACAAAATAAGGAAGACAACTGTGCTCCCACTAACCCTTTTGTAGACACAAGGTTCATCTTCATTCTTGATGAAACCAAACTGTTTGATTGCATCATCGAATCGAAGATTCCAGCTTCGAGAAGCTTGCTTTAGTCTATAAAGGGACTTATGCAGCTTGCATACTCTACCAGTATGCTTTGGATCTACAAAACCCTCAGGTTGTGTCATGTACACTTCCTCGAGGAGGTTTCCATTCAGAAACGCAGTTTTGACGTCCATCTGCCAGATCTCATAATCGTGGTGTGCTGCAATAGCAAGCAAGATCCTAATGGACTTGAACATCGCGACTGGAGAAAAGGTTTCATCATAGTCAATACCATGAATTTGTTTGAAACCTTTAGCTACTAGTCTACCCTTATAGGTATGTACAAGTCCATCCATGTCAGTCTTTCTCTTAAAGACCCACTTACACCCAATGGGTTTGACCCCTTCAGGTGGATCAACCAAAGTCCATACTTGGTTGGTGTACATGGAATCCATCTCGGATCTCATGGCCTCTAGCCATTTCTCAGAATCTGGGCTCATCACAGCTTCCTGATAGGAGGTAGGCTTGTTCTCAACGAGCATAACGTCATCATGGTCAGACAAGAGAAATGAGTATCTCTCAGGCTGACGACGTACCCTATCAGACCTGCGAAGAGGTAGGTCTACATGAACAGGTTGTTGTTCCACAGCTTCTTGTGCAACAACCTCATCAACCACCACACTTTGTGGTTCCTGTTCAACTTCCATCAAGGCTTCAGTGCTATTGTCCATGTCTTGAACTTCTTCAAGACTGAACGTACTCCCACTAGTCTTTCTAGAAACAAAGTCCCATTCTAGAAATACTCCAGTCTTAGCAACAAACACTTTGTGCTGACTAGGAATGTAGAAGTAGTATCCCTTCAGGTCCTTGGGATACCCTATCAAATAACACTTATCAGATTTGGGTCCCAGTTTGTCTGAGACATGACGTCGTACGTAAGCCTCACAACCCCAAACCCTCATGAAAGACATCTTGGGACTCCTCCCTGTCCATATCGTATATGGTGTCTTCATGACAGCCTTTGATGGAACACGGTTTAGTGTGAACGCTGCCGTGTCTAGAGCATATCCCCAAAAGAATATAGGAAGATCTGCGTGACTCATCATAGATCGTACCATATCTAATAAGGTACGATTCCTCCTTTCGGATACACCATTCCACTGTGGTGTTCCAGGGGGAGTGAGTTGGGATAGAATCCCACACTCAGCTAGGTAGTCACGAAACTCATGGCTCAAGTATTCTCCACCTCGATCTGATCGAAGTATCTTAATACTCTTGCCAAGTTGGTTCTGTACTTCATTTCTGAATTCTTTGAACTTTTCAAAGGATTCTGACTTATGTGTCATCAAATACACATAGCCATATCTACTGAAGTCATCAGTAAATGTGATGAAGTACCTGTAACCACCTCTGGCAGCGATATTGAAAGGGCCACATACATCACTATGTATGAGTCCTAACAAGTCTGTCGCTCTTTCGCTATGTCCACTAAAGGGAGTCTTAGTCATCTTGCCTAGAAGGCATGACTCGCATGTCTCATATGACTCAAAATCAAATGAGTCCAGCAAACCATCCTTATGGAGCTGGGACAAGCGACTCTCATTTATATGGCCTAAGCGACAGTGCCAGAGATAGGTTGGGTTCAACTCATTTGATCTCAACCTCTTAGTATTCACGTTATAGATAGGGCTCTCTAAGTCTAGAATATAGAGGCCATTCATCAGATGTGCGCTACAATAGAACATATCCTTTAAATAAACAGAACAATATTTGTCCTTTATTATGAATGAAAAACCTTTGTTATCTAAACATGAAACTGAAATGATATTCTTTGTTAGTACAGGTGTTAGTGATATGAGAGAAGTGTCCTAAGGCAATCGCCTTATGATTGTAAACATTTATTTCAATAAATGATAATTCACTATTTGAGTATACATGTTTGTGTATTTGATTGGGATCTTAAACTCATCTACTGAATGTCCGCCATACAGTTCACAGCATAAGAGAATTTGTGATGGGATCACAACTAGTGATTATCTCTAAATGTGCAAATGTGAAGTGTTGGAAATATCCCTAGTCGATGAATTGATAAATACGGACATTATCAGTTCTGTTGAGACTAGCATGGGTTATTCTCTATTCAGCTGTTTCTCACTGGCTGGTGACATTGGGATGTCCGGAGATAAACATGGATGATAGTTAAGGGAACTAGTTCATTGGAGTGACTAGCTGTAAGACTTCATATGGGAATCTACATGTAGATATGTCAATGAAGATCTTACTGCGGCTTAAGTGCGATGTTCCTTTGACTTGCGGTGTTCAAGTCATCTTGGTCATAGAGACTTATACTTTGACATCTTAAGCAAGCATCTCCAAGGAGGTGTGGACCCAGGATGATCGGGTATAAGCCGAAGTGCCTGAAGATGTTTGAACAGCCTACAAAGGATTCACCACTCCTTGCGAGGAGATGTATACCCAGGCCTATCGTCGGATTGTTACTCGAAGCCTCTAGCCAGAGCATATCATGTTTAGAGTGAGAGTCTCTAAAATACATGGGAGTAATTAGAAATCTAAAGGATGAGTAAGACATTACTTGGGCTAGGTGTGACGTAGTCAGCCTAGTGGGGACTGACACCATTGACCGTGTCCTGAACCAAGTGGGTATAAGGTGGTGAAGGGAATGGGGCACGATTCATTAGAGCTGCTGAAGGGTTTCAGAATAATTTCTTCTGAGGTCAAACCGTTGATCTTTCGATTAATTGGGGATCATGATGTACTACTAGGTGCCACTCATGATCGTTCTATAATT
>JAGFNQ010002701.1:188486-220917 GCA_024364735.1 Boesenbergia rotunda
TTCTTCAAGACTGAACGTACTCCCACTAGTCTTTCTAGAAACAAAGTCCCTTTCTAGAAATACTCCAGTCTTAGCAACAAACACTTTGTGCTGACTAGGAATGTAGAAGTAGTATCCCTTCGTTTCCTTGGGATACCCTATGAAATAACACTTATCAGATTTGGGTCCCAGTTTGTCTGAGACTTGACGTCGTACGTAAGCCTCACAACCCCAAACCCTCATGAAAGACATCTTGGGACTCCTCCCTGTCCATATCGTATATGGTGTCTTCATGACAGCCTTTGATGGAACACGGTTTAGTTTGAACGCTGCCGTGTCTAGAGCATATCCCCAAAAGGATATAGGAAGATCTGCGTGACTCATCATAGATCGTACCATATCTAATAAGGTACGATTCCTCCTTTCGGATACACCATTCCACTGTGGTGTTCCAGGGGGAGTGAGTTGAGATAGAATCCCACACTCAGCTAGGTAGTCACGAAACTCATGGCTCAAGTATTCTCCACCACGATCTGATCGAAGTATTTTAATACTCTTGCCAAGTTGGTTCTGTACTTCATTTCTGAATTCTTTGAACTTTTCAAAGGATTCTGACTTATGTGTCATCAAATACACATAGCCATATCTACTGAAGTCATCAGTAAATGTGATGAAGTACCTGTAACCACCTCTGACAGCGACATTGAAAGGGCCACATACATCACTATGTATGAGTCCTAACAAGTCTGTCGCTCTTTCGCTATGTCCACTAAAGGGAGTCTTAGTCATCTTGCCTAGAAGGCATGACTCGCATGTCTCATATGACTCAAAATCAAATGAGTCCAGCAAACCATCCTTATGGAGCTGGGACAAGCGACTCTCATTTATGTGGCCTAAGCGACAGTGCCAGAGATAGGTTGGGTTCAACTCATTTGATCTCAACCTCTTGGTATTCACATTATAGATAGGGCTCTCTAAGTCTAGAATATAGAGGACATTCATCATATGTGCGCTACAATAGAACATATCCTTTAAATAAACAGAACAACATTTGTCCTTTATTATGAATGAAAAACCTTTGTTATCTAAACATGAAACTGAAATGATATTCTTTGTTAGTACAGGTACATAACAACAGTTATTCAATTCCAATACAAGCCCAGAGGGTAGAGATAGAAAGTAAGTCCCTATAGCAACAGCAGCAACCCTTGCTCCATTGCCTACTCGTAGGTCCACCTCGCCCTTGGCCAATGCCCTGCTATTTCTCAGCGCCTACACATTAGTACAAATGTGAGAAGCACACCCAGTATCTAATACCCATGATGTAGAAATAGAAAGGTTGACTTCTATAACATTTATACCTGAAGTAGAAGTCTTACTTCTCTTCTTCTTCAGATCTTTCAGGTATACCTTGCAGTTCCGCTTCCAATGCCCAGTCTTACCGCAGTGGAAGCAGATAGCATCCTTAGCAACCCCACCTTTAGGTTTGAGTGTTGAAGAGCTGGCTTTGCCCTTGGTTTGGGTTTTACCCTTACCTTTGGGCTTCCACTTGCCCTTACCCTTGCCCTTTTGTACCATTAGGACGGTACTGGACTTGGCAGTGGTGAGATTAGGCTCAGCAATTCTTAACATGTTGAGTATCTCGGGCAGTGGTTTGTCTAATTCGTTCATGTTGTAGTTCATGACGAATTGACGGTAACTCACCGGCAACGATTGCAGGATCAGATCAGTAGCCAGCTCTTGGCCCAAAGGGAACCCCAACCTCTCGAGGTTCTCGACGTACCCAATCATTTGGAGTGCGTGAGTTCCTACAGGGGTTCCCTCTTTCATCTTGCATGAAAAGAGGGTCTGAGTCACTTCAAACCTCTCATGCCTTGCCTGCCCTTGATATAGTTGCTTGAGATGACCAATCATATCAAAAGCATTCATTTTCTCGTGTTGCTTCTGAAGTTCAGGAGACATACAACATAGCATTAGGCATGACACGTCTAACGCGTCATCTAGATGCTTCTGATGAGCATCTCTAACACTACGAGCGGCAGAGGCTGGTGGTGCATCAGGAACTGCTTGCTCCAGAACGTACAACTTACGTTCCTGCGTGAGGACTATCCTCAGATTCCTGTACCAGTCCAGGAAATTAGCTCCTAGGAGCTTGTCCTTCTCAAGAACAGATCGTAGAGAGAGAGTGTTCATGTTTGACATGGTAATCTACAACATAAAATGCAGAAAATAAATATCCACCATTGTATCATATTTTATTTATCATTTAACTAGGACATTAATTAAATGATGCTCCCACTGAATTATAGGGCTTTGGTAGAATCGAGTCATAGATGTGGTAAAACCACACTACTAGATCCACACCAACTAACTATAATTCTCGTAGGTCAAGATCCACATCATACTACGCCTTGAGTTAGCTTTGGCTAAATCGCCCAAGACTTAGTATGATCGGTAGGTACTAATTACCAATTACATCTCTATGCAACTCTTGTTTATAGGATCAAGAATTAACATTTATGAATAATCTTGAGTTAGCTTTGGCTAAATCGCCCAAGACTATTGATAAATGCGATCTTGTCCTACCTTTCCAACTATTGGAGTATGCCTATAGTTAGGCTCGATCCAATTGAGCTAACTAGTTACTCAATCTAATTGAGCTCAATCTAACCCAAGCGTGATAGGTGGGACCAAGGTTGTCCCTCCGCATCCCACCACGATTAAATGCATTGCTCTGCTTTGGCAGATTCAACAATCGCATATGATCGTGGTAGTGATGGGTATCAAGGCTCGTTAGGCATATACGAGTTGATTTCGATTTAGATCTAATCTAATCGATGATGTGCATCGTATTTAGGTATTTATTAAATCTAATTTAACCTAAATGTGTATTAGGTGTACATCAAGATGTGGTTCCCACATTACATGTGCATCACATACACTCATGTATATTCTATTCTATACTAACATGCATCACATACATATAAGCAAAAAATAAAATATACAAGAAAATTAAAGTGTGATTAGTCATGGCCCTACTAAGATCTTCTCAAGCCAATGAGAAGATCCTTTGGTCAACCTAGGGTCTAGGCAGCAGCTTCTCCAAGCTCCTCCTTCCAGAACCCCATGTGTTGTTGGCTTGCTTCCCACGAGTCCGTCTTCTCTAGAATTTCCTTCATCTTTGGTTTTGTACATTACAAAATTTATACTCGAGTTACATTCGAGTCTTAAACTAATTTTAATAGAAATAATAAATAAAAGGCCGACACGCAGGTCGCAATCACAATACAACACACACAACACAAATAACGGCACGCAGGCCGTAATATGAATTACACACATATTTTAATCTAATTAAAATAGGGTCTTGGGCCATGACCATCACACTACTGTACATAATTCAAAATTATGTATTTTACAGAAATTTATCTAATTTTTCTATGTATTTTACGAATTTTATGAGTCACAACTCCACGGCGGTCCCGTTAAGCGGGTTTCGGGCACAATCACGTGACAAGGCCCCTTGCGGGGTTAGGGGCAGCGCCCCTACTCACGAAATTAATTTCATGAGTGTCGTATCGCGATCTAACAGTGCCTAACCCACTGTCCCAAAATCTATTTGGGCGAAACTTGCCGTTTCGGAGAAGTTTTTCTCGGTGGTCGAAGTGTACAAGTGCTTCACACTCGTTGCTTCGCCTCTACGAGAAAAATACTCATAAAATCCTAAAAATTAGAAAAATTACAGAATCATAAACTACTCTAAATTTTGTATCCCATACAAAAATAAATAAATACGTGCTTCGCACGTGGCTCTGATACCACTGTTGGGGTTTTCGGGCCGCGAAAACCGCCTTTTCGCGTCGCGAAAACCCCGAGAACCCAAAGCCATGGATCTCGTGCGAAGAAAAATTCCGAAACAAAATTCACGTATTCATTTCATGCTCAAAACTCGATCTACTCCTAGATCTAAAGAGGGATAAACCATTTTTACCTTTGGTGCGTGCCCCGCTTAATCCCGCTCGCTCCTTTTGGATGTCGGATCTCTAGGACGTCAAGTGCCGTCCCTCTAGAAGTATCCACACGAACAAAGTGGATGGAGGAAACCCTTTAGGTGTGCTAGCACCTTACAAGGGTTCGGCCAAGAGGAGAAGAAGAAGAAGAGCACCAACTCTTGGAGGAGGAAGAAGAGAAGACACACCGTTAAGAAAAATGGAACAAAACCTTGTTTTGTTCTCTCATTGTGGCCGACCACATAATGGCCATTAATGGCCATTAAGTGGCTGGCCATAATGGCCATTAATGGCCATTAAGTGGCCTGCCATAACCCCCTTTCAATTTAAATTCAAATTCAAATGGGGGGTTACAACCTTTGGAGATGATGTGGAGCATCATCATTGGTCAAATACCAAGCCAAGTCATCACTTGGTCAAGTCAAGGTGAGGTGGCCTTTTGGTCAAGTCAATCTTGCCTTTTATGGACTTTCCATATTTAGTCAAGTCAAACTTGACTCCATTTCTTCTCCCATGTCAAGTCTAACTTGAAGTGGAACCAAGTCAAGTCAAACTTAATTTGGATTTGGGTCAAGTCAAACTTGCCTTTTATGGACTTTCCATATTTAGTCAAGTCAAACTTGACTCCATTTCTTCTTCCATGTAAAGTCTAACTTGAAGTGGAACCAAGTCAAGTCAAACTTGATTTGGATTTGGGCCAAGTCAAACTTGCCTTTTATGGACTTTCCATATTTAGCCAAGTCAAACTTGACTTCATTTTTTCTCCATCTATTTGTTCTTTGCGTGTGACCCTATAGGTTCTTGTAACGTTGGCAATGCTTCTAACCTCTTAGAAACATAAGCAATGAGCGGTATCTAGCAACACATCATTGCTACCCAAGTTACAAGAATGTTGAGATCCAACATCACCAATGTGACTACTAATTATGACTTTCATAATATGTGGCAATGTCCTTCTATCGTCGATATCTAGATTGATCTTCTATGAAGCATAGACCGTCATCCTCCAATCAATCTATGTGTCTTGAACTCCATGTAGACTCACTATAATCAAATAAGCTCAATATCTCATATTGCCTTATTTGGGCATGACCATGCACTTAGTGATCTCACTCTATCAAGACTATGATATCTCTCCCGTCATATAGGAGGGATAGATCCCATCTACATCACTCACATCCCTCCACATAATTTGTTACATACCCAGTAATCGCCTTTATAGTCCACCCAGTTACGGGTGACGTTTGACGAAACCAAAGTACATAACTCCTTATGTAGGGAACTATGGTGACTTCAGGTCTAAGGACTAATAGTCATACTAATAGTCACATGAGAAAGTATATGACACTCATATAACGATCCATGATACTTTCTCATGGTGGGTCATTCAGTATATATTCTCCAATGCATACTCATGTGTCAACTTGATATCTCATATCCATGACTTGTGAGATCAAGTCATCGTGTTGACCTACATGCTAGTCTCTATGCATTAACATTGTCCCTGAATGTTAATACTTGACTAGGAATAATTAAGAGTAGTGTTCTCTATATCATCTCACTATCGATTCAACCAATTGATTGATATAGATATGAACCTACTACCAAGGACGTTATTACACTTAGTTATTTGGCACCAATACAAGTAAGTATAATAACCATAATCAAATGCCTTTATATATATGAAATATGATACAATGAGTCCATACAACAACCATCACATGATTGGCTCTAGGGCTCTCACTAACAGTTAGGCCCCGAGAGCACCTCGGGAGCTGTGGCACATGATGACCCCGAGCTCGCCTCGGTGGGTGGAGCCCCCACAATAACCGACCTCAGACACGGACTCCCCTCGGGGTACGGATAAGCATCCCCGCTAGAAAAGGTCTTCACGACCCCTGAATATCAAGCAAGAGCCGATAACGGTGCAGACCGTTTCAAAGGATATCCCGTAACCACCGAAAAAGGAGGGGGGTGTGGCTTACGCACCGGAGACGTGGCACCAATCGAGGGACACGTCTAGGCTGGCGATATCAGTATAAAAGGTAGTCCAACCCCTCCGGTAAGGGGGGTTATACTCTCTCAACTCTAAACAAACTCTTTGCTTTCCGCGACCTTTTCTTCTCAAGGGTCACTGACTTGAGCGTCGGAGTGGACTCCGCCGGACCCTTGCTGGCGCGTCCCCTAACGCTTGTGTTAACTTCGCAGGATCCCAAGGTCCTCCTTGGCCTAACAACTTCTACGCGGGTAGAACCTCGGTGACTAGTCATCGTCGACGACTCCTTCCGGAACAAATTTGGCGCCATCTGTGGGAAACTAGCAAAGCACCTGAAGGAGCACCGATGGCAGGATCGGAGGGACAACCCCTTACCCTCACAAGAGAGGAACTTGACCGCCTAGTGGCTAACGCCATCAAGGAAGCTCTGGAGCAGCACCAAGTCGAATAGGCTGCCCCGCAACCAGGGGGCTCGGCAAGGGAGGAGATCCCCAGAGTTTCCGCCTCGCATTCCTGCAGATCCGTCACCCCGATGGGGCGGCTGGACAGAGCAGCCCAAGGCCCTCAGAGAGAATCCCCTGGAGACATGGAAAAGGCCCACTCGGTGGCATCTAGCACTCAGAGGAATGAAGAAGGATTGGGGAAGAGGGATGGGCCCAAGACCTCCCATAAGGCTCCCTCTACCAATTTCTCGTCCGAGATTGTAGAGGACCCCATGTCAAAGTAGTTCCGGGGGTCCGGGATCCCTGAGTATGATGGGAAAACGGACCCGGAGGATCACGTCTGTAAATTCGAGAATGCGACACTCCTGCACCAGTATACTGACGGTGTGAAGTGTCGGATGTTCTTAAACACTTTGTCCGGAGCAGCATAGCGGTGGTTCCAGAGGCTGCCACCAGGTTCCATCAACTCCTTCACGGAGTTCAAGACAACTTTCCTCCACCATTTCGTGAGTAGCCGTCGCTACCAGAAGACGTCACTTAACCTATTTGCTCTCAAGCAAAAGTCTAAGGAACCACTCAAGGAGTACATCCAGAGGTTCAACCGAGTGGCGCAGGACGTGCCTAGTGCGACATCAGAGATAGTCGTAAGTGCTTGCACCCAAGGGCTCGCTGATGGGGATTTCATCCGATCCTTGGTGAGGAAGCCCCCCCCCCCCCCACCAGCTTCAATGATTTGCTGGGACGTTCCGTCAAGCATGTCAATGTAGAAGAAGTACAGTACACCCGGCGTAAGGATCCAGTCGGAGCCCCTCCTCCGACGGCCCCCCGATCAGATAGAAGGGAGCCCCCCGGCTCCGGCGCGGGGAAAAGACATTCCACCTGGGAGGGACCAGTGGACTGGAAGGCATCGGCGGGTGGAGACAGTAGACACCGAGCAGCCGGAGTCATTGCCGAAGTACTGCAATTATCACGGCAGCTTGACTCATTCCACAGAGGAGTGTCACACCTTGAAGAAGAAGTTCAGTGAGAAGCCAAACACTAAACCTCGAAGAAAATGGAACAGGTCGGGGTATCACCGAAGATCGCCAAGGCGAAGCTTTTTCCCTCGGCGACGGCCCGTCGGGGAAAATGAGGTCCGACCTCGGTCCCGATCAAGATCGAGAGGTAGGAGTCGGGGGGGGCCCGCACCCCTAAGATCCCTCTCCTTAGAGAGAGATCCTCAAAAAGGCACATGGTCCTCCTTCAGGCCATGTAGGGGTCATCTCCGGAGGACGTACTAGAGGGGATTCTAACCGGGCCAGGAAGTCGTACACCCGGCAGTTGGAGAACTACTCCATCGAGACAAGCCGAAGCCAGGTGTCAGACCCTACAATCTCGTTTGGGCCATCCGACCTTAAAGATGTGGAAGCTCCCCATGAGGACGCCATAGTAATCGTGGCCCGTATTGCAAATTATGAGGTGAAACGAATTTTCATAGACACGGGGAGTTTTGTTAACATTCTGTACAAGGCAGCTTGGGAACAAATGCAGATAGATGAGGATGAACTACTCCCAGTCTCGACTCCACTGTTTGGCTTCACGGGGTATCGAGTACAACGGCTAGGCCAAATTACCTTGTCACTCTTGTTGGGCAGCGACAGGCTCGAAAGAACCTGGAGGACTCATTTCTTAATCGTGGATGTGCCCTCCTCCTACAATGCCATCCTAGGCCACCCAGCGCTCAGCACCTTCCAGGCTGTGGTCTCTATTGATCATCAGAAGATTAAGTTCCCGGTAGGCGACCGGGTTGTGGAAGTCCAATGAGACCAGCTAGTATCTAGGCGATGCTTGATAACTACCATTTTGTTGATTATTTTAGGCTCTAAAATCCATGTCTGATCCACATTTTATATGCTTAAGTTTGCATTTATATTAGGTTTCATGTATTTCTTCTATTTTGGCTTTTAATTCAAATCTTTGTATATTGGAGATATTTTGACACTAAATTTGAATATCATTTTTTGTAGGTTTCAAATGATCATGGACCTAGATCAAATTGGGTCACACTTGAGTCAGCATTGGATCCGGATCAAAGGGATCAAGCATCGGGTTAATATGAGCCGTCCATTCAAGAGAACGGCTAGATCTGAGCCATCGGTCAACTTCTGATCAATCCAAGTTCACGATAGAGTCAATCATGATCACAGATCAAGATTTGAAAATTTCATCCAGATCAGAAGTAATTTGACCATTGGATCAAGCTCCAGATGATCTAGACTATCCATTCAAGAAGAAGAGAGGATCTGAGCCATCTGCCACTGATCTAGTTGATCCGAGCTAAGGATAGGTAGATCAGGACCATTGATCAGGATCTGTGTAGTTTGGTTCAGATCTGAAGAGATCCGATCGTTGGATGAAGCCAAATCGATCTCAGCCGTCCATTCCTAATTATATAAGCAATTAATTCCCCAGGTCGCAGGTCGTCGCATCTTCGCCGTTTCTTCGCCAGTTCTTAGTGTTCTTCATTTTTCTTTGGTTGTTCATCAATCCTCTTCGAATTTTCTTTCATCCGATCGCGCGACCACATCAAGTTGTTTCTCATCAAGGTTTCCGATCAATGAGGTATATTTTCTGGTTCAATTTGCTAATCTGATTTCGCAGCTGAAGGATCTGAGGTGAGGGTCTCGCCGAAGTTCCATTCCATCAATCGCTTCCATTTGCTCACGGGGTTTTCATCGACCGAAGCTGAAGAGCTGTCCGGAGGGGTTCTCCGATGCTGATCTGAAGGTTTCGAGGTCGATTGAGAATCAGCGAGTTGAGAAGAAGAGTTCGGCGGAAGAGTTTCAGTTTCTGACCGATCACGGTGACCGGACAGAGGGTTTTCTGATCGATCCAGTGACCGATCAGAAGAAGGCTTGATCGGTCGGGTTGACCGATCAGGGGAGCCAATTTGCAGCAAACTTGATCAGGGAGTTCTCCTTCAGTGATTTTCAAGCTAGGGGGTTCATAGCTTGATCTTTGTGTGACGGCAAAGGGAAAACTTGGAAAGAAACTGATTTGATATTTAAGTTTAGATAATTTCGATGTCAAGCATGTACTTTCTTCAATTGTTCTAGCTTGTTGCCTTCATTTCAAGTCAAGTCTTCAAGTATTGCTTAGCCTAGTTTTAATTCCTTGCAATTAGTTTCCTTGAAATTAATTCTCTACAATTTATTACTTGCAATTAGTTCTTTAAGTTTCATTTCAACAATTCGAGTTTAATTGTTCAAGTGTTAATTAGGCTAAGCTTAGTTCTTGCAATTTCCTTATACATTCTATGCTTAAGTTGAGCTCATTCTAGTCTACTTCATATTGTCATTTCTCTATCGCAAAATCTCCCATTTTATTAGAAAACCCAAAACATCAAAACGACAAATAAACCTGCAAGCTCGTGTTAAACATTCATTCAACTAATCCTTGGAAAAATACGACCTGAGGCCCCTATTCTACATTTTCTTTGTTAGCCAAAGGGTTTTCAGCTTTATAAATTTCTAAATTTGAGACCCAAAGTCGTGACACATTACTTTTGGGCATAGTAATTGGGTACCATCAAATTTTTGGCGCCGTTGTCGGGGAATAACTAGTTGAGTTTGCTTAATTTGAGCTTGTGTTTAATAATTATATTCTTTGATTCTATTTTCGATTGCTATATCTTTTTGTATACTGTTGCTGCCATTTTTTGTTTGTTTTGTGACAGGGCTGCAAGTTCAAAATATTTTCAAGGGAACAAATAGAAATCAAAAGTTCATTGTTGGAGTTAAAATTCTTGGTGAAGCTAATGGAATGCCAGCAAAGAACAAATGCTTATTCATCTACTTACCAGCAGCCGTGTCAACAGTTTCAGCAGCAAAACCAATATTTTCAGTAGTCCCACTCAAATTTTCAGCAACCAAATTATCAATTTCAGCCTCCACTTCAACAATTTCAACAAGGTTTTCAGAATTTTCAACCATGTTAGCAGCCACCACAGCAATTTCAGAATTTTCAATCATTTCAGCCACAATTCCAAATTTTTCAACAAGGATACAATTCAAATCTTTAGCAAAATTTTCAACCATTTTAGCAACCACAACAACAGTTTCAGCAGAATTTTCAAGATTTCCAACAACCATTTCATTATGATCAGCAAGGCTTCCAATCTTCACAGCCCCAGAATTTTCAACCTTTCAACCATCACTTTCAGCAAGCAGATCAGCAATTTCAGAGTCACAATTTTCAGCAACCTCCACCAAGTTGTCAAACCAATTTTCAACAACTTCAGCAGCCCAATTATTCATTCGATCAGCCCCAACTACTTGATTTTCAGAATTCACCGCCTATTTATAATTGTGAGCAACCTAATGAACCCTTTCAAATTCAATAGGAGTCCTATATTAATCAAGGAGATTTTGAGGATTCCAGTGAGATTGAGGCTCAACAACAAAGGATAGAGGAGATGTTACAACAACTCATACAATAGAAAAGTTCACAACAGCAAGAGTATGATTCAACTCTTAAAGACTTTGAAAGACGCCTTAAGCAAATGGTTAGTGATATGAATCAAATGCAAGCCCAAGCATCAATCCAATCACCTACTCAAGCTACTCTTGATTTTAAGGGGTATGATTATGCACCAACTTTGAGGAATGAAGAGGTTATTTCAAGTTTAAACACTCCAAACGCTGAATTCCCTGAAGAATTTCCAGCATTCCATTTCCCCACTCAAAACCGCCCCGGAGTTGATTTTACATCAGTTCAAGGTGACCCTAGTGCTAGCCTAGGACCTTCTTTAATTGATTTTGCAGTTTTGGTGGAAGAAGAAGAAGAAATCATCAAAATTAGGGCACCTACAGCAGTGATTCCTCCTGAAATTCCCATTCAGAGTTCATTTCCAAATTTTTCAGCTCAAGAGGAGGAGCCAAAAGTCTCTCTACATTTTTCACATCACCCCAAAGAGGAACCTCCTAGCATTAGCATGGGTATTCCAGATGAGAATGTTGAGGCAGAGTTAATTGCTAATGATGTTGCACTTGACATAGTGGGAGGAGATTTTAGCTTAGATAAGGTTGAAGATGCAATAGAGACAGAGGCATTGGAGGAGATGGATAGAAAAACTTGTGACAGCCTTAGACTTGATTCTGAAGCACTACAGGACCTTTCTCATCTTTTATTTTGTGATGATATATTTTTTATTGGTCCTAATTTGTCTAATATGGTTGTTGTAGATATTACTGAGGAAGCATGCGTTGGGGATGATTCTACAGGTATAGGGGATTGCACTGAGCCCTAGGGACCACCATCATTGAGTGATACATTAGAAGATTCAGAGGATAAGCCAGACTTGCATGGTGGAAGCAAGAACCCAAGAATCACCTTTCTTAGTCGAATGTCCACCAGAACCTGAGCCTGAAGTGGAGCATGTACTTGACCAGGAGGAAGCAATAGTCACATCTACTCTTATAGAACCTCCAGGTATTCTTCAGCACGATTAGGTAAGTATTTCTCCTCATTGCTTAGGAAAATCCATAGAGGTACCCGGTGTAGATATTGTTGGTTGTGAAGAAATTGTTGATACATCTAATTTAGAAACTGAGTGTGAAATATCCATAGAGGTACCCAAAATTGATTATGTTCATTGTGGTGAATGTCTGGACACACCTAGTGTTGTTTCTGCTTGTTGTGATTATATTCTTGACACATCCTTTGTAGAATCAGATTGTGAAAAATCCATAGAGGTTCCTAGTGCTGAATTTGTTGAATGTGATACAATTCTTGAGACATTTCATGTAGAGCATGATTGTGAAAAATTTTTAGAGGTGCCTAAAGTTGATTTCATTAGTTGTGATGAATCTCCTGATACATCTTATACTGAAACTGATTGTGAAAAATGCATAAAGGTGCCTTGTGTAGATTTTATTGCCTGTGATACATCTCTTGATAAATCTTTTATTGAGCCTGATTGTGAAAAACTCATGGATGTCGATTTTATTGGCTGTGATTCATGTCTTGATACATCTTATGTGAATATTAATTGTGAAAAACTCATGGAGGTACCCGAGGTTGGCTTCATTGGTTGCGATACAATTCTTGATATATCATATGTGGATGCTAATTGCGAAAATTCCATTGAGGTACCTAAATTTGATTTCATTGGTTGTGATTCATGTCTTGATACATCTTATGCAGATATTGATGGTGAAAAACTGATAGCGGTACCCAAAATTGATTTCATTGGTTGTGATGATGAGTTTCTTGATGCATCTTTTGTAGATAATAATTGTGATAAATTCATAGAGGTACCGAAAATTGATTTTATAGGATGTGACGCATATCTTGATTCATTTTATGTTGAGGTTATTCATATTTCATTCCTTTCTTACCCTGCATGCGTGCGGGAGGTATTTTCTTTATATGGTTTTGCAGGATCCCGTAGGCTTCTAGAATGGGTACTGAAACTTAATAGCCTACAACCTCCCGGAAGACTTCTAAGCAGCATGCAGTGGGGGGGGGGGGTTCGAGTTCACTTTGACTTTTAATTATCTACCCCAAGAATGAATTCTGAACCTAAATCGTCTCCGACCACCGGAAGATGCTTGTGCAAAATTAATAAGGGAGAAATCTACGCACTACGAGGTTAATCAAATGAGGATAGTTCTCCCAAGATGGATGCTATGTGCTCTCTACCCTACTTGAAGGGGAGTTATTTTCTTCTTACCCTTCTAGTTCATTGTAAATATCACTTTCATGTTTTAAGTAGTAATTTTTCTTTTCAATTAAGTTCTTGCTAATAAATGCTAGAGTAGAGTATAATGCATAAAAGTCATTGTAGATACCATGTTATCCATTTTGGCACTTTGTTTCTTGTATGACTAGGAATAAATATATCCATCTAGATTTTCTTATATCATTTTAGAGTCCCTTGAAAGCAAATTAAATTTGGTTGTCAAAACTTAGGTTTGAGCCATTGGATGAAAATTCTTGGATGCTTGAGTATTTCTTAGTTATTGATTCTAAATTGATGACTTGAGATGAATTCTTTTTACCTAGTGAGGAATTGACCTAATTTTGTGATACACACATGTGATTGCACTCTAGAACTTGCTTAGATTTTTTTAAAGCTATAATTCTATGATTGGACCACATTTATAGAGGTGAATCATTTTGTCTTCTATCTCATATCCTTTTTGCAATTGCCTTGTTGATACACTCTTATTCCATATTTCCTTTCCCTATTCTCCATGTTTATCATAATATTTTGCATTGGACTTGGTTACCTTAATGTATCTTGATGTTTCTTTGCCCAAGACGGACAAAAATTTAAGTGTGGGGGAGTAGGATGCAAGCATTCTATCAAGTATTGAGGAAAATTGAAGCAAAATTGAAGCAATTGGCAACCTACAAGCAAACCGTGCCAAAGTTGGGTTTCAAAAGAATTAATGGAAAGTGAAGCAAGTAATCCCTTCTTAGCATTTTATGTTTCAGATTTATAGAGGCAGATGAAGAAAATTTTTTTGTATCAACAAGTGTAGTGTGTGCCAAGTAGGTTGAAAGAGCTAAAAGTTGCGTCAAGTGGAGCTTTTAGTTCTTCATTAATATGAAAGGCTCCAAGCTATGAAGTAGTGAAGATGTGAGGCTATAATTGTAGATGGCAGGAATCTTTGAAAAGCTAAATGTTTCATTGGGAACCTTGAAGGCTGGGAATTGTCTTGGAACTTTTCGAGTTGGATAGCTAAGCCAAACTGCTGCATGCTAGTTAAGGATGACATTTGGCACAGAATCAGCCAGGAAAATATCAGTTGAACATTCCAGGAATTCAGATTCAAAAGTAGACTTCATGAAGCCACTGTCCACTGAAATTTCAGTTGAGGAGAACAAGGATTTAATATACCAGCCAAATCTATTAGCAAGAATTAAAGAGGACTTTGTTGATGCTTGAGCAGTCAATGAATGAGATTTTTAGTTGGGAAAGAAATATGAAACTCATTCAGAGAGAGACACACGGAAAAAAAATGACAGAAACAGCTAAGAACAAAAATAGAACTCAGGAAGAAAAGCTGAAAAACAAAAAAAAACAAAAGAAAAGAAAAGGAAAAATATGAAGTGGAAATCAAGTTCTGAGTTAGATAATTGAATTGGAAGAAGTGAGCAAGCTTCAAGAGTGAGTTATAGATTGAAAGAAGACAAATATTAGCAGAGCAGTTTCAGAATTCTACAGATTTAGCTACTGATCGTCACCTGATCGGTCCTCAGACCGATCAGGAGCTGTCCAGTCCGATCAGACAATGTCTGATCGATCCAGTGACCGATCAGCAGACGCTGGCACACCAATTTCAACCATCTAAGAGTCATGGTTTGCTCCCTACTCCACCACAGCTCTGATTTCACTAGAAGACACCATCAAAAGGGTCAAAGTGCATTGGGATATATTTTTGAGTATCCAAGTCTTCCACTTTCTCAACTTTTGTCATATTTTCTTTATCACGCCATATCTTCTTTACTTTTCTATGTTTCCGTATCATGCCATATTTCTTTTCTATATTTTCATTACCATGTTATAGTCCTCTATTTTCTTTATCATGATTCTTTATCAGCAAATTCATTAAACATCTATTTCATTTCTATCATTTCATATATCTTCTTTAACATGTTCTAATAAGCTTTTGTAGATGTGGATCCAAGTCAAGAATGATGGTGGAGAGTAGATAATAAGCAAGCCTGTGGTAGTGCAAGAACCATGTTGTGTTTGAGAGAGCACCACTTCATTAAAAATATAGAATTTAGGAAGAGAGCCACTTTAGAACTTCCCTTGCAAGGTTTTTTTTATGAAATTCATCTCAATGAGTCATGATGGATGAAGTATGCTAAGTTGTTGATTTAAGGATAAGTTTCTAGTCCATTGAGCTTAGATTTTTGAGAATTGACAACCCTAGGTAATTTCCTTTCAATTGCTTCTAACTATGATTGAGATTAATCTAGGGGGATACATCCTTAGATTACTAGTAGCTTGTGCGAGACACCCAAGAGTAAGTGTGGGGGAGTTGATAACTACCATTTTGTTGATTATTTTAGGCTCTAAAATCCATGTCTGATCCATATTTTATATGCTTAAGTTTGCATTTATATTAGGTTTCATGTATTTTTTCTATTTTGGCTTTTAATTCAAATCTTTGTATATTGGAGATATTTTGGCAATAAATTTGAATATCATTTTTTGTAGGTTTCAAATGATCATGGACCTAGATCAAATTTGGTGAAACTTGAGTCAGCATTGGATCCGGATCAAAGGGATCAAGCATCAAGTTAATATGAGTTGTCCATTCAAGAGAATGGCTAGATCTAAGCCATCGGTCAACTTCTGATCAATCCAAGTTCACGATAGAGTCAATCATGACCACAGATCAAGATCTAAAAATTTCATCCAGATCAGAAGTAATCTGACCGTTGGATCAAGCTCCAGATGATCTAGACCATCCATTCAAGAAAAAGAGAGGATCTGAGCCATCCACCACTGATCTTATTGATCCGAGCTAAGGACAGGTAGATTAGGACCATTGATTAGGATCTGTGCAATTTGGTTCAGATCTGAAGAGATCCGACCGTTGGATGAAGCCAAATCGATCTCAGCCGTCCATTCCTAATTATATAAGCAATTAATTCCCCAAGTCACAGGTCGTCGCGTCTTCGCCGTTTCTTCGCCAGTTCTTAGTGTTCTTTGTTTTTCTTTGGTTGTTCATCAATCCTCTTCGAATTTTCTTTCACCCGATCGCGCAGCCACATCAAGTTGTTTCTCATCAAGGTTTCCGATCAATGAGGTATATTTTCTGGTTCAATTCGCTAATCTGATTTCACAGCTGAAGGATCTGAGATGAGGGTCTCGCCGAAGTTCCATTCCATCGATCTCTTCCATTTGCTCGCGGGGTTTTCATCGGCCGAAGCTGAAGAGCTGTCCGGAGGGGTTCTCCGATGCTGATCTGAAGGTTTCAAGGTTGATTGCGAATCAGCGAGTTGAGAAGAAGAGTTCAATGGAAGCGTTTCAGTTTCTGACCGATCACGGTGACCAGACAGAGGGTTCTCTGATCGGTCCAGTGACCGATCAGAAGAAGGCCTGATCGGTCGGGTTGACCGATCAAGGGAGCCAATTTGTAGCAAACTTGATCAGGGAGTTCTCCTTCAGTGATTTTCAAGCTAGGGGGTTCATAGCTTGATCTTTGATGTTTAGGTTTAGATAATTTCGATGTCAAGCATGTACTTTCTTCAATTGTTCTAACTTGTTGCCTTCATTTCAAGTCAAGTCTTCAAGTATTGCTTAGCCTAGTTTTAATTCCTTGCAATTAGTTTCCTTGCAATTAATTCTCTGCAATTTATTACTTGCAATTAGTTCTTTAAGTTTCATTTCAACAATTCGAGTTTAATTGTTCAAGTGTTAATTAGGCTAAGCTTAGTTCTTGCAATTTCCTTATACATTCCATGCTTAAGTTGAGCTCATTCTAGTCTACTTCATATTGTCATTTCTCTATCGCAAAATCCCCCATTTTATTAGAAAAACCAAAACATCAAAATGACAAATAAACCTGCAAGCTCGTGTTAAAAATTCATTCAACTATTCCTTGGAAAAATACGACCTGAGACCCCTATTCTACATTTTCTTTGTTAGCCAAAGGGTTTTCAGCTTTATAAATTTTTAAATTTGAGACCCACAGTCGTGGCACATTGCTTTTGGGCATAGTAATTGGGTACCATCAATGCTACAGCGGAGAGGTCAGAACGGAGTCTCGAAAGAGCGCGAAGGGCCTAGAAGACTAGTTGAGGTCCTGGTCTGGCTGAGGTCTCGAACCCTTCTGGTCTTGGTAAGATTTACAATTTATTTAGAACATCTGTCTGTGTTTCTTTGTGTCTTGCAGCAAATTGAGCAATAAAAGGAAATACTTCTTTCAAAATGACCATGCGCGACTCAGGAATTCAAAAACCCTAATACCCTGCAGTACAACTGACGCCCGGGGTACTTAGGCTTGGTTTGGGACATACGCGCTCAACCAAGTATCCAAAACCCTAATACCCTGCGGTACAGCCGATGCTTGGGGTACTTAAGCTTGGTCTGGGACATATGCGCCCGACCAAGTATCCAAAACCCTAATACCCTGCGGTACAGCTGACGCCCGGGGTACTTAGGCTTGGTCTGGGACATACGCGCCCGACCAAGTATCCAAAACCCTAATACCCTATGGTACAGTCGACGCCCGGGGTACTTAGGCTTTGTCTGGGACATACGCGCCCGACCAAGTATCCAAAACTCTAATACCCTGCGGTACAGCCAACGCCCGGGGTACTTAGGCTTGATCTGGGACATACTGTGGGATCGAGATAAATGATAGAGGGGGGTGAATATCGTTAAAACTTTTCAGATTAAGGAAAGAGTAAATACGCAGCGGAAATAAATCAATCACACAGGAACACAAGTAGATTTTTACTTGGTTCGGAGTCGCGGTCGGCTCCTACTCCAAGGCCCACGGTCCTTGACCATTTACTTTGAGCAATACTATAATCGCGCAAAGAGATTTATAAGATAAGTAGAATATTATATCAGGAAACTGAAATTACTAGACTTTTCATTACCGACGCCCGATGTGGATCGTATTTCGGAGCAGAGGGTCATCGTCGGCGCTGGGATCTTGAAGTCGGAGTTTCCCGGGGCATAGCGCTTGAACGAAAAGCTTTGGAGCGTTAGAAAGCAGTGATGTTGAAACCTTGGGGTCGAGCACCCTTTTATAGTGCTCCTGGGGGCGCCTGATTCGCTGGGGGTGCCTGACACGTGCCTTCAGCTGCGAGAACCTCCATCCACAGCTCAGTCAGCGCTTATCCCCTATGATTTGGCCCTTGGTTTGATTGGGGCGCACGGGACCTCCTGGACGCCTAGGTTGACCTGGTCCAGTGGCTTCGTGGCAGATTTGCTTCGATGGTTTGTTTGGCTTTGACATTGGGCGCCCAGGACCTCCTGGGCACCTAGCATACTGTGGTTTCGAAGCAGTCTTGCTTCATTGCTGTTTTGGCCTTGACCATGGGCTCCCGGGACCTCCCGGGCGCTGATAACTATCATTTTGTCACTTCAATTAGGCTATCAAATCCATGTTTTTGATCATTTTCATATGCTTAAGGTTGCATTTATATTAGGTTTCATGAAATCTTTATATTTTGTCTTTGGATACAATTCTTTCTATATTTGAGATATTTTTGCATTAATTTTGAATCTAATTTTGTAGGCTTCAATTAACCATGGACCTAAATCAAGATTGGATCAGAACTTGAGTTCAGAATTGGCTTTGATCAAAGGGATCAAGAGCTGGATCAATGTGAGTCGTCCGATCAAGAAACGGCTAGATCTGAGCCATCAGTCAACTTCTGATCAATCCGAGTTCATGATATAGTCAATCATGACCACAGATCATGATCTAAAAATTTCATCCAAATCAGAAGCAATCTGACCGTTGGATCAAGCTTAAGATGATCTAGACCATTCATTTAAGGGAAGGGAAGATCTGAGCCATCCACTGCAGATCTGATTGATCTGAGCTAAGGAGAAGTAGATCTGAGCCATTGATCAAGATCTGTGAGGTTTGGTTCAGATCAGACTGGATCCGACCGTTGGATGAGTCCGAAACAATCACAGCTATCCAAAATTCAAAAGGAGATTTAAATCAGGAATTCCCTCTCCGCTGGGCTCGTCGTCACCAGATCGCGTCTCCAGAGCTTTTCCGTTCTTCTTCGTTCTTCAATTCCGATCGCACGCGGCCACTTCAGATCGATTTCTTCTCAAGATTCCAATCCTAGAGGAAGTTTTCCGCCAAGGTTTGCAGCCAGATTCATTGCTGAAGTGAGCTAGGGTGAAGGTTTCGCCCAGCTCTGCTCTTTCTCATTGAATCCCGTCGATCGCCGATCGTCATCAAGTGGAGCTTCTGAAGCTTTCAGAGGGGTCCTCTGGAAAGGTCAGAGAGTTCCTAAGTCAGTTCGCTATTCAGTTCATTGAGAGAGATGGGATCGGGAGGAGATTGCAGCTGATGATTCAAGACAACGCAAATCAATCTCAGAAATCAATTCCTCTGTCGATTTTGAGCTAGGGGGTTCTTAGTTCAGCTCTTGAGTGACAGCAAGAAGGAAGTCTCGGTGAAGAATAGATCTGTTGTTGTTGATTTCATCTCTATACTTTGTTCTTGTCGTAGCTAATTCTGTATCAGCTCGTTTGTATCTACTGATCGATCAGTTCGACTGATCCAGACAGCCATTGATCGGTCTGTCAACCGATCAGGAAATTTTCTGCACAATTTGACCATGTTTCAATATTCAACTTGTTTCAATTCATCATCTCCGAAATTAGATACAAATTTAATGATTACTTGCATTTGATATTAGTCTTGTCTGTTAATTTCACAATTTCGTATTGATAAGCTCAATTTCCAAATAGGTTGAGTTTAGAATTGCAATTTCCTAGTTTAAGTTTTCCTAGTTAAGCTTGTTTCATTTCAACTATATTCTCCTTCTTAATTGCAAAACAAAACCCCCATTCTAATTTAAAAACCCAAAACATTTGACGACAAACAAATTCAAGCTTGATTCAAATACTCACAACTAGTCCTCGGAAAAATACTACCTGAGATCCCTATTCTACATTTTATCTTGCTAGCCAAGGGGTTTCAGTTTATAAATATCTAAATTTGAGGCTCACTTGTGACACTAGTATTGAGTACCACCAAATTTTTGGCGCCGTTGCCGGGGAACACTAGTTGAGTTTGTTTGTTTTAGCTTGTGTGCTTATTTTCATATCTTGTAATTTATTTTACTTATTTCATTCTTCTGTATACATTTGCTGCGATTTTGTATTTATTGTATGACCAAATCTGCAGGTGGTATTCTTAAAGAATTTGATCCTGAAATTGAGAGGACTTTCAGAGCAAGGAGGAACCAAATCAGTGTTTCAGAGGTTTTTGACATTATTCCTATTCAGTCTATTTCCACTCATTCGGTTGATCCTATGGCAGACCACCAGAAAACCATGAAGGAACTTGCAGCACCAGATGATGCTTTCCAGTACTCCTGCATTGCCTACCCAGAGCTTACTGGAGACTTTGAGTTAAGATCAGGACTCATTCACTTATTGCCCAAATTTCAAGGACAGTCTGGAGAGGATCCCAACAGGCACTTACATGAATTTCACGTAGTTTGCTCCACCATGAAGCCTCAGGGGATTTCAGAAGAAGATACTAAGCTGAGAGCATTTCCATTTTCCCTGACTGGAGCAGCTAAGGATTGGTTCTATTATTTACCTACTGGGCATGTTTCTAGATGGATTTCTATGAAGAAAGCATTTTTGGAGAAGTACTTTCCAGCCTCCAGAACAGCAATCATCATAAAGAGTATTTGTGGAATACAACAAGTAGTGGGAGAGACTCTGTATGATTATTGGGAAAGGTTCAACAAGCTTTGCTCTAGTTGCCCACAGCACCAGATCAGTGAGCAGCTACTTATTCAGTACTTCTACGAGGGTCTACTCCAGATGGATAGGATTATAATTGACGTTGCAGCTGGAGGAGCCCTAGTAAACAAAACACCAGACCAAGCTAGGGAGTTGATTTCAAATATGACAGAGAATTCACTGTTGGTGCAGAATGCACCTAAGTCAAACCTGTGTTTTGATAATGGCAACATAGGTCAAAAGTTAAGTCTTTCTTGTTTTCTAACAAGTCACTCTAGTGTGCAAGAAAAGCCCTAGCGAAGGACTGCTAGGCACTGGCGAAGGAATGCCAGGGTAAAATGACCTAGCGAAGGACTGCTAGGCTATGGCGAAGGAAAGCCAGGGTCAAAAGACCTAGCGAAGGACTGCTAGGCGCCAGGCGAAGGACAGTCTGGGACTGAAGCCCTAGCGAAGGAATGCTAGGCACCGAGTGAAGGGCAGCTCGGCATCCAAGACCTGACAAAGGACTGTCAGGCAAAAGTCCAACCAGAGGAATGGTTGGCATCAGGTAAATTCTCCCGAGAGGAGTAGGTGAGGACGCGTTCCCCGTCGAGGGAACAGTAGGCGTCGATTCGACCTAGGGCTCCATTTTGGAGACCAAAGTCAGAACAAAGACAGCTAAGGCTGTATAATTTAACCACTTAATATATTGTTGTGTTTTGGACTAACCCTGGATGCAGGACCGAAGGAACGTGTGTCTGCAGCTCAGAAAGCCTCAAAGGAGAGAGGCAAGGGCTGAGTAGGGCGCCCGGAGTGTCCCGGGCGCCCCCAAGGTGCATACAAAATAAAACAAAGTAAAAAGGGTTCGAATAGTTGCTGAGCGGGGCGCCCCCGTGCTCCCGGGCGCCCCCGCTGCTCCCGGGCGCCCCCATGCGCATACCTCGAACCAAAATCCTTCGAAGCCAGAAGATAAGATTTGAACTGGTCAACCCGGGCGCCCCGAGCGCTCCGGGCGCCCCGAGCGCTCCGGGCGCCCCGAGCGCTCCGGGCGCCCCGAGCGCTCCGGGCGCCCCGGTCAAAGCGGATCCAGAGGATCAGACGCGACCGAGAGCTCTGCGGATCAGAGGCCATGTGGGGGGCGCCCCCAGGCCCTATATAAAGGGCCCTCGACCAAGGCTTCAAGGCATCAATTCTCTCAACGCCTCAAAGCTCTTCTACGCTCGTGCCTTGCTCCAAAAACATTCCAACTCGAGCCGACGACGTCCCGCTGCCCCGAAAAAGTCAATCCACTCCGGACGTCGGTAACGAAGAGCGCAATTCTTTATTATTATTTTAGTGCACTTACTTTGTAACTAAATTTTGTAACCTATTATTACGCTTCATATAGAATTGCCCAAAGTAAACGGTCAACGACCGTGGGCCTTGGAGTAGGAGTCGACACAGGCTCCGAACCAAGTAAAATCGACTGTGTCTCTGTGTTGTGTTTTTCTTTTTAACTTCCGCTGTGCAATTTCTCTTAGTTTTATAATCCGAACGATTTCCGATATTCACCCCCCCTCTATCGGTTCTCTCGATCCAACATTTACAACAGTTTCGGAGTAGAGCTTTGTCCACCAGAGGAGTAAATGAGGTTCAGATGGTATCTAATGAGCAAAAGGAAATCAAGAATTCATTGATGGAGCTTACTTCCCTAGTGAAGCAAATGACTCTAAATAATGTGAGCCAAAATCAAAATTTTTCTGTACCTCCACCTACAAGTCAAGTGATGAGGTTGTGTAGTATTTGCTCAAGTCAAGAACACAATTCGGATTTATATCCTAACCTCCAACAAGATGAGACACTAGCGGCGTTGACTAGAGGACAATTTCAAGCCAAGAATAACCCCAACTCATCTACTTACAATCCGGGTTGGAGCGATCATCCAAATTTGAAGTATGACAACTCTTTTTATCAACAAAACCCATCACAACAGCCGTATCAGCAGCCTCAATCGAATTTCCAGCAAAATTAGAAAGGGCAGCAACAATTTCAGCCATTTCAGCAATCAAATCAGCCTTTCCAACAATTTCAGCAACCCTATCAACAAAATCAGCCACCTTTTCAAGGAAATCAGCAAAGGTTTCAAGGTAATCTGAATTATCAGCAAGGAAATCAGTTTTCACAGCAGAGATTTCAACCATTCAATCAAAATTTTCAGCCCTCAAATCAGAATTTCCAGCCCACTCAATTTCAGCCCTCACCACAACAATTTCAACCTCAACCTCAGAATTTTCAGAGCTACAATTCTCAACAATTTCAACCAAGTTCCCAGTCTAATTTTCAGCAATTTACACAGCCATTTCAACCCTATAATCAGCCCCAACAGCCCTACTTTCAAGGGTCACAGCATGTTCAACAATTTCAGCAACCTCAATTTTCATTTCAAGGCTAACCAAAGACTCATTCTAACCAAGGAGGCTATGGAGGCTCTAGTGGGGTGAATGCTCAACAACAAAGGCTAGAGGAGATATTACAACAACTTTTGCAACAACAAGGCCAACAAAGAAATGATCCCACCTTACAAAACATTGAGAGACAAATTGGACAATTAGCTAGTGGGATGAATCAAATGCAAGCCCAAGGATCTGATGGATCGTTTCAGGCATGCTAGAGGGGGGTGAATAGCACTTTGTCGTTTCTTTCTCTACAAATTCGTTAGCGCAGCGGAAATAATATGCAAAAGAAATCAAGACAATGCTAACAACGATATTTTTACTTGGTATCCATCCAGATGGGTGACTAATCCAAGGATCCACGCTGCGAGCACCACTTTCACTATGGAAAACACTCCTTTAGGTGGAAAAACCTTTACAACAGGATCTTCCTCTTTACAGAATGCAGAAATATGAGAGAGGAAGTAAGAAACACTCTTCAAACGAGCAGCACTTCGACACTGTACGGAACCGTACCGTGCACGTGCAAAAAGGTGCTCCTTTTATAGGTGAACAACATAGACTCACAGTCTGTCCAACCCCACACCAGTCGACTGCCCCTAGGGCAGTCGACTGGCCTAGCATGAATTGCTAGCCAACGGCTAGTTTCGGGGTATACCAGTCGACTGCCAAGGGGGCAGTTAACTGCCCAGAGACTGCAAACATTCTGTGAGTTTTCGCAATCGACTGCCCCATGGCCAGTCGACTGCCCACTCACTTGCAGCCAGTCTTCACGTTCTCCTTCACGTATGCCTTTAGGTTCACTCCCTTGGCTCGCCTCTTGAAGCCATCTTCCTCTGGCTCTCGTCCCTCGGATGCGCACACAAGCCTTCCCTTAGCTTGCCTCCATGCCACCCTTCACGTGTGCCCTTGAAGTCCACTTCCCGGCTTGCCCTTTGGAGTCCTCCTCCCTCGGCTCTCGTCCCTCGGATACGTTCACCATGTGTGATTCTCCAAGTCCTGCAAACTCAATCACACATATCAAATACAACATAACACTCTAACCTTAAACATATTCACCCACACACATCAAAACCAAGATCTTCCAATCATTTAAGGGTCGATTGCCTCAACAATCTCCCCCTTTTTGATGTGTGGCAATATGTTTAAGTTTAGAGATAAATAACAACCAATAATAACAATAACAATAGATAGAAATTGAAAAGATAAGTCATAGCACACCTAAGAGGTACCCTCCCCCTTAATTCATGTCTTCCCTTATTTTCAATTCTATCTATGATCCAAGTTAAGTTTCCACTTAACACTAAATAACATTAAAGATGTAAGACATATCAGAACCTCAGAGGTAACCTCCCTCTTAACCCATGTCTTCTCTCCATTTTTAATCATTCAAGGTCTAAGTGAGAAAGAACAACTTAAACCATCCGTTCCAAGTTAAAATTCTAACTTAAACCAACCATTCTCCCCCTTTGACACCATCAAAATGATTGCCTCAAGCAACCAAACCCCAGGGCATCAAAAGTGAGAATATTGAATTTTTGAAGTTTCTCACAGTAGCTGAAAATAGTCGTGCCAGTCGACTGCCCATGAGGCAATCGACTGATACGCTATCAGTCTGAATTTTCAACTTTTCTGCCGAATTTCAGAAACTTCCAGAAAAATCCAGAAAATTTCAAAAATTATAAAATTTTGCATACATATTTAAAATGATATACTCTATCAAGGAAAAATAGTAGTCCGTATAAAATTTCAAACATGCATGACTTTTGATAAAAATCCAAACTCTTTGAAAACCACTACATTTTGTATCAAACTTACAATCTAGTTTTGCAATTTTATAACTTTCAAAAGCATGGCAAACTATATATCACATAAAATGGTTTTCAAAGATTTAAAATGTCCAACTATGATCATTGGGCAAAGTGTCCATTGATTAAACACTTGTCTTCCCCATAGTTGGTCTAGTTTTTATATTTTGACACTTTTAATAATTCAACAATGTGCCACAAGCACAAGTAAACCAAGTGTATCACCCTAATGGATCAAACACCCTTTTTCAAAGCTAATATCTCCAAGTTCATCCTACACTTCCACAAAACACATTCCAAGACCTCTTCTTAAGGATGTAAACTCCGATTCGAGAAGAGGCTTGGTAAAAATGTCGGCTAGGTTCGACTTTGATTTAACATAGAGTAGTTCAATGTCTCCCCTTGCCACATGGTCTCTAATGAAGTGATGTTTCACTTCAATGTATTTTGTTCTAGAGTGGTGAACCAGATTTTTGGTCAAATTGATTGTACTTACATTATCACACAAAATTTTGACCTTGGTGTAATGTAACTCATAATCCGCTAAGGTGTGCATGATCCAAAGGAGTTGGGAAATACACCCACCCATTGCCACATATTCGGCCTCCGTTGTTGATAGAGCAACTCATGGTTGTTTCCTACTACTCCAACTAACTAAGGAAGACCCAAGGAATTGACACCCTCCACTAGTGCTCTTCCTATCTAGCTTACAACCCGCATAGTCCGAGTCGGTGTATCCAATTAGATCAACACTAGGGGTTCTAGGATACCAAAGTCCGACATTGAGGGTACCTTTGACATACCTTAGAATCCTCTTAACTACAACTAAATGGGACTCTTTGGCACAAGATTGGTACCTTGCACACATACCTACCACAAAAAGTATATCGGGTCTACTAGCGGTTAGGTATAGTAAGCTACCAATCATGCTCCTATATTGTTTAGAGTCTACCATTTTCCCTTCAAGGTCACTATCCATTTTCACATTTATTCCTATGGGTGTAGATGCTACCTTAGCATTTTTAAACCAAATTTTTTTAACATTTCCTTAGCATATTTGGTTTGAAAGACATGTGTACCTTCATTAGTTTGCTTAACTTGAAGACCTAAAAAGAAGGTTAACTCTCCTACAAGACTCATCTCAAATTCATCTTCCATACACTTGATGAATTCTTGTAAGAAGTCATTATTTGTTGACCCAAAAATGATATCATCTACAGACTTAGGCAACAAATATGTCCTTATCCTTAGATTTTAGGAACAAAGTGGGGTCAATTGTTCCTCTCCTAAACCCCTTAGACACTAGAAATGAAGACAGCCTTTCATACTAAGCCCGGGGAGCTTGTTTCAATCCATATAAGACTTTTCTTAATTTGTAAACGTGTCTTGGATAGTTAGGGTCCTCAAACCCGGGGGGTTGTTCTACATAAACCTCTTCCTTAATGATCCCATTAAGGAATGCCGACTTCACATCCATTTGGTGAAGTGTGAAACCCATGTGAGCGGCATAGGCTAGTAGAATTCTAATAGATTCTAACCTAGCAACGGGGGCATAAGTCTCATCATAATCTAATCCCTCAACTTGGTTAAATCCCCTAGCTACCAATCTAGCCTTGTTCCTAGTGATTTTGCCTTGGTCATCCAGTTTATTCCTAAAGACCCATCTTGTGGTTACAATGGTGCAGTCATTGGGCCTAGAAACCAATTCCCAAACTTCACTCCTCTCAAATTGATTTAGCTCTTCTTGCATAGCTAAAACCCAATCAACATCTCCTAATGCTTCATCAATGGATTTGGGTTCTAATTAAGAAATTAGAGCTATTTGACTAGTTTGATCCCTAAAGTATGACCTAGTACTTACTCCTTGAGTGACATCACTCACTATTTGATCAATAAGGTGATCATGGTGATGTCTCAAGGGCCTAAAGGTTGTGGATTCATTTACTCCTTCTTCCTCATCCTCTAGGGTACTTCTTGCTCCCCCTTGATCATTGCCCTCCAAATGTAGGTCATGGATTCTTTGGGCAAGGGGTTGGGCCTCTTCTATATCCTTATCAATTGAGGCTTTTCTAGGGTAGGTACTTGTTGTTTCATCAAATTTAACGTTTGAGGACTCCTCAATCACTTTTGTCCTCTTGTTGTAAACTCGATAACCCCTACTAGTTAATGAGTACCCTACTAGAATTCCTTCATCTGCTTTTTGACTCAAACTTCCTTAGGTCATCTTTGGTATTTAAGATGTAGACTTTACATCCAAAGACCCTAAAGTAGTGGACTTGTGGTACCCTTCCATTCCATAGTTCAAAAGGTATTTTCCCTAGGAACCTATGTACCAAAACTCGGTTTTGAATATAGCAAGCGGTGTTAACTGCTTCAGCCCAAAAATAGCTAGGAAGGGAATATGCATTAAGCATAGTCCTAGCAGCTTCTTGTAGGGCTCGATTTCTCCTCTCAACTACCCCATTTTGTTGAGGAGTCCTTGGGCATGAAAATTCATGCTTGTATCCATTTTCAACACAAAATTGTGTGAAGCTTGCATTTTGGAACTCCACACCGTGGTCACTCCTAATTCGGTTTATTTTGATATGTTTTTCATTTTCTACCCTTTTACTAAATCCTATAAAGATCTCTAGGGTATCATCCTTATGTTTCAAAAAGTAAACCCATGTAAATCTAGAAAAGTCATCTACTATGACTAGACAATATTTACTCCCTACAAGTGAGGGAGTACTATGGCAATCAAATAGATCTATATGTAAAAGCTCTAATGGTAAAGCGGTAGTGGTTAGGGTTTTACCTTTGTGTGATGACTTTGATTGCTTACCCTCTTGACATGCATCACACAATTTGGTCTTCTCATATTTGATCATTCGTAGCCCTTTCACCAACTCTTCCTTGGCCACTCTTGCAATGCTCCTCATGTTGACATGTTCAAGTCTCCGGTGCCACAACCACCCTTCGTCTTCTTTAGACATGAGACACTTAGCAACATTGTTAGTAGCATAAGTAAGATCAAGATAGTATAAATTTGCATCTCTAAACCCTTCTAATATGATGTCATTAGATTCATTATGTTTGATTAGACACTTCCTAGCATGAAATTCGACCCTAAAACCGGCATCATATAATTGACTCATACTTAGCAAGTTAAATTTCATATCTTTGATTAGGAGTACCTTATGTATAGAAATCGTGGGAGATACCTCAATAGTGCCCCTACCAATGATTCTCAATTTTCCACTATTTCCAAAGGAGACCGTCCCTTCTCTTAAGTAGCTAATAGTAGTGAATTTGCTCACATCCCCGGTCATGTGTCTTGAGCATCCACTATCTACTATCCACATAGTTGAGGCCTCCTTCACCTTTACCTATACAACATGAAAAACATATTCTTTTGGTACCCAAATCTTTGATCCATAAGTATCATGTAAAAACCTCTTAGGTACCCATGCCCTTTTTGTGGTTCTCTTATCCCCTAGTCTCCTAGATGCACCAATCCTACCGGTTAGTGATACAAAGGTCACTTCCTTTGTCTTTAGCCTATATCCTAGACCGGCCTTGTTATAAACGACCCTTTGACTGTTAATGATCATGTCTAGGTTACTAGATCCTACTTGGAATTTCCTAAGGGCCTTGGTGAAGTTATCTACCTTCTTCCTTAGTTCCCTATTTTCATTTTCAAGATGTGAAGCATGTGAAGAGGTAGAACTAGCATGCAATTCTTCAAGTTTGGTAGATTCTACTTTAAGCATGGCAATTTCTTTTTTTAGATCCTTAATTTTACTTCTAGCCTTAGCTAAGTCCATGTTAGTGCTAGAAATAATCTTTACTAAAGTAGAGGAGGGTAAGTGGTATACCTCACTTACCGAAGCTTCTGACTCTGATGATGAAGTGGAGGAGCTCTCATCTTCACTACTTGAGCTTCTTTCATCATCTAATGAATCTGCATGGTTTTGCGCCATAAGAGCAAAGTGGGAGACTTGCTCTTCTTCTTCCTCTGAAGATGATGGATTATCCCATGTCGCCTTGAGGTTGGTGGCACCCTTCTCCTTTCCCTTTGTCCTCTTCTTGTCACCTTTCTTCTTTTCTTCCTTCTTGTCATCTCTTTTCTTCAATTGAGGTCACTCGTTCTTCATGTGTCTCTCTTGGTGGCAGTTGTAGCATATGATGTCCTTGGCCTTACCCTTGCCTTTGGACCCTTTCCTAGCATAGGACTTGTTAGACAAACTTTTAAAGGCTCTACGAAATTTTCTTACCATGAACACCTCTTGATCGCTATCCAAGGAGGCGCTGGATTCCTCTGAATCTGACAAGGAGGAGTAGATCACTTTCTTCTTCTCCTTCCTCTTCTTCTTCTCCTTCTCTGCAACAAAGGCAATACCCTTCTCTTTGGCCGAGACATTAGCTTGCTCGTGTAGCACAAATTCACAGAATAAATCGTCTAGTTTAACAATGGACAAATCCCTTGATACCTTGTAAGCATCAACCATGGATGCCCACAAGGTGGTTCTCGGGAAGGCTTGTAGAACATACCTGACGATGTCTCGGTTCTTGATCTTCTCTCCAATCACATGGAGCTCATTGATTATCTCCTTCACCCTTCCATGCAGCTGGCTCACAGTCTCGTTGCTCTTCATGGATAAGGACTGGAGTTGGGCCACGAACAAGTCCTTCTTGGCTCTTCTGGACTCGTTTGACCCCTCGTTCAATTCCATCAACTTGTCCCATAGTTCCTTGGCGCTCTTGAACGACCCCACCTTATTCAGTTGCTCCTTTGAGAGCCCACACTGTAGTGTGGTGGTGGCCTCGGCATTGGATTACGCCCTCTTCATTACCTCCTTTGACCAGGATCTTATCGGTGTTGGTTCTCCTCTTTCATCGACGGACGCCTCGAAGCCATCTGCAACACTAATCCAGTTCTCAATATCATTCATAAAGTAGTATTGCATCCTACCTTTCCAGTAAGCAAAGTCGTTCCCGTCGAAGAAGGGTGGTCATGCGGTGGAGTATCCCTCTTGAAACGCCATTATATTTGCTTCGGTTGACGGTTAGTTCTTCCGAAATGCACCGGCTCTGATACCAACTGATGGATTGTTTCAGGCGTGCTAGAGGGGGGATGAATAGCACTTTGTCGTTTCTTTCTCTACAAATTCGTTAGTGCATCGGAAATAATATGCAATAGAAATCAAGACAATGCTAACAACGATATTTTTACTTGGTATCCACCCAGATGGGTGACTAATCCAAGAATCCACGCTGCGAGCACCACTTTCACTATGGAAAACTCTCCTTCAGGTGGTGAAACCTTTACAACGGGATCTTCCTCTTTACAGAATGCAGAAATATGAGAGAGGAAGTAAGAAACACTCTTCAAACGAGCAGTACTTCGACACTGTACGGAACCGTACCGTGCACGTGCAATAAGGTGCTCCTTTTATAGGTGAACAGCACAGACTCGCAGTTTGTCCAGCCGCGCACCAGTCGACTGCCCCTGGGGCAGTCGACTGGCCTAGCATTTCGGGGTATACCAGTCGACTGCCAAGGGGGCAGTCGACTGCCCAGAGACTGCAAACATTCTGTGAGTTTTCGCGGTCGACTGCCCCATGGCCAGTCGACTGCCCACTCACTTGCAACCAGTCTTCACGTTCTCCTTCATGTATGCCTTCAGGTTCACTCCCTTGGCTCGCCCCTTGAAGTCATCTTCCTCTAGCTCTCGTCCCTCGGATGCGCACACAAGCCTTCCCTTGGCTTGCCTCCATGCCACCCTTCACGTGTGCCCTTGAAGTCCACTTCCCGGCTTGCCCTTTAGAGTCCTTGATAGGTATCATTTTGTTGATTATTTTAGTTGCTAAAATCCAAGTTTGACCCATATTTTACTTGCTTAATTGTGAATTTACCCTAGGTTTTAGGACTTGCTTTTATTTTGGACTTAATTACAAATCTTTACACATTTGAATTATTTGACCACTAAATTGTTGATCTATTTTTGTAGGCATGAAAGGATCATGGACCTAGGACAGGCTGGGTCAGACTTGAGTCGGAAGTGGACCCGGATCCAGTAATCAAGCTTCAGACAAATCTGGGACGCCCGATTCAAAAACGGCTATATCTGAGCCATCTGGGAACCTCTGAGGCAATCTGAGCTAGGGTTATGGCTGATCAAGCACTAAGGTCAAGATCTGAGATTTTCATCCCAATCAGAGATCATTTAACCGTTGGATCAAGCTCCGAGGGCCGTAGACTGTTCATTTAAAGATCAGATTGATCTGGGTCATCCATTGTAGATCTGGACGATCCGAGCTACCCCGAGGCAGATCTTGACCCTTGATCAACATCATCAAATTTTGGGTTCAATCAGAGCAGCTTCAGCTGTTGGATCAATCCAAATCAATCTCGGCCGTTCATTCCTATGTACTTAATCAAATTTTCTCCACACTGCGTCTTCGTCGCGTCTTCGCCGTTCTTCATCTTTTCTTCGTTTTTGTCCACTGTTCTTCATTTTTTTTGCAATTTCCTTAGTTTGAAGGCGTGACCACCTCAACCTCAACCTTGGATCAAGATTTGGATCATTGGAGGAAGCTTTTGTGGAGAATTCAGCTCAAATTTGCGCCGGACAGAGCTGTTTGAGGGTTTCGACAGTTCTGTGGTCCGATCGCTTGGATCTCATCTGTGTGTCATTTTCGTCCATCTGAGCCATCTGTAGGGGTCCTCAGGTGAGCTCAGAGCATCTTCGAATCATCATCGCAATCCCATTCATTGAGATCGAGGAGTTCGGATTGGATTTCCCCTGCTGAGTGTAGATTGAGCAGAATCGATCGATTGAAGCTGTTTCCAGTGATTTACGGAGCTGAAGGGGTTCTTGGCTTGCCCTTGTGTGACGAACAAGGAGGTTTTGAGCTAAGGGAAGGATTGAGGAGTAGTTTCCTTAGTTAATTTCAGTTCTTTTGCTGTAATTTTGATTTTTGCACATTAAGACAGTTTTTGAATTTCGTATCAACTGTTTAGTTTAATATTCTGAGACGTTGTTGCTTCAATTAGTTTTCAATTCTGCAATGGTAGGAGATAGATTACTTGTTAGTGATTAGTTGCACTTAATTTCAGCTTGTTTTACACTTCAATTGCTTGCGTGCCATTTTTATTGCTTGTGTATCAGTTTTATGCTCTGTTTCCTTTTCCTGCGTATCAGTAAATTTCAGCAAGTTTCAGTTTAGCTTTTCTGAGTTTGTGTGAAGTAATCATTAGCCCCTTTTAAGCTTTTCTGAATTGTAGATTAGTGCATTGATTTCAACTTGTTGGTTTGCTTGTTCGGCATTTAATTTAGTG
>JAGFNQ010002701.1:221373-261879 GCA_024364735.1 Boesenbergia rotunda
AAAGGGTTTCCAGCTTTTCACACATCTAAATTTTGAGTCCCACACTTTCGTGACATCTAATCTGAGGGCATCAAATTTTTGGCGCCGTTGCCGGGGAATCACTAGTTGATTTGTTTGATTTTTGCTTGTACACTTATTTCACATCTTTCTTGATTTATTTTTTGTGCTTACTGCTATATCTGGTGATTAGATTTTATTTGTTTCATCTTTTTATCTACTTTTACTGCGATTTGTTTTTGGTTTTATGACCAGGTCTACAGGTGGTGATCTTGAAGAATTTGACCATGAAATTGAGAGGACTTTCAGAGCAAGGAGGAGCCAAGGCATTCTTTCAGAGACTACAGATATTCCTCCTCTTCAGACCATTCCCACTCATTCAGGCAGTATCATGGCAGACCACCAGAAGACTATGAAGGAACTCGCAGCACTAGATGCTTCATTTCAGTATTCCAGCATTGCTTATCCAGAGCTGGCTGGAGATTTTGAGCTTAGATATGGACTCATCCATTTGCTGCCCAAGTTTCAAGGATTATCTGGAGAAGATCCAAATAGACACCTGCATGAGTTTCACGTAGTATGCTCCACTATGAAGCCTCAGGGCATTTCTGAAGAAGATATCAAGCTGAGAGCTTTCCCCTTTACACTGACAGGAGCAGCAAAAGATTGGTTTTACTATCTACCCACGGGCACGTGTCTAGTTGGATTTCTATGAAGAAAGCATTTTTAGAAAAATATTTCCCAGCCTCCAGAACAGCAATAATTAGAAAAAGCATTTGTGGCATTCAGCAAGTGGTGGGTGAGACGCTCTATGACTACTGGGAGAGATTCAACAAATTATGTTCAAGTTGCCACAGCACCAGATCAGCGAGCAGCTTCTGATTCAGTATTTTTATGAGGGATTGCTGCAGATGGACAGGATTATGATAGATGCTGCAGCTGGAGGAGCCCTAGTGAATAAAACGTCAGATCAAGCTAGGGAGCTCATTTCTAATATGGCTGAGAACTCACAACAATTTGGAAGCAGAGCATTGACCACCAGAGGAGTGGGTGAAGTTCAAGTAGTTCCTACTGATCAGAAGGAGGTTAAGAATGCATTGATAGAGCTCACATCGGCGGTTAAGCAAATTGAACTAAACATTGCAAGGGAAAATTCAACTCCTTCAGTACCTCCACAGTCAAGCCAAGTGATGAGTGTGTGTGGCATTTACGTTAGCCAAGAACACAATTCAGATTCATGTCCCAACCTCCAACAAGATGAGTCGCTAGCTGCATTGGTTAGGGGAGAATTTCAAGCAAGAAACAACAACCCTTACTCCTCTACTTATAACCCCGGTTGGAGGGATCATCTAAATCTGAGGTACGGGAACTCTTTCTGCCAACAAAACCCTCAACAACAACAATTGCAGCAGCCTCCATAGAATTTCCAGCAATCACAGCAACAATTACAGCAGCCACAGCAATTTTAGCCCCTAAATCCGAATTTTCAGCCTACATTTCAGCAACCGCAGCCCCAATTTCAGCAATTCCAGCCTCAATTCCAGCCATATCAGCAAGGGAAGCAAGGTTTTCATTCATTTTCAACTTTCCAACCTCAAAACCAACAAACTTTCCAGCCTTCACAGCCCTATAATCAGAATTTCCAGCCTTACAATCAAGGGTTTCAACCTATGCAAAATCAGTCCTTACCACAGAATTTTCCATTTCAAAATCAGAATTTTCAAGGATACAACTCTCAACAAGGTTTCCAAGCATGTTAGCCCTCTAATCAGCCCTATCAACAGCCAACTCAGCCCTCTTATCAGCCCCAATTCCAACCGCAGCAGGGTAATGTTTTTCAGCCTACTACTTCATTGTTTTAGGGACCATCAAAATCCTATGCTAACCAAGGGGGCTATGGGAGTTCTAGTGGAGTAAATGTGCCCCGACAAAGGGTTGAAGAAACGTTTCAACAAATTTTACAACAACAACAATCTTGGCAACAACAACAACAACAAGTTTTACAACAACAACATCAAAACCTTGAGAGGCAAATGGGTCAATTGGCTAGTGGGATTAATCAGAGTCAAGCTCAAGGATCAAGTCAACTACCTTCCCAAACTGTTCCTAATCCTAAAGGAAATGTGAGTGCTATTACTTTGAGGAGTGGAAGGTTACATCATCTCAAAACGGTCCAAGAGATGAAATTTCAGAAAACTGGACAGCACCTTCAATTCCAGCCCAAAACAGCCATGAAATCAATCCAAATTTAGTTGGTTCCACCCCTAGTCCGTGCCCAACTCCTTCCTTAAGTAATCCTCCAATTTTGGTGGAAAACGGAGAAGAAATCAGTGCCGAGACGCAAGGTACAACAGCTACTTCGCATGGGGCAGCAGTCCAAAAATCAGCCCCTCCACTTCCGGCCAAAGAAGATGAATTTAGGGTTCCTCTACCCTTTCCACAGCGGAAAACACAAGCCAAAAGACAAGTGGAGGAGGAGAAGGCTAAGGAATTCAATGAGCTAGTGGAATTTTTCAGTAAGGTAGAGATCAATGTACCTTTGTTGACCATGATCAAACAGATTCCTAAGTATGCTAAGTTTTTGAAAGATCTTTGTGTTCACAAGAAGAAACTTAAGGAAAATGAGTTGGTCAGCTTTGGGAAAAATATTTCAGCACTTATCCACTCCATTCCTCAGAAGTGTGAAGACCCAGGGGTATTTACTGTTTCTTGTGAGATAGGAAGCACCACATTCCATGATGCCATGCTTGATTTAGGAGCTTCCATAAATGTGATGCCCAGGTCAGTCTTCCAGATGCTTGGCATAGACCCTTTACAGCACACTGGTGTGGTGATACAGCTAGCAGATAGGAGCCAGACCCACCCAGCTGGTATGATTGAAGATGTTATGGTGAAGGTAAAGGAGCTAATATTTCCTGCAGATTTTTATATCTTGGATATGGAGGGAGATTATCTTGCACACCGTTCTCCACTTATTTTAGGAAGACCTTTTCTGAAGACTGCTTGAACAAAAATTGATGTATATGCTGGTTGTGGAGATTGGAGACACGGTGGTTCAGTTTAGCCTTTTTGATGCTATGAAGCATCCGAGAGAGGATCACTCCATTATGAGCATGGATATTCTTGAGGAGCTGGAGCAGACAGAGAGGCTGAGGGATTTTTACCTGATTTTTCTGGAAGAGCTATTTATTCAGAGGAGGCTGAGAGAATATTTACTGCTGAGACTGAGGATTTTTCAGAAGACATTTCAGACGCATTTCCAGCTGGAGAGGTTTTTCTAGGTGTAGGGGATTGCACAGAGCCCCAAGGATCACCTATTTCTCTTGAGATTCATAGTGTAGGGGATTGCACAGAGCCCCAAGGATCACCCATTTCTACTGAGGAAGACCAGAGTGAACTGAAACCACTACCAGGCCATTTGAAGTATGCGTACCTAGAGAGGAGCAGACTTTTCCCGTGATTATTGCACAACATTTGGAGTCAGAACAAGAAGAAAAATTATTGCAAGTCCTGAGGCACTACAAGAAGGTAATTGGGTGGACATTATCAGATATACCAGGTATCAGCCCAGCTATCTGCATCCACAGGATATTTTTGGAGGAAAATGTCAAACCTGTGAGGCAACCACAAAGGAGACTCAATCCACTTATTTTGGATGTTGTAAAGAAAGAGGTGACTCGACTTCTACAGGCAGGTATCATTTACCCTATTTCTGACAGTCAGTGGGTTAGCCCTATTCACGTGGTGCCCAAGAAATCTGGAGTGACCGTGGTGGCAGATGAAAGCAACGAACTAGTGCTCACCAGAGTTAAGAATTCCTAGAGAGTTTGCATTGATTACAGGAAGCTCAACAAGGTCACAAGGAAAGATCACCTCCCTTTATCCTTTATTGATCAGATGCTTGAGAGACTGGCAGGGAAGTCGCATTATTGTTTCTTGGATGGATTTTCAGGCTACTTTCAGATTTGCATAGATCCAGAGGACCAGGAGAAGACTACCTTCACTTGCCCCTTTGGCACATTTGCCTACAGGCGTATGCCCTTCGGACTCTACAACGCACCCGGTATATTTCAGAGATGCATGGTAAGTATATTTGGTGAGTTGCTAGAGGACTGTATGGAGATATTCATGGATGATTTTTCGGTTTATGGCACGTCTTTTGATTCATGCTTAGATAATTTATCTAGGGTTTTACATCGTTGCATAGAAACTAACCTTGTTCTTAATTTTGAGAAATGCCACTTCATGGTAGAGCATGTGATTGTACTTGGACATATAGTCTCTCAGAAAGGTGTTGAGGTAGATCCTGCGAAAATCAGTCTTATTTCTTCTTTATCTTACCCCGTATGCGTACGGGATGTTCGTGCTTTTCTTGGACGTGCAAGTTTCTACCGTAGATTTATTAGAGACTTTAGCTTGATTGCTCGACCCTTGACACGACTTTTGCAGAAAGATGTTGAGTTTCATTTTGATGATGAATGCAAGGAAGCTTTTCACAGACTTAGGGAGACTCTTACCTCAGCTCCTATTATTACATCACCTGATTGGACTTTACCATTTAAACTAATGTGTGATGCTTCTAATTTTGCAGTGGGAGCTGTTCTAGCACAGAGGGTTGATGGAGCACCACATGTCATTTGCTACGCCTCCAAAACCCTAGATGCCGCCCAAGCAAACTACACCACTACGAAAAAGGAGCTTCTTGCCATTGTTTTTGCTTTGGATAGATTCAGATCCTATTTATTATGCTCACATGTCATTATTTTTTCTGATCATGCAACTTTGAAATATTTGTTAAAAAAGCCTGATGCAAAACCCAGACTGATCAGATGGATGCTCCTACTCTAAGAATTTGACCTGGAGATCAGAGACAGAAGTGGAAAAGAAAACCTAGTTGTAGATCATTTGAGCAGACTTGAAGGAGATGGATCTCCTACCACCATTGACGATGATTTCAGAGATGAGCACTTGATTGCAGTGCATGGTGAGACACCGTGGTATGCAGACCTAGTTAATTTTCTAGTTGCACATGTACTTCCCACTCAATTTTCTAAGGCTCAAAAAGATAAATTAAAAAGTGATGCAAAGTTTTATGTGTGGGATGATCCTTATTTGTGGAAATTTTGTAATGACCAAATAATTAGGAGATGCGTACCAGATCATGAGTTTTCATCTGTCCTTACATTTTGTCATTCATCAGCCTGTGGGGGGCATTTTGGACCCCAGAGAACTGCCAGGAAAGTACTAGAATGTGGTTTATACTGGCCCACCCTTTTTCATGATTCATATGTCTTTTATAAAAATTGTGATAAATGCCAGCGAACTGGGAACATAGGAGCGAGACATGAGATGCCCCAACATGCTATACTTTATTGTGAGATTTTGGATGTTTGGGGGATAGATTTTATGGGACCTTTTCCTGCATCTTATGGTTATCTGTATATTTTACTTGCTGTGGATTATGTTTCAAAATGGGTGGAGGCCATTCCCTCCAAGACTGATGATTCTTCTGTTGTTTGTAGTTTTGTTAGGTCACACATTTTCTGCAGGTTTAGAATTCCAAGAGCCATAATTAGTGACCAAGGATCTCATTTCTGCAACAAACACATAAAGGCACTGCTGAGTAAATATGGGGTTGTACATAAAGTTTCTACATCCTATCATCCCCAAACAAATGGACAGGCTGAGATTTCCAACAGAGAGATAAAATCAATTTTGGAAAAGACAGTTGGGCCCACTAGGAAAGATTGGAGCAAAAGATTAGATGACGCACTCTGGGCCTACAGAACAACATACAAGACACCAATTGGCATGTCACCCTACCGCTTGGTTTATGGTAAGGCTTGTCACCTCCCCGTGGAGATAGAGCACAAGGCATATTGGGCGGTGAAAGCTTGTAATTTCGATGCTACCAAGGTAGGAGAAGAGAGAAAATTGCAACTTCAAGAACTTGAAGAAATTCGGCTAGAAGCATTCGAAAATTCAAGGATTTACAAGGAAAAGACCAAGAACTTCCATGACAAACACATTGTGAAAAAAGACTTCCAAATTGGTGACAAGGTCTTATTGTATAAATAAAGGCTCAAATTGATAAGAGGTAAGTTGAGATCAAGGTGGGAAGGTCCATTTATTGTAACTGACATTTTTCCCTATGGAGTTGTTGAAATTAGGGACGAAGCTAATGGATTTGTGTGGAAAGTCAATGGCCACCGGCTCAAAAAATATTTTGAAGAACTAAATGAGCTAGAGGTGGATGATTTGTACATCAAAGACGTTATCTACCCAACTTAAGGGGAGTTCACTTTCTCTACATCTACGGTTCATTGTACATATCATTTCCATGTTGCTAGGAATAAATTTCTCTCTTTTTGAAGTGAGTAGTTGATAATCAATTCTTAGGAAACATAGCATGAATAAATAGACATTGTAAATATCATATTATCTCTTTTAGCACTTTTGTTCTTAGTGAATAAATATATCCCTCTAGGTTATCTCCATAGCATTTTAGAGTCTTTTGAAAATAAATTAAATTTGGTTGTCAAAACTTAGGGTTTGAGCTCATGGATGAAATCTTGGATGCTTGAGTACTACTTTGCTTTAGATTCTTAATTGAGGATTTGAGATGAATTATTTTTGGCCTAGTGAGAATTAGCCTTATATTTGTGAAACACATATGTTACTGAACTCTAGAACTTGCTTAGGTTCTTTCAAAATCATATTTCAATGATTGGATCACATTTATAGAGATAAATCATTTTGCTTCTCATCTCATATCAATTTTCATAAATTTCCCTTGTTTCACTTCATTTTTCTCACTTTCCCTACCTAATCTCACTTTTTCTATGGATTTGTTTGCTTGGAATGTTTTCTTGATGCTACTTTGCCGAGATGGACAAAGATTAAAGTATGGGGGAGGTGACTAATGTTTTGGAGTTATTTTATATCAAGGAGGCACTTTGTGTCAAAAAGAAAATTTTTTCTGCAATTGGAAGGATCAAAGTAAGTTAAGTTTTGTATCAAGATCAAGTGGGAAGAAGTGAGCAAGGATTGAAAACAATTGAAGATTCTTGATCATCATTTGAAGATCCAAGGAAGTTTAACCTCAAGTTGAATTCGGGCGAAGCAAATGAAATGAAAATAGAAAAAAAACAAAGCCAAGTGGCGCACATGAAGAAAAAAAAATCTGTGCTAAAGCAATTTTTGTACCAACTTGAGATGAATCTGGGTTTTCCAAGGCTGCAAATTAGAAATTGCAGAGCACCTCCACTGCTGATCAGAAAGAAAAATGGCTGCTAAGAGTTTCAGATCAGGATTTGCAAAGGTGAGAAAAGCTGTGCCAAGGTCTTAAATGGAACATAATAGCAGAATTGCAGCTGTGAGAAAATCTGGAATGCAAGGGACCTGTTAAATCAGTAACAAGTTTTGCTGAGCTGAAATTAATGCAAGGGTGCTGCCGAGTGCTAAATCTGGAAGCTGAACAAAGCTGAACAAAGCTGAAAAGAAGCTGAAAATCTGAACTGCAGCAAGGGAGAGCTTGTAATCCGCCAAGGCTTGATTTGGAGCTGATGAAATGAAACAAGATGAATGCAGAGTAGGCTGTGAGATGCTGAAAATTGTTGAAGGGATGTTGTTGAACATATATTGGAAAAATTCAGAATTGGAATACATGAAGGACTTAAATTGTGACACCACAAAATTATTTTTGTACCAACTTGAAACTGAAATTGGTTTGCTTAGGCTATGCATTCGGGACTTGAGTACATGAACATGCCAAAAAGTGTTGAGCACACCCATTACAGATCAGAAGGAGGTGGCTGATGGAATGCTCAAAGAAAAAAAACAGAATTGCAGTGAAGTGCCAAGACTAAGGAAGAATGGGGTGTATGAAGCACTTAAACTCTTTACTATGATTGATGCTAATTGTTGTGAGAAATCATAGTTTTGCAAGGTCTGAGATTGATGCCGTGATTCTGAAAATGAATTGCCGTGGAGCTGAGATCTGGAAAAAGAAAAAAAAAGGAAAGTGAATGAGTGTGCCAACTAGAGAAAGTGAAGTGTATCAAGAGTGAGTTGCAAGGGTTGTTGAGTGAAAATTTTATGTTGAGTATCTATTTTACTTGATATCATATGTTCTCTAATACAAATCTGATTTGAAATGCTCCATTAGAAGACTTGAGAGAGAAAAAAAGAAGAAAAACAGTTCGAAAAAAAAGAGAGAAGAAGAGAAGGAAGAAGCAAAATGACACAAAAATTGGAATTTTGGCTCCATGAGATCAGTGAAGGTAATATCATCCAAACCCAAGCCTTGCATCACTACTATCCCAACTGTACTAGAGAGAAAGAAAGAAAAAAAAGGGTAAGAGAAAAGAGAAGGAAGCAATTGGCACACAAATGAGGTTTTTGGCATAATGACACCAACAAAGTTTTATTCATCCCAATCAAAGGCATTGTTCAAGATTTACTCCACCACACTTTTGATTTCACTAGAGGATTGACAAGAGGGGCAAAGCACATTGGAAACATTCTTGCGCACTCAAGTCTTCCACTTTATCAAATTTTCCATTTTCTTGGCTTTTACTCCATTTCTTACCATTTTCCATGTGTTCACTTGTTTTTGTAGATGTTGATCCTAATCATGAATAATGGTGGAGAGTAAATAACAAGCAAGCCTATGGTAGTGCAAGAAGCATATGTGTTTGAGTGAGCTCCACTTCCATCATCAACTTAGAACTTAAGGAGAGAGCCACCAAAAATTTTCCTTGAAAGGCTAGTGAGTTAAATTCATCTCAATGAATCATGATGGAGTAAAAGGCTAAGTTGTTGATTTGAAGACGAGATACTAATCCATAGAGCTTAGATTTTTGAGAATTGACAACCTTAGGTAATTTCTTTTCAATTGCTTCTAATTATTCTTGAGAAAACCCAAGGGATGCATACTTAGTGGTTTCGAGAGACGCTCAAGCTTAAGTGTGGGGGAGTTGATAAGTACCATTTATTGATTGTTTTAGTTGCTAAAATCTAAGTTTGACCCATATTTTACTTGCTTAATTGTGAATTTACCCTAGGTTCTAGGACTTATCTTTATTTTGGACATAATTGCAAATCCTTATATATTTGGATTATTTGACCACTAAATTTTTGATCTATTTTTTTTGTAGGCATGAAAGGATCATGGACCTAGGGCATACGGGGTCAAACTTGAGTTGGAAGTGGACCCGGATCGAGTTATCAAGCTTCGGATTAATTGGGCCGTCCGATTCGAAAGCGGCTAGATCTGAGCCATCTGGGACCGTCAGAGGCAATCCAAGCTAGGGTTAGGGCTAATCAAGCACTCTGATCAAGATCTGAAGGTTTCATCCCAATCAGAGCTCATTCAACCGTTGGATCAAGCTCGGAGGGCTCTAGACTGCCCATTCAAAGATTAGATTGATCTGGACCATCCGTTGCAAATCTGGAGGATTCGAGCTACCCCGAGGCAGATCCTGACCCTTGATCAACATCTGGAAAGTTTGGGTCAAATCAGATGAAGATCAGCCGTTGGATTCATCCAAATCAATCTGGACCGTCCATTGTTAAGTATTTAATCAAAAATCTCCTCCGTTTCTTCCTCGTCGCGTCTTCGCCGCACAGTTTATTTCGTTTTCAATTGTTCTTCAAGTTCTTCATCAATTTGCTTCATCCGTGGACGTGACCACATCACTCTCTTCTCTGGATCAAGTTCCAGGTCATTGGGGAAGTGTCTCTGTGAAGAAGCTGGCTCTAAATTGCCCAAGAACAGGGCTGATCGAGGTTTCGTCAGTTCTGCCATCGCTTTCTTGGATTTCAGCTGCGCACCATTTCATCCACCTGAGTAGTTCAGAGGGGTTCCCTGAAGTGCTCGGACTAATCCCAAATCATCATCGCAGCTGGGCTGAAGGAATTGGATGGGTTTTCGGATCTGAGCAGAGCTGAGCTAGATTTGATTCGCAGAGGCAGTTTTCCGGTGATGTGTTGAGCTTACGGGTTCGAGGCTCATATCTTGTGTGACGGCAAGAAGAATTTGCGCTCAGAGAAGGGATAGATGCTAGTTTCCTTAGTTAATTTCAGTTTTTGCGGTAATTTTAGTTCTGCATACGAATTCTGTTTTTGAAATTTCTGGATTAGCTACTTAGTTTCGTTCCTGAATTGTTTTGCTATAATTGAGCTTCAATTCTTCACGTTAAGTAGTTTAGGAGTTTGTTTAGTGAACAATCAGATTTAATTTCAGTTAGATTTCACTTTATTATTTGCGTGCCATTGTTATTGTTTGTGTATCAGTTTTGTTCTTGTGTTTCAGATTTAATTTCTGCAAATTCTTAGCTGTAGCTTCTGAGCTTCGTGCCAATGAACATTAGCCTTTTTTAGGTTGTCTGAATTTAGATTAGAGACTTCAAGTTCAGCTTGCATTACTTGTTTCAGCTTGCGTTTCAGTTTACAGCATTGCGTATCAACTTTTCTTCCTTTATATCAGTTTGTGTCTTGAGCTCCTGAATTGCGTATCAAGCTAGCCTTAGTTTTCTTGTCTGCACTTACCTTGTAGCTTGTTGCATCCCCTAAGCCTTAGTATCAATCTTTGCATTTAGTTTTAGCCGAATTGCTGCACATCAGTGTCTATTTCAGCAAGTTTCAGTATTAAGTCTGCAAGTTTTCTTTCAGTTGTAGCCTTTTGAATTTCGTGCCAAGTAACTTTAGTTTTCTTTTTTTTCTTAAGTTTTTCTGAATTTAGGTTAGTGATTCAATTTTAGCTTGCATCTGTTGGTTCTTCACTTAATTAATTACTGCATTTCTGCATTTAGTTTATACAACATTTCATTTCAATTCTGCATTCCAATCACTCTGCACATCAGCTGGGTCTGAACTTTTGTTACTGCATTTATTTGTTTCTGCACTTTGCATTTGATTTGTTTGCTTCACCTTTATTTGATTCACATTAGTACGTTCCATCAGTTTATAGATCTACACGTAGTATCCTTTCGGCACATAGACTTTTATCTTCTTCCCTTGGTATCAAGTTTGTATCAACTTCTTCACTTTGTATCAAGAGAGGAGTTGGTATTAATTGGTACCAAGTTAGATTTAGTTTTTAGTGAGCTTTTGTGTTTGAAATTAGTTAGGTTTGCATTCGGCCATTTCTGAAATCTCTTTGCATTTGCTTGCTTCCAAAACTTGTAGCTAGTTTGAGTTTGTTTGTTTGTCTCATTTCTGAATTTCGTAGGCTATCACTTGTGTTAAGCTTGTTTGTTTCCAAAATCTGCCATCACTGCGTTTATTCATTTTCTTAGCATCAAGATTGCATTTAATATCCATTGTGTTTCCTTTTAATTTCGATTTAAGCCCATTGGTTGAGTTGGTTTACCTTCGATTGAGTTATCACTCATTATCGTTTGTTTAATTCATTTGTCTAGTTTTCCTTCATTTTCATTGAGTTTTCCTTTCAGATTGCAACCCAAAACCAATTTTATTTAAAACCCAAAATTCACAAATGACACATAAACCCAAGTTAGAATCAAACGACCTCAACTAGCCCTAGGAAAAATACGACCTGTGGTCCCTTTACTACATTTTCATACTTTGCAAAAAGGGTTTCCAGCTTTTCACACATCTAAATTTTGAGACCCACACTTTCGTGACATCTAATCTGAGGGCATCAAGGGGCTACCAATGATCAAGTATGAGAAGACCAAATTGTGTGATGCATGCCAAGAGGGTAAGCAATCAAAATCATCACACAAAGGTAAAACCCTAACCACTACTACTTTACCATTAGAGCTCTTGCATATAGATCTATTTGATTGCCATAGTACTCCCTCACTTGTAGGGAGTAAATATTGTCTAGTTATTGTAGATGATTTTTCTAGGTTTACTTGGGTCTTCTTCATGAAACAAAAGGGCGATACCCTAGAAATATTTGTAGGATTTAGCAAAAGGGTAGAGAATGAAAAACATCTCAAAATAAACCGAATTAGAAGTGACCATGGTGGGGAGTTCCAAAATGCAAATTTCACACAATTTTGTGTTGAAAATGGATACAAGCATGAATTTTCATGCCCAAGGACTCCTCAATAAAATGGGATAGTTGAAAGGAGAACCCGAGCCCTACAAGAAGCTACTAGGACTATATTCAATGCATATTCTCTTCCTAGCTACTTTTGGGCCGAAGCGGTTAACACCACTTGCTATATCCAAAACCGGGTGTTGGTACATAGGTTTTTAGGAAAAACACCCTTTTGAATTATGGAATGGGAGAGTACCACAAGTCCGCTACTTTAGGGTCTTTGGATGTAAAGTCTATATCCTAAATACCAAAGATGACCTAAGGAAGTTTGAGTCAAAAGCCAATGAAGGAATATTAGTAGGGTACTCATTAACTAGTAGGGATTATAGAGTTTACAACAAGAGGACAAAAGTGATTGGGAGTCCTCAAATGTTAAATTTGATGAAACAACAAATACCTACCCTAGAAAAGCCTCAATTGATAAGGATATAGAAGGGGTCCAACCCCTTGCCCAAAGAATCCAAGACCTACATTTGGAGGGCAATGATCAAGGGGGAGTAAGAAGTATCCTAGAGGATGAGGAAGAAGAAGTCAATGAACCTACAACCTCTAGGCCCTTAAGACATTACCATGATCACCCTATTGACCAAATATGGGTGATGTAACTCAAGGAGTAAGAACTAGGTCTTATTTTAGCGATCAAACTAGTAAAATATCTCTAATCTCTCAATTAGAACCCAAGTCCATTGATGAAGCATTGGGAGATGTAGATTGGGTCTTAGTCATGCAAGAAGAGCTAAATCAATTTGAGAGTGAAGTTTGGGAGTTGGTTCCTAGGCCCAATGATTGCACCATTGTAACCACAAGATGGGTCTTTAGGAACAAACTAGATGACCACGACAAAATCACTAGGAACAAGGCTAGATTGGTTGCTAGGGGATTTAACCAAGTTGAGGGATTGGATTATGACGAGACTTATGCTCCCGTAGCTAGATTAGAATGTATTAGAATTCTACTAGCCTATGCCGCTCACATGGGTTTCACACTTCACCAAATGGATGTGAAGTCGGCATTCCTTAATGGGATCATTAAGGAAGAGGTTTATGTAGAACAACCCCCCGGGTTTGAGGACTCTAATTATCCAAGACACGTGTGTTAGTAGGAGCCCTAGAGCTAATTATGTGATGATTGACTAGGGACATTTTGTATCATATTCTATTATTAATAAAGGCATATTTGGTTATTATACTTACTTTGTATTCTATGCCGAATAACTAAGTATAATAATGTCCTTGTGTAGTAGGTTCTTATCTATATTATATCGATTGGTTGAATCGATAGTGAGATAATGTAGAGAACACTACACTAAATTATTCCTAGTCAAGCATTAATATTCAGGGACAATATTAATGCGTGGAGACTAGCATGTAGGTCAACTGATGACTTGAGCTCACAAGTCATGGATATGTGATATCAAGTTGACACATGGGTATACATTGGAGAATGTGTACTGAATGACCTGCCATGAGAAAGTTTCATAGATTATCATATGAGTGTCATAAACTTTCTCATGTGACTATTGGTATGAATAGTCCTTAGACCTGAAGTCACTACGCTTCCCTACATAAGGAGTTATGTACTTTGGTATCGTCAAACGTCACCCGTAACAGGGTGGACTATAAAGGCGGTCACTGGGTATGTAATGAATTATGCGGAGGGATGTGAGTGATGTAGATGGATCTATCCCTCCCATATGACGGGAGTGATATCTGTGGGCCCCTTGATCGAGTAAGACTACTGAAACGCATGGACATGCTCAAATGAGTCAATATGAGATATTGAGCTCATTTGTTTGAGTGAGTCTACTCGGCATCAAGAAACACAAGATTGATTGAGGATGACATGGTCTATGCCTCATTGGTCAATCTAGATATCAAGGATAGAAGGACAAGGTCATACACTATCATAGTCATGGAGGTTTAGTCGGATCTCGACTTTTCTTGTTACTTGGGTAGCAATGATGCATTGCTAGAAGCTGCTCATTGTTTATGTGTCTAAAGTGTTTAGGTGCATTGCCAACGTCACGAGAACCTATTGGGTCACACACAAAGGACACAATGCTTTGGGAAATCTGATCGGCAGACCTGAGCCGAGTTGGGAACTCGGGAGGTCAGTTCGCGAGCCCGAGTTGGGAACTCGGGAGTCCGAGCCCGAGTTTGGAACTCGGGAGTCCGAGCCCGAGTTGGGGAACTCAGGGAGTCCGAGCCCGAGTTGGGAACTCGGGAGATTTGAGCTCGAGTTGGGAACTCGGGAGCGCAGGTCGGGAGCTCGGCACTCGGCAGACTGAGTCGGAAGCTCGACACTCAGCAGACTGAGCTGGGAGGTCGACAGACTGAGTCGGGAGCTCGCCACTCGGCAGACTGAGCTGGGAGCTCGGCAGACTGAGTCGGGAGCTCGGCACTCGGCGGACTGGGCTGGGAGCTCGACAGACTGGGTCGGCACTCGACAGTCGGGGCTCGACACTTGGCAGTCAGGGCTCGGCACTCGGCAGTCAGTGCTCGGCACTCAGGGACTTGGTCGAGAGACCGAGTCGGATGCCCGAGAGGCCCGGTCGGATTTGCATGCAGGAAAGAGAAAAAGTCTCTCTTCATTGGATGAAGAGAAGGTAAAGAGTCACATGGAAAGATACGCTCTTTATTTGCATTAATGAAGGGAAGTCAAAAGTCAAATGACTCTTGGTATTCATGGGATGAATATAAAAGGGGTCAAGTCATTTTGAATGACAAGTAAGTGTTTCCTTCTTCCCTTCTTCTCTTCTTCCTCTCCTCCCTCTTGGCCGAAACCTTATTGTAAGGTTCTTGGTGTTTTCGAGCTACCTCAAGTGCTAGCACAACTAAGGTAGTTCTCCCGAAGTTGAGAGATTGTGTCCGTGTGGATACGAATAGAGGCACGGACGTTTGAACGTGCAAGAGATTCGGCGCATCTTGGGCGAGCGGGATAAACGAAGGGCATACTTCAAAGATATAAACAATAGATAAATCTATTAGATAGATAGCTTTGTACAAGTTTTTTTTCGCATGGATCACTCGTGAGTTCTTGTTTCCGCTGCATTTTTATTGTTTTGTGCCGGGAGAACCCAACAACGTGTACAAATTGAGAAAAGCCTTATATGGATTGAAACAAGCTCCCCGGGCTTGGTATGAAAGGCTTTCTTCATTTCTAGTGTCTAAGGGGTTTAGGAGAGGAACAATTGACCCTACTTTGTTCCTAAAATCTAAGGATAAGGACATATTTGTTGCCCAAGTCTATGTGGATGATATCATTTTTGGGTCAACAAATAATGACTTCTTACAAGAATTCATCAAGTGTATGGAAGATGAATTTGAGATAAGTCTTGTAGGAGAGTTAATCTTCTTTTTAGGCCTTCAAGTTAGGCAAACTAATGAAAGAACACATGTTTTTCAAACCAAATATGCTAAGGAAATGTTAAAGAAATTTGGCTTAGAAAATGCTAATGTAGAGTCTACCCCATAGGAACCAATGTGAAAATGGATAGTGACCTTGAAGGGAAAATGGTAGACTCTAAGCAATATAGGAGCATGATTGGTAGCTTACTATACCTAACCGCTAGTAGACCCGATATACTTTTTGCGGTAGGTATGTGTGCAAGGTACCAATCATGTGCCAAAGAGTCCCATTTGGTTGTAGTCAAGAAGATCCTAAGGTATGTCAAAGGTACCCTCAATGTCGGACTTTGGTATCCTAGAACCCCTAGTGTTGATCTTATTGGATACACCGACTCGGACTATGCGGGTTGTAAGCTAGATAGGAAGAGCACTAGTGGAGGGTGTCAATTCCTTGGGTCTTCCTTAGTTAGTTGGAGTAGTAGGAAACAACCATGCGTTGCCCTATCAACAACAGAGGCGGAATATGTGGCATTGGGTGGGTGTGTTTCCCAACTCCTTTGGATTATGAACACCTTAGAGGATTATGAGTTACATTATACCAAGGTCAAAGTCTTGTGTGATAATGTAAGTACAATCAACTTGACCAAAAATCCGGTTCAGCATTCTAGGACAAAATACATTGAAGTGAAACATCACTTCATTAGAGACCATGTGGCAAGGGGAGACATAGAACTACACTATGTTGAATCAAAGTCGAACCTAGCCGACATATTTACCAAGCCTCTTCCCGAATCAGAATTTACATCCTTAAGAAGAGGCCTTGGAATGTGTTTTGTAGAAGTATAGGATGAACTTTGGAACATTTGAAAAAGGGTGCTTGATCCATTAGGGTGATACATTTAGTTCACTTGTGCTTGTGGCACATTGTTGAATCATTCAAAGTATCAAAATATGAAAATTAGACCAACTATGGGGAAGGCAAGTGTTTAATCAATGGACGCTTTGCCCAAAGATCATAGTTGGACATTTTAAACCTTTGAAAACCATTTCATGCTTTATATGCTTTGCCATGCTTTTGAAAGTTATATGATTGCAAAATTATATTGTAAGTTTGATACAAACTTAGTGGTTTTCAAGGTTTTTGGTTTTTTATCAAAAGTCATGCATGTTTAAAATTTTATATTGACTAATATTTTTCCTTGATAGAATATATCATTTCAAACATGTTTGTAAATTTTTATAATTTTTGGAATTTTCTGATTTTTTTGGACGTTTCTGAAATTCGGCAGAAAAGCTAAAAATTGGCACTGATAGCATATCAATCGACTGGCACACCTGGTTTCAGCTTCTGGGAGAATTTACAGAAATGCAATTTTCACTCATTTGTAGCCATAGGGTTGGGTTGCTTGAGGCAATCATTTTGATGGTGTCAAAGGGGGAGAATGGGTGATTTAAGTTTGAATTTTAACTTGAAATGGATGGTTTAAGCTATTTTGTCTAACATAGACCTTGGATGATTAAAAATGAGAGGAGACATAGATTAAGGGGAGGTTACCTCTTAGGTTTTGATATGTCTTATATTTTTTAATGGTGGTTAGTGTTAAGTGGAAACTTAACTTGGACTATGATTAGAATTGAAAATTAGAGAAGGCATGGATTAAGGGGGAGGTTACCTCTTAGGTGTACTATGTCTTGTTTATTTTCAATTGCTATGTATTGTTATTGTTATTATTGGTTGTTGCTTATCTCTAAACTTAAACATATTGCCACACATCAAAAAGGGTGAGATTGTTGAGGCAATCAACCCTTAAAATGATTGGAAGATCATGGTTTTGATGTGTGTGGGTGAATATGTTTAAGGTTAGAGTGTTATGTTGTATTTGATGTGTGTGATTGAGTTTGCAGGACTTGGAGAATCACACATGGTGGACATATCCGAGGGACGAGAGCCGAGGGATGAGGACTCCAAGGGCAAGCCGGGAAGTGGACTTCAAGGGCACACGTGAAGGGTGGCATGGAGGCAAGCCAAGGGAGGCTTGTGTGCGCATCCGAGGGACGAGAGCCAGAGGAAGACGACTTCAAGGGGGCGAGCCAAGGAGTGAACCTGAAGGCGTACGTGAAGGACTATGTGAAGACTGGCTGGGAGTGAGTAGGCAGTCGACTGTCCAGAGTGCAGTCAACTACAAAAACTCACAGAAGGTTTTCAGCCTTCCCCCAGTCGACTGGCCCAGAGGCAGTCGACTGGTATACCCCCGAAAACTAGCCGTTGGCTAGCAATTAATGTTAGGTCAGTCGACTGCCCCAGGGGCAGTCGACTGGTGCGGGGCTAGACAGACTGCGAGTTTATCCTGTTCTCCTATAAAAGGAGGACCTTTTTGCACGTGGGTGGTACGGTTCCGTACGACAACGAAGTGCTGCTCGTCTGAAAAGTGTTCTTTGCTTCCTCTCTCATTCTACTACATTCTTTAAAGAGGAAAATCACTACTGTACAAGTTTCTCCACCTGAAGGAGAGTTTTTCATAGTGGAAGTGGTGTACAGCGTGCATCCTTGGATTAGTCACCCATCTGGGTGGATACCAAGTAAAAATTTTGTTGTTAGCATTGTCTTAATTTCATTTACATATTATTGTTTCCGCTGCGCTAATGACATTGTAGAGATCCAAACGAAAAAGTGTTATTCACCCCCCCTCTAGCACGGGTATGGCATGGATGAGTGCTGAAACATTTTTCCCCAAGCTGACCAACTCATTCTCCTTAAGCTTCTTCTTGTGAACACATAAATCTTTCAGGAATTTTGCATACTTAGGAATCTGTTTAATCATGGTCAACAGGGTACATTAATCTCTACTTTGCTAAACAACTTTACAAGCTCATTGTATTCTTTAGCTTTCTCCTCCTCCACTTGCCTTTTGGCTTGAGTTTTTCGCTGTGGAAAGGGCAAGGGAACTCTCATTTCTTCCTCTTGAACTGAAATTGGAGGGGCTGAATTTTGAGCTGCTGTCCCACTTGATGTAGCTGCTGTAAGGTCGGTTTCGCCTTGATTTCTCCCTCATTTTCCACCAAAATCACAGGATTACTTGAGGAAGAAGTTGAGCACGGACTAGGGGTGGAACCAACTGATTTTGAAGTGATTTCAGGGCTGATTGGTGCTGAAAATGTAGGTGCTGCCCTGTTTTCAGAAAAATCAGCTCTTGGACCATTTTGAGTTGTAGTAACCTTCCCACTCCTCAAAGTAATAGCGCTAACATTTCCCTTTGGATTGGGATTAGCTTGGGAAGGTAGTTAGCTTGATCATTGAGCTTGAATTTGATTCATCCCACTAGCCAATTGTCCAATTTGCCTTTCGATGTTTTGTATGGCGGGATCATTCCTTTGTTGTTGTAAAATTTGTTGAAACATCTCTTATATCCTTTGTGGTTGCACATTTCCCCCACTAGAACCTCTATAGCCCCCTTGGTTAGAATCAAGCTTTGATTATCCTTGAAATGATGAAGTAGGTTGCTTAAAAATATTACCCTGCTGTGATGGTTGGAATTGGGGCTGATTGTAGGGCTAAAATGACTGTTGAAAGGGCTGATAATGGGGCTAGAATGATGGTTGAACTTGCTAAGAATTATAGCCTTGAAAATTCTGGTTTTGAAGTGGAAATGGTGGTGATGAAGATTGAAATTGAGTGGGCTGAAAACCTTAATTTTGTGGCTGAAAGTTTTGATACAAAGGCTGAAAACTCTACTGTGTTTGTTGGAATTGTTGCTGTAAGGGTTGATATTGTTGCTGAAAATTCAAATTCCCTTGGAAACCTTGTTCATTCCCTTGAAAGGGTTGCTGGAATTGCTGGAATATTGGTTGAAATGGCTGAATTTAGGGCTGGAATTGCTGATTTTGCTGCTAAGATTGCTGCGGTTGCTGGAAAGTTTGTTGAGGCTGCTGAAATTGTTGTTGTGATGGGTTTTGTTGGTAGAAAGAATTATCATACTTCAGATTTGGATGATCCCTCCAACCAGGGTTATAAGTAGAGGAGTAAGGGTTATTCCTGGCTTGAAATTGTCCCCTAACCAATGCGCTATTGCCTCATCTTGTTGGAGTTGGGACATGAATCTGAATTATGTTCCTGGCTAGAGCAAATACCACATACCCTCATCACTTGGCTTGATTGTGGAGGCACCGAAAAATTGGGATTTTGGCTTGCATTATTAAGAGTCATTTGCTTCACCAATGATGTGAGCTCTACCAGAGAATTCCTAATTTCCCTTTGTTCATTAGAAGCCACCTGGACCTCATTCACTCCTCTGGTGGACAATGCTCTGCTTCCAAACTGCTGTGAGTTCTCTGCCATGTTCGAAATCAACTCCCTAGCTTGATCTGGTGTTTTGTTAACTAGGGCTCCTCCAGCTGCAGCATCTATCATGATCCTATCCATCTGCAATAAACCCTCGTAGAATACTGAATGAGGAGCTGCTCGCTGATCTGGTGCTGTGGGCAACTGGAGCATAGCTTGTTAAATCTCTCCCAGTAGTCATAAAGAGTCTCTCCCTCCACTTGCTGTATGTCACATATGCTCTTTCTGATGATTGCAGTTCTGGAAGCTAGGAAGTATTTTTCTAGAAATGCCTTCTTCATGGAAATCCAGCCAGACATGTGCCCAGTAGGTAAATAGTAGAACCAATCCTTTGCTGCTCCAGTCAGGGAAAATGGGAATGCCCTTATCTTAATATCTTCTTCTAAATCCCCTGAGGCTTCATGGTGGAGCAGACTACGTGAAATTCATGCAGATGTCTTTTGGATCCTCTCCAGATAATCCTTGAAATTTAGGCAACAAGTGGATGAGTCCTGATCTAAGCTCAAAATTGTCAGTCAGCTCTGGATAAGCAATGCTGGAGTACTGAAAGGTATCATCTATTGCTGCAAGTTCTTTCATGGTCTTCTGGTGGTCTGCCATGATAATGCCCGAATGAGTAGGAATAGTCTGAAGAGGAGGAATATCAATAGCCTCTGAAATTATGCCTTGATTCCTCCTAGCACTGAAAGTTCTCTCAATTTCAGGGTAAAATTCTTCAGGATCACCGCCTGCTGACCTGGTCATAAAATAAACAAATCACAGCAAATGTGTATGGAAAAATAAAATAGATAAAGTAAATCACATGATATAGCAGTAAGCACACAAGCAAAAATCAAACAAACTCAACTAGTAGGTTCCCCGGCAACGGTGCCAAAAATTTGATGCACCCCAAAATAGATGTCATGAATGTGGGTCTCAAATTTAGATATTTCAACTGCTGGAAACCCTAGCTCACAATTTAAATGTAGTAAAGGGGTCACAGGTCGTATTTTTCCTAGGGCTAGTTAAGGATGTTTGATTCAAGCTCGAGTTTATGTGTCGTCAAATATTTTTGGGGTTCAAATAAGAATTGGGTTTTGTTTGCAATCAGAAATGAAAACACAATGGAAAGTAAAGAAACTTAACTAAACGAACTTAAACTAGGTAGTATCAACTAAAGACTCAACCAATGGGGATCTTAATCAACCAATGCAAATTAGCCGAATTTGGAAACAAATCTGAGATCCAATGCAATAGTACACTACAAGTTGTGTTTAACTTCAGCCGAATTAAAACTCAAAACAACCGAGTGCCATACAAGTTATCCACTAATCAATAATGAGTTTTCACTTGATACTAATGATAACTTGCAGAAAAAAAAAACCCAATGCAGGAATTAAGTTGTGTTTAATCTTGATACCAATCAATGCCGAAGATTCACTTGATACAAAATGCAGAAATGAAACAAACTTGATATGCAGGAGAAATAACTGAATTTCAGAAGCAACTGAATTTGAAGCACTAATTCAGAAATGGACTGATGTTCAGAAATAAAGACTAGAATTTCAGAAACAGCCGAATTTGAAGCAAGAATTCAGAACTGAAATTGATATGCAGAAATGGTGATTACAATTCAGACACATCCGAATGCAAGGCAAAGTGCCAAGTTCACTTGATACGAAATTAGTGAGTTTAGAAATGATCCAACATTATGCAAAACTATAAAAACTAATACACAGAAAAACTAATGTAAATGAAACAAGCTGATACGCAAAAAACTGATATCAATTCAGAAATAAACTGAATGCATGAATGAGTAAAGAACTTCAGAAATCGTATGCAGAAATTCAGAATAAACTGAATGCAGAACAAGCTGAAATCGAGTGCACAAATCTAACATTCAGAGAAGATTCAAAAGAGCTAATGTTCACTAGATACAAAATTTAGAAACTATAAACTAAAACTTGCAGAAATGAAACTGATACGCAGACTGGAAACTGATACGCAACAAGCTGAGACCAAATGCAGAAATGAAACTAAATGCGAAGCAAGCTTAGATCAAGTGAAATGTTCACTAAACAGGCAGCCTATCTGATACGAATGCAGAATTGAAAAACTAATGAATGCATAAGCGATTCAGAAAAAAACTAAGTTCACTGATACAAAGTTCAGAAATGGAAATGAGACGTAGAAATTGAAACTACTGCACGGAAATGAAAATTCACTAAGAAACTAAGCATTGATCCCTTCCCTTGGTTCAAGTTCTTCTTGCTGTCACACAAGAGTAAGCCACAAACCCCTAGCATGACAAATCACTGGAATATCTGACTCAGTAATCGATTCAACTCAAACTTGCTTCCGGCTGCAAAAATCCATCCGATCTCCTTGATCTTGCTGTGTGGGATTGCGGTGATGACTTACGAACGGATAGAGCAATCCAGAGAACCCTCTGACTTGCTCAGGTGGATGAAAAATGGCACATAACCGAGATCCGATCAGTCGAATGGCAGAGCTGGTGAAACCCTCTCCTAGCTCTGTTCAGTGGCGAATTTGAGCTGAAATCCTTACGAAGACATATTTCCGACGATCTAGAACTCGATCCAAGGTTGGAGTCAAAGTGGTCGCGCGATCGGATGAGAAGAATTGAAGAAGAAACTGTGAAGAAACGCGAAGAAGCTAAGCTGCGGCGAAGATGCGACAAATCTGATCGGGGGAAAGAGGCACTTTATATCTGTTAGCATTGGACAACCCAGATTGTCTAGGACTCATCCAACGGTTGAATCTCATCCGATCTGAATCAAACCTTCCAGATCTTGATCAAGGATCAGGATCTGCCTCTAGTAACTCGGATCTTCCAGATTTACAACGGATGGTTTATATCTACCTAATCTTTGAATGGACGGTCTAGATCCTCCTGAGCTTGATCCAACGGCTGATATGATCTCTGATTTGGATGAATGCTTTAGATCTTGACCTGAGTGCTTGATATAGCTTTAACCCTAGCTCGAATTGCATCAAAAGTTCTCAGATGGCTCAGATCTAGGCGTTTTTGGAATCGGACACCCATATTAGTCTGATGCTTGATCACCCGATCCGGGTCCACTTCTGACTCAAGTTTGACCCAGCATGACCTAGGTCCATGATCTTTCCAAGCCTACAAAAGTAGATTAACAATTTAGTGGCAAAATATTTCAAATGTATGAAGATTTCCAATAAAGCCCAAAATAAAATTACTTCATTGAACTAGGGTAAATTCAAGATTAAGCAAGTAAAATATGGGTCAAACATGGATTTTAGAGCCTGAAATAATCAAAAAAATAGTACTTATCAGTAGGGCGCGACGCAGATCGAAGGGGAAGAACCAAAGAGGCTTCACGAACTTGGTTCGGTGAAGAAGCAGCCGAAAAGGGGATTTTAATCATGGCCTTTTTCATTTAAGCCCCTTGTATCTAAACAATCCAAATCAAACCCTTAATTTTCTATTTTATCCATTTAGATCCTCATAATTAAGTTTTAAACATTTAACCCGCTAATTTTAGTTTGGATCTCTCAAATCCTAAATCTTCTTCGACAACATTTTGAAAAAATTTTGGATGCATCAAAGTGTCGGATTTAACAATTTATACTAGTGATAATCGTTGGAATGTATACATTATTTGATCATTACAGAACTTTCCATAAATAAGGATCATCCCACATATAAATTTGGCATCGCTTTTAAGTTTATCTTTTTGAGCTTTAGAAAAGTGTGAAGGGAAAACATGTGCTGCGAAGAAATTAACAAGGTCTGCATACCAAAGTGTCTCACCATGTACTGCGTGAAGGTGCTCATCTCTAAAATCATCGTCGATGGTGGTAAAAGATCCATCTCCTTCAATTCTGCTCAGGTGATCTGCAACTAGGTTTTCCTTGCCTCTTCTGTCTCTGCCTCCAGGTCAAATTCTTGGAGCAGGAGCATCCATCTGATCAGTCTAGGTTTAGCATTAGGCTTTTTCAACAAGTATTTTAGAGCTGCATGATCAGAAAAAATAATAACATGTGAGCACAATAAGTAAGATCTAAAGCGGTCTAAAGCAAAAACTATGGCAAGAAGCTCCTTCCCAATGGTAGTGTAATTTGCTTGGGCGGCATCCAGGGTCTTGGAGGCATAGCATATGACATGAGGTGCACCCTCCACCCTCTGTGCTAGAACAACTCCCACTGCAAAGTTAGATGCATCACACATTAATTCAAATGGCAAATTCCAATCAGGTGACTTAATAATAGGAGCAGAGGTAAGAGCCTCCCTGAGTCTGTGAAAAGCCTCTTTGCACTTATCATCAAAGCAAAATTCAACATCTTTCTGCAAAAGTTTTGTCAAGGGCCGAGCAATATCGCTAAAGTCTCTAATAAATCTGCGGTAGAAACCTGCATGTCCAAGGAAAGCACGAACGTCCCGTACGCATACGGGGTAAGATAAAGAAGAAATAACACTTATTTTTGCAGGATCTACCTCTATACCTCTCCTAGAGACTATGTGTCCAAGTACAATACCATGCTCTACCATGAAGTGACATTTTTCAAAATTAAGCACAAGGTTAGTCTCAATGCAACGGTGTAAAACCCTAGATAAATTTTCTAAACATGAATCAAAAGATGTGCCAAAAATTGAAAAGTCATCCATAAATACCTCCATACAATGCTCTAGCAACTCACCAAATATGCTTACCATGCATCGCTGAAATGTTCCTGGTGCGTTGCAGAGTCCAAAAGGCATCTGTAGGCAAAAGTGCCAAAGGGGCAAGTGAAGGTAGTCTTCTCTTGGTCCTCTGGATCTATACAAATCTGGAAGTAGCCTGAATAACCATCCAAAAAATAGTAATGGGACTTCCCTGCTAGTCTTTCAAGCATCTGATCAATAAAGGGTAAAGGGAAGTGATCCTTCCTTGTGACCTTGTTGAGCTTTCTGTAATCAATGCAGACTCTCCAGGAATTCTTAACTCTGGTGGGCACTAGTTCGTTACTTCCATCTTCCACCACTGTCACGCCAGATTTCTTGGGTACCACATGTATGGGACTAACCCACTGACTATCAGAAATGGGGTAAATGATACCTGCCTAAAGAAGTCGAGTCATCTCTTTCTTAACCATCTCCAAAATGAGTGGATTAAGTCTCCTTTGTGGCTGCCTCACGGGTTTATCATTTTCTTCAAAGAATATCCTGTGTATACAGAGAGCTGGGCTGATACCTGGTATATCTAATAAAGTCCACCCAATCGCTTTCTTGTATTGCCTCAGGACTTGCAATAATTTCTCTTCCTGCTCTGATTCCAAGTGTTGTGCAATAATAATGGGAAAAGTCTGCTCCTCTCCTAGGTACACATATTTCAAGTGCCCTGGTAGTGGCTTAATTTCAATTTGGCCCTGCTCAGTGGGTATGAGTGATCCTTGGGGCTCTGTGCAATCCCCTACACTATTATACCTGTGCTCTGAATCCTCTGGAATCTCAATAGAAGTAGGTGATCCTTGAGGCTCTATGCAATCCCCTACACCTAGAAAATCCTCACCAGCTGGAAGTGAATCTGAAATAAACTCTGAAATATCCTCAGTCTCAACAGCAAGTACTCCCTCAGCCTCCTCTACAAAAATATCTCCTCTAGAAAAATCATGTGAAACTCCCTCAACCACTGAATCTGTATCAACCAGTTCATCCAGAATGCCAATGCTCATAATAGAGTGATCTTCCCTAGGGTACTTCATGGCATCGAAAATACTAAACTGGACTACTGTATCCCCCACTTCCATCGAAAGTGTGCGAGCATAAATGTCAATTTTTATCCTGGTAGTCTTCAAAAAGGCCTCCCAAGGATGAGTGGGGATCTATGTGTAAGATAATCTCCTTCCATGTCTAGAATGTAGAAGTCTGCAGGGAAAATCAACTCCTTTAATTTTAGCAAAACATCTTCAATAACTCCTGTTGGATGGGTCTGGCTTCTGTCCACTAACTGAATTACCACTCCAGTGGGCTGTAGAGGGCCAATGCCAAGCATCTGGAAGACCGATCTGGGCATTACATTGATGGAGGCTCCCAAGTCTAGCATGGCGTCATGAAACATAGTCCTCCCTATCTCACATGATACAGTAAAAACTCTAGGGTCTTCACACTTTTGAGGTATGGCATGGATGAGTACTGAAATATTTTTCCCTAAGCTGACCAACTCATTCTCCTTAAGCTTCTTCTTGTGAACACATAAATCTTTCAGGAATTTTGCATACTTAGGAATCTGTTTAAACATGGTCAATAGGGGTACATTAATCTCTACTTTGCTAAACAACTTTACAAGCTAATTGTATTCTTTAGCTTTCTCCTCCTCCACTTGCCTTTTGGCTTGAGTTTTTCGCTGTGGAAGGGGCAAGGGAACTCTCATTTCTTCCTCTTGAACTGAAATTGGAGGGGCTGAATTTTGAGCTGCTGTCCCACTTGATGTAGCTGCTGTAAGGTCGGTTTCACCTCTGATTTCTCCCTCATTTTCCAACAAAATCACAGGATTACTTGAGGAAGAAGTTGAGCACGGACTAGGGGTGGAACCAACTGATTTTGAAGTGATTTCAGGGCTGATTGGTGCTGAAAATGTAGGTGCTACCCTGTTTTCAGAAAATCAGCTCTTGGACCATTTTGAGTTGTAGTAACCTTCCCACTCCTCAAAGTAATAGCGCTAACATTTCCCTTTGGATTGGGAGTAGCTTGGGAAGGTAGTTGGCTTGATCCTTGAGCTTGAATTTGATTCATCCCACTAGCCAATTGTCCAATTTGCCTTTCGATGTTTTGTATGGTGGGATCATTCCTTTGTTGTTGTAAAATTTGTTGAAACATCTCTTCTATCCTTTGTGGTTACACATTTCCCCCACTAGAACCTCCATAGCCCCCTTGGTTAGCATAGAGCTTTGATTGACCTTGAAATGATGAAGTAGGTTGCTGAAAAATATTATCCTGCTATGATTGTTGGAATTGGGGTTGTTGGGGCTGATTGTAGGGCTGAAATGGCTGTTGAAAAGGTTGATAATTGGGTTGGAATGATGGTTGAACTTGCTGAGAATTATAGCCTTGAAAATTCTGGTTTTGAAGTGGAAATGGTGGTGATGAAGATTGAAACTGAGTGGGCTGAAAACCTTGATTTTGTGGCTGAAAGTTTTGATTCAAAGGCTGAAAACACTGTTGTGTTTGTTGGAATTGTTGCTGTAAGGGTTGATATTGTTGCTGAAAATTCAAATTCCCTTGGAAACCTTGTTGATTCCCTTGAAAGGGTTGCTGGAATTGCTAGAATGTTGGCTGAAATGGCTAAATTTGGGGCTGGAATTATTGATTTTGTTGCTGAGATTGCTGCGGTTGCTGGAAATTTTGTTGAGGCTGCTGAAATTGTTGTTGTGATGGGTTTTGTTGGTAGAAAGAATTGCCATACTTCAGATTTGGATGATCCCACCAACCAGGGTTATAAGTAGAGGAGTAAGGGTTATTCCTGGCTTAAAATTGTCCCCTAACCAATGTTGCTATTGTCTCATCTTGTTGGAGATTGGGACATGAATCTGAATTATGTTCCTAGCTAGAGCAAATACCACATACCCTCATCACTTGGCTTGATTGTGGAGGCACCGAAAAATTGAGATTTTGGCTTGCATTATTAAGAGCCATTTGCTTCACCAATGATGTGAGCTCTACCAGAGAATTCCTAATTTTCCTTTGTTCATTAAAAGCCACCTGGACCTCATTCACTCCTCTGGTGGACAACGCTCTGCTTCCAAACTGCTGTGAGTTCTCTGCCATGTTCAAAATCAACTCCCTAGCTTGATCTGGTATTTTGTTAACTAGTGCTCCTCCAGCTGCAGCATCTATCATGATCCTATCCATCTGCAATAAACCCTCGTAGAAATACTGAATGAGGAGCTGCTCGCTGATCTGGTGCTGTGGGCAACTGGAGCATAGCTTGTTAAATCTCTCCCAGTAGTCATAAAGAGTCTCTCCCACCACTTGTTGTATGTCACATATGCTCTTTCTGATGATTGCAGTTCTGGAGGCTGGGAAGTATTTTTCTAGAAATGCCTTCTTCATGGAAATCCAGCTAGACACGTGCCCAGTAGGTAAATAGTAGAACCAATCCTTTGCTGCTCCAGTCAAGGAAAATGGGAATGCCCTCAGCTTAATATCTTCTTCTGAAATCCCCTGAGGCTTCATGGTGGAGCAGACTACGTGAAATTCATGCAGATGTCTATTTGGATCCTCTCCAGATAATCCTTGAAATTTAGGCAACAAGTGGATGAGTCCTGATCTAAGCTCAAAATCGCAGTCAGCTCTGGATAAGCAATGCTGGAGTACTGAAAGGTATCATCTGGTGCTGCAAGTTCTTTCATGGTCTTCTGGTGGTCTGCCATGATAATGCCTGAATGAGTAGGAATAGTCTGAAGAGGAGGAATATCAATAGCCTCTGAAATTATGCCTTGATTCCTCCTTGCTCTGAAAGTTCTCTCAATTTCAGGGTCAAATTCTTCGAGATCACCACCTGCTGACCTAGTCATAAAATAAACAAATCGCAGCAAATGTGTATGGAAAAATAAAACAGATAAAGTAAATCACAAGATATAGCAGAAGCACACAAGCAAAAATCAAACAAACTCAACTAGTAGGTTCCCCGGCAACGACGCCAAAAATTTAATGCACCCCAAAATAGATGTCATGAATGTGGGTCTCAAATTTAGATATTTCAACTGCTGGAAACCCTAGCTCACAATTTAAATGTAGTAAAGGGGCCACAGGTCATATTTTTTCTAGGGCTAGTTAAGGATGTTTGATTCAAGCTCGAGTTTATGTGTCGTCAAATATTTTTAGGTTTCAAATAAGAATTGGGTTTTGTTTGTAATCAAAAATGAAAACACAATGGAAAGTAAAGAAACATAACTAAACGAACTTAAACTAGGTAGTATCAACTAAGGACTCAACCAATGGGGAACTTAATCGACCAATGCAAATTAGCCAAATTTGGAGAACAAATCTGAGATCCAATGCAATAGTACACTACAAGTTGTGTTTAATTTCAGCCGAAATAAAACTCAAAACAACCGAGTGCCAAACAAGCTCTCCACTAATCAATAATGAGTTTTCACTTGATACAAACTTGCAGAAATGATACTAATAACTTGCAGGAATGATAACTTGCAGAAAAAAAACCCAATGCAGGAATTTAGTTGTGTTTAATCTTGATACCAATCAATGTCGAAGCTTCACTTGATACAAAATGCAGAAATGAAACAAACTTGATATGCAGGAGAAAGAACTGAATTTCAGAAGCAACTGAATGTGAAGCACAAATTCAGAAATGGACTGATGTTCAGAAATAAAGACTAGAATTTCAGAAATAGTCGAATTTGAAGCAAGAATTCAGAACTGAAATTGATTTGCAGAAATAGTGATTACAATTCACACACATCTGAATGCAAAGCAAACTACCAAGTTCACTTGATACGAAATTAGTGAGTTCAGAAATGATCCAACATTCTGTAAAACTATAAAAACTAATACGCAGAAAAACTAATGTAAATGAAACAAGCTGATACGCAAAAACTGATATCAATTCAGAAACAAACTGAATGTAGGAATGAGTAAAGAACTGTCAGAAATCTATAATATGCAGAGATAATTCCAGGACAAAAATGAATGCAAACTGGGCCTAGAAATCCATGTTTCCCATTTAAATTAGGAAAAAAGGCACTAATGGCTATATGGCTTGCTAGTACAAATTATGATTTAGTAAAGTATATAAATAAAATAGGAAATTGGATATATAGCAGATTTGGTAAATATAGTCTAACCATAAAAAAGATGGACTAATGCTAAATGGCTCAAAATGGTAGTAATTGGGTAAATTAATAAATATAAAGAATTTTATTTAGGAATATGGCATATTATGAGTCATTTTGGAAATTTTCGAAATAAAAGGGAATTTCGAAATAAGAAAAGGATTAAATAAAAAAAATAAAAAAAAATAAGGGTGCATGGCCAAGATTGAACCTTGACCTCTAGTACAACCAAAAATGCTTTAACAACTCACTAGCAAGGAATTCTTGTGAGAACGAGTGAATGGTGGTTAAATGGTAGAAGAAGATGAAGGCATGGAAAACTCTTCATTCACCACTTTAATGGTGATTAATAAGGGGTTGGATTTCATTCTTCATGCCAAAATTGCATTGCTTCTCTCTTCCTTCTCCATTCTTGCCGAGCACCAAGGAGGATTCCCTTGAGAAACTTCACAAAAGTCTCATCCTCCAAGATCTAAGGTCTTCTCAAGTTCCAAGGCTAGGTGTGGTCAAGTCTTCTTCCTTCTTTCCATCCAAGGTCTAAAATCAAGAAATCTAAGGTAAGACTCTCTCCTGTGGTATAATAGTTACCTATGATTTCCATGATTTTGGCATGATATATGGGTTAGTTTCGGATTAATGTTGAAGGAACAAAATCAAGGTTCCTATGTTCAAAGGTTTCGCCACCATGTTTAATGTCTAGATCTGTTAAAAATCATGATAATAGTATGATGTTCCCGATGAGTTAGAATGGCAGAGCTGGTGAAACCCTCACCTAGCTCTGTTCAGTGGCGAATTTGAGCTGAAATCCTTACGAAGACATATTTCCGACGATCTAGAACTCGATCCAAGGTTGGAGTCAAAGCGGTCGCGCGATTGGATGAGAAGAATTGAAGAAGAAACTGTGAAGAAACGCAAAGAAGCTAAGCTACGGCAAAGATGCGACAAATTTGGTCGAGGGAAAGAGGCAGTTTATATCTATTAGCATTGGATGACCCAGATTGTCTAGGACTCATCCAACGGTTGAATCTCATACGATCTGAATCAAACCTTCCAGATCTTGATCAAGGGTCAGGATCTGCCTCTCAGTAACTCGGATCTTCTAGATTTACAACGGATGGTTTATATCTACCTAATCTTTGAATGGACGGTCTAGATCCTCCTGAGCTTGATCCAACGGCTGAATGATCTCTGATTTGGATGAATGCTTTAGATCTTGACCTGAGTGCTTGATTAGCTTTAACCCTAGCTCGAATTGCATCAAAAGTTCTCAGATGGCTCAGATCTAGGCGTTTTGGAATCGGACAACCCATATTAGTCTGATGCTTGATCACCCGATCCGGGTCCACTTCTGACTCAAGTTTAACCCAGCATGACCTAGGTCCATGATCTTTCCAAGCCTACAAAAGTAGATTAACAATTTAGTGGCAAAATATTTCAAATGTATGAAGATTTCCAATAAAGCCCAAAATAAAATTACTTCATAGAACCTAGGGTAAATTCAAGATTAAGCAAGTAAAATATGGGTCAAGCATGGATTTTAGAGCCTGAAATAATCAAAAAAATAGTACTTATCAGTAGGGCGCGACGCAGATGGAAGGGGAAGAACCAAAGAGGGCTTCACCAACTTGGTTCGGTGAAGAAGCAGCCGAAAAGGGGATTTTAATTCATGGCCTTTTTCATTTAAGCCCCTTGTATCTAAACAATCCAAATCAAACCCTTAATTTTCTATTTTTATCCATTTAGATCCTCATAATTTAAGTTTTAAACATTTTAACCCGCTAATTTTAGTTTGGATCTCTCAAATCCTAAATCTTCTTCGACAACATTTTTGAAAAAAATTTTGGATTGCATCAAAAGTGTCGGATTTAACAATTTATACTAGTGATAATCGTTGGAATGTATACTGTTGAGGCAATCGACCCTTAAATGATTGGAAGATCATGGTTTCGATGTGTGTGTGTGAATATATTTAAGGTTAGAGTGTTATGTTGTATTTGATATGTGTTATTGAGTTTGCAGGACTTGGAGGATCACACATGGTGAACAAATCCGAGGGACCAGAGCCGAGGGAGGAGGACTCCAAGGGCAAGCCGGGATGTGGACTTCTAGGGCACACGTGAAGGGTGGCATGAAGGTAAGCCAAGGGAAGGCTTGTGTGCGCATCCGAGGGACGAGTGCCAGAGGAATATGACTTCTAGGGGCGAGCCAAGGGAGTAGACTTGAAGGCACACGTGAAGGAGAAGGTTCAGAGTGGCTAAAACTGAGCTGGGAGGCAGGGCAGTCGACTGGCCAGAGGGCAGTCGATTGCCAAAACTCACAGAAGATTTTTAGCCTTCTACCAGTTGACTGGCCAGTGGTAGTCGACTGGTAACACCCCGAAAACTAGCCGTTGCTAGCAATTAATGCTAGGCCAGTCGACTGCCCCAGGGGCAGTCAACTGGTGCGGGGCTGGACAGACTACGAGTATGTCCTGTTCTCCTATAAAAGGAGGACCTTTTTGCACGTGGGTGGTACGGTTGCGTACGATAACGAAGTGCTGCTCGTCTGAAAAGTGTTATCTACTTTCTCTCTCTTATTCTACTACATTCTTGTAAAAGAGGAAGATCACCACTATAAATGTTTCTCCACCTGAAGGAAATTTTTCCTAGTGGAAGTGGTGTACAGTGTGGATCCTTGGATTAGTCACTCATCTGGGTGGATACCAAGTAAACTTTCATTGTTAGCATTGTTCTTATTTTCCTTTATATATTATTGTTTCCGCTGCGCTAACAAACTTGTAGAGAAACGATCGAAAAAGTGCTATTCACCCCCCCCCTCTAGCACGCCACATCGATCCATCAGTTGGTATCAGAGCCGGTTCATTTCGGAAGAACTCACCGTCAACCGGAGCAAGTATAATGGCGTTTCAAGAGGGATACTCCACTGCACGACCACCCTTCTTTGATGGGAATGACTTTGCGTACTAGAAGGGTAGGATGCAGTGTTATCTTATGAACGATATTGAGAATTGGATCAGTATTACAGATGGTTTCGAGGCACCCGTCGTTGAAAGAGGAGAACCAACACCAATAAGATCTTGGTCAAAAGAGGTCATGAAGAGGGCGCAGTCAAATGCCAAGGCCACCACCACACTGGAGTGCAGGCTCTCAAAGGAGCAACTCAACAAGGTGGGGTCATTCAAGAGCGCCAAGGAAATGTGGGATAAAGTGGTGGAATTGAATGAAGGATCAAACGAGTCCAGAAGAGCAAAGAAGAACTTGCTCGTGGCCCAACTCTAATCCCTCTCCATGAAGAGCAATGATACTGTCAGCCAGTTGCATGGAAGGGTAAAGGAGGTAATCAATGAGCTCTACGTGATTGGAGAAAAGATCGAGAACCGGGATATCATCAGGTAAGTTCTACAAGCCTTCCCGAGAACTACTTTGTGGGCATTCATGGTTGATGCCTACAAAGTATTGTCCATAGTTAAATTAGATGATTTATGCTGTGAATTTGAACTGGATGAGCAAGCTAACGTCTCAGCCAAAGAGAAGGGTATTTCTTTTATTGCAGAAAAGGAGAAGAAGAAGAGGAAGGAGAAGAAGAAGGTGGTCTACTCTTCCTCATCCGATTTAGAGGCATTTAAGGTAAGAAAGATGCGTAAGGCTTTCAGAAATTTTTCTAACAAATCCTATGCTAGGAAAGGGTCCAAAGACAAGGGTAAGGCCAAGGATATCATCTGCTACAACTGCCACTAAGAGGGACACATGAAGAACGAGTGCCCCCAACTGAAGAGGAGAGATGACAAGAAGGAGGATAAGAAGAAAGGTGACAAGAAGAGGTCAAAGGGAAAGGAGAAGGGTGCCACCAACCTAAAGGCGACCTGGGATGATCCATCATCCTCGGAGGAGGAAGAAGAGCAAGTTTCACACATTGCTCTCATGGCGATGGACCACTCAGATTCATCAGATGATGAAAGAAGTTCAAGCAGTGATGAGAGCGACTCCTCATCATCATCTAAGTCAGAAGCTTCGGTAAGTGAGGTATACCACTTACCCTCCTTTACATTAGTTAAGATCATTTCTAGCACTAATATGGATTTAGCTAAAGCTAGAAGTAAGATTAAGGATCTAAAAGATGACATTGCCATGCTTAGAGTAGAATCTACCAAACTTAAGGAAGAATTACATGCTAGTTCTCTTACATCACATGCTTCATGTCTTGAAACTAAAAATAGGGAACTAAGAAAAAAGGTAGATGACCTCACAAAGGCACTTAGAAAATTTCAAGTAGGCTATAGTAACCTAGATATGATAATTAACAGTCAAAGGGCCATTTATAACAAGGCCGGTTTGGGATATAGGCTAAGGACAAAGGAAGTGTCCTTTGTCTCACTCACGGGTAGGATTGGTGCTTCTAGGAGACAAGGGGCTAAGGGAAACACCAAGAGGGCATGGATACCTAAAAAATTTTTAAATGATGCTTATGGATAAAAAATTTGGGTACCAAAGGATTATGTTTTTCATGTAGTATAGGTAAAGGTGAAGGAGGCCTTAACAATGTGGATAGTAGATAGTGGATGCTCAAGACATATGACCGGAGATGTGAGCAAGTTCACTACTATTAGCTACTTAAGAGAAGGGACGGTCTCCTTTGGAAATATTGGAAAATTGAGAATTATTGGTAGGGGCACCATTGAGGTATCTCCCACAATTTCTATACATAAGGTACTCCTAATTAAAGATATAAAGTTTAACTTACTTAGTGTGAGTCAGCTATGTGATGCAGGCTTTAGAGTTGAATTCCATGATAAGAAGTGTTTAATTAGACATAATGAATCAAATAATGATATATTAGAAGGGTTTAGAGAGGCAAACCTGTATTATATTGATCTTGCTTATGCTACTAACAATTTGGCTAAGTGTTTCATGTCTAAAGAAGAAGAAGGGTGGTTGTGGCACCGGAAACTTGGACATGTCAACATGAGAAGCATTGCAAGAGTGGCCAAGGAAGAGTTGGTGAAGGGGCTACCTATGATCAAGTATGAGAAGACCAAATTGTAATGACCCGGAAAATTCTCTTAATATTTATTTAAAATATTGAGCATGTCTAGATAATTTTCCGAGGAACCTAGGAATATTAATGCGAACTTTGGTCTAGAAAATCCATGTTTTCTCATTTAAATTGAGAAAACTAAGTACTAATGGGCCTTATGTGAGCTTTTTAGTACCATGATTATAGGTAGATTTTAGGGAATAATTAGTATAAATATAAATAGGATTTCATTAGGCATATTAACATGATTATGGGTAAGTCTTGGCCTAATTTTTCCTATTTTAATGGAGAAATTAGAGAAATTAGGTACTAATGAGCTTTAAAGGGGCTCCAAAAATAGATATTAATTAGGTAAAATGAATATAAATATAAAAGAATTTTATTTAGGAATATTAGCATAATTATGGGGGATTTTAGGGGATTTTCGGAATTTAGGAAAATAAAAATAATAAGATAAATGAAATAAAAATAAAATAAAAATAAAGGTGCATGAGCCAAGGATTGAACCTTGGACCTCTTGTACAACCATGTATGCACTAACCAACTCACCTAGCAAGGTATTGTTAGGAGGGAATAAAGTGGATATTGGTTAAGGCATAGAAGAAGATGAAGAGTCATGGAGAGACTCTTCATTTGCCTCCTTAATGGGCTATAAAAGGGGGTTTTGGGAGTTACCTCATCTTCCCATTACTTGCATTTTCGAAAACTCTTCCTCCCCTCATCCTAGCCGAACACCCAAGGAAGGGTTCTCCCTTGGAAAAGCTCCACAAGAGGTCTTATCTCCAAGATCTAAGAGTTTTCCAAGGATACAAGGACAAGGAGGCAAGGATCCAAAGATTTTGCAATCTTCTTCTTCTTCCAAGGTTCGAAAAATCAAGAAACTCAAGGTAAGACTCCCTCACCTGTGGTATAATAGTTCCTTATGATTTCCATGATTTTTAGCATGATATATTGGTTGGTTTGTGGATTTGGTGTTGAAAGAAACAAAAACCAAGAACCCTTGGTGTATGGGTTTCGGCCACAATATTTTAGGGTTCAAAAATGATGCTAAAAATCATGATAATGTTATTTAATGTTCCCTTATGATGTTTAGAGGTTAAGTATAATTTTTGGGAATTTTTGGAGTAACCTAGGACACCCTAGGGTTTCGGCCAACATGAAAGAAACAAAAACCAAGAACCCTAGGTGTATGGGTTTCGGCCACAATATTTTAGGGTTCAAAATGATGCTAAAAATCTTGATAATATTATTTAATGTTCCCTTATGATGTTTAGAGGTTACGTATAATTTTTGGGAATTTTTGGAGTACCCTAGGACACCCTAGGGTTTCGGCCAACATGAAAGAAACAAAAACCAAGAACCCTAGGTGTATGGGTCTCGGCCACAATATTTTAGGGTTCAAAAATGATGCTAAAAATCTTGATAATGTTATTTAATGTTCCCTTATGATGTTTAGAGGTTAAGTATAATTTTTGGGAATTTTTTGAGTACCCTAGGACACCCTAGGGTTTTGGCCAACATGAAAGGAACAAAAACCAAGAACCCTAGGTGTATGGGTTTCGGCCACAATATTTTAGGGTTCAAAAATGATGCTAAAAATCTTGATAATGTTATTTAATGTTCCCTTATGATGTTTAGAGATTAAGGATAATTTTTGGGAATTTTTGGAGTACCTTAGGATAACCTAGGGTTTCGGCCAACAACAAGAACCCTTGTGTAGGGTTGGGTTTAAAACCTCAAGTGTTTGTTTTATGTATTGTCATGATATAAGGGAGATGGAGGTTATTTATGAATGATATGTATGTATGCCATGTCTTATGAATGATATGCCGTGTTTTATGAATAATATGCATGTATGCCATGTCTTATGAATGATACGTATGTATGCCATGATTTATGAATAAGATGTATGTATGCCATGTCTTATGAATGAAGTTAAAGTACATGCCTTTAAGGCACAGCTATGATGTTAAGTATGATGAATGAATGATGATGAATGACAAGTATGATGAATGAATGATGATGAACGACAAGTATGATGAATGAAAGATGATGCTTATGTCTTTAAGGCATAAATATGCTAAATGGCACGGTCGATGGTTGACGGTACGACGGTCGAGAGGACCGGTAAATGGGCCGGTAGACGGGCCGAGCCGTAACAAGTTATGCTATGTTAAGTATGCCATGAATGTCTCATGAATGATGAAGCATGTAAAGTATTTTACTTTATGAATGGGCTTGTACCGGACCGAAGTATGGGTCCAAGGGATGGGCACCTTAAGAACGCCCCGGTTCTGGACTACCGACTATGCTGTCCACGGTTCTGGCACTACCGAAGCTGTGCAACAGGGATGGGCACCTTAAGAACGCCTCGGTTCGGGGACTACCGACTATGTTGTCCTTACCCTAGTAGGTCGAGGCTAGCTACCTCGTATTTACTTAGGGATGCACGCTTATGATGTATGTATGTGGTACAAGCCAGGGCCCCAATGATATGATGATTATGTTTAAGCATTTAAAAGTATGTTTTAAAAGTTAAGCATCCTTATGTATATGCATTCCACACATGCATCCATTCATGTTATGCATTATGTTATGAAAAGTATGTTTATGAAAAGTATGTTTAGGAAAAATTATGTTTATGCAAAGTATGTTCATGTTGAGTTATGATGCCATGATTTATTTATGTTTATGCCATGATGTAATTATGTTTAGGCCATGATTTATTTATGTTTATGCCATGATGTAATTATGTTTATGCCATGATTTATTGATGTTTATGCCATGATGTAATTATGTTTATGCCATGATTTATTTATGTTTATGCCATGATTTATTTATGTTTATGCCATGATGTAATTATGTTTATGCCATGATTTATTTATGTTTATGCCATGATTTAATTATGTGATGCTAAGTTAGAATGCTAGGATTTTATTTATGTTTATGCTAAGTTAGAATGCCATGATGATATGCTAGATAGGTTGATCTACACCTTATGTTTATGTTTATACCATGTTTCATGCCATGTTAGGAATGTCTAATGATGAGTATGTTTATCCCATGCTTTATGCTACGATAGGAATGTTGATTATGTCTATGCTTATGTTTATGCTTTATGCCATGATAAAAATGTTTAATCATGTTTATGCTTATGTTTATGCTTTATGCCATGATAAAAATGTTTAATCATGTTTATGCTTATGTTTATGCTTTATGCCATGATAGGAATGTTTAGTTATGTTTATGGTTATGCCATGTACCATGCCATGTAAAGTTTAAGTATGTTTATGTATATGCTTCAGGTTTAAGACTAAATGATGATTATGTTTCTTATGATTATGAATGAAAGACGAATGGTTTTAGTGAGTAGGAAAGAGTCTTACTAAGCCTGTGTGCTTATAGTCTTTTTCCCTTATACCGCAGATCATGCAAGGGGACAGTAAGGAAGCAGCAGGAGGGCAAGAACAATGTGTGTGATAGTGACTTGGCCCAGGAAATCATATGTTTACCGTTTATGCCAGAACTTTACTTTTGACATATCTATGCTTGAATAATGACTGATGGAACTTTATGTTATGATATGACATGATATGATGCCTAAGTTCAAAGTGAACCTTATAATATAAGGTTATGTATGACATGATATGATGCTTAAGTTCAAGCTTAATATGCTAAGGTTCCTATGTCATTAAGTTAAGAATGTTAGTAGGGCATGTATAAGTTAAAGTTATAATCCACTGCCTTATGATGTCCACATGCCCTAAGTATGTTAACGTAACGCCGCTTAGGAAAAAAAAAAGCGGGTGTTACACAAATTGTGTGATGCATGCCAAGAGGGTAAGCAATCAAAATCATCACCCAAAGGTAAAACCCTATCCACTACTACATTACCATTAGAGTTATTACATATTGATTTATTTGATTGCAATAGTACTCCCTCACTTGTAGGCAGTAAATATTGTTTAGTAATAGTAGATGACTTTTCTAGGTTTACATGGGTTTACTTTATGAAACATAAGGATGATACCCTAGAACTCTTCATAGGATTTAGTAAAAGGAAAGAGAATGGAAAACACCTCAAAATTAACCGAATTAGGAGTGACCATGGTGGGGAGTTCCAAAATTCAAGTTTCACACAATTTTGTGTAGAAATGGGTACAAGCATGAATTTTCATGCCCAAGGACTCCTCAACAAAATGGGGTAGTTGAAAGGAGAAATGAGCCCTACAAGAAGCTGCTAGGACTATGCTTAATGCATATTCCCTTCCTAGCTATTTTTGGGCCGAAGCGGTTAACACCGCTTGCTATATTCAAAATCGGGTTTGGTACATAGGTTCCTAGGAAAAACACCTTTGAATTATGGAATGGAAGAGTACCACAAGTCATTACTTTAGGGTCTTTGGATGTAAAGTGTATATCTTAAATACCAAAGATGACCTAAGGAAGTTTGAGTCAAAAGCCGATGAAGGAATTCTAGTTGGGTACTCATCCACTAGTAGGGGTTATAGAGTTTACAACAAAAGGACAAAAGTGATTGAGGAGTCCTCAAATGTTAAATTTGATGAATCAACAAATACCTACCCTAGAAAAGCCTCAATTGATAAGGATATGGAAGAAGTCCAACCCCTTGCCCAAAGAATCCAAGACCTACATTTGGAGGGCAATGATCAAGGGGGAGTAAGAAGTACCCTAGAGGATGAAGAAGTAGTGAATGAACCCACAACCTCTAGGCCCTTGAGACATCACCAAGATCACCCTATTGACCAAATAGTGGGTGATGTAACTCAAGGAGTAAGGACTAGGTCCTATTTTAGGGACCAAACTAGTCAAATAGCCTTAATCTCTCAATTAGAACCCAAGTCTATTGATGAAGCATTGGGAGATGTAGATTGGGTCTTAGCCATGCAAGAAGAGCTAAATCAATTTGAGAGAAGTGAGGTTTGGGAGTTGGTTCCTAGGCCCAATGATTGCACCATTGTAACCACAAGATGGGTCTTTAGGAACAAGCTAGATGACCAAGGCAAAATCACTAGGAACAAGGCTAGATTGGTAGCTAGGGGGTTTAACCAAGTTGAGGGATTAGACTATGATGAGACTTATGCCCCCGTAGCTAGATTAGAATCTATTAGAATTCTACTAGCCTATGCCGCTCACATGGGTTTCACACTTCACCAAATGGATGTGAAGTCGGCATTCCTTAATGGGATCATTAAGGAAGAGGTCTATGTAGAACAACCCCCCGGGTTTGAGGACCCTAATTATCCAAGACACGTTTACAAATTGAGAAAAGCCTTATATGGATTGAAACAAGCTCCCCGGGCTTGGTATGAAAGGCTTTCTTCATTTCTAGTGTCTAAGGGGTTTAGGAGAGGAACAATTGACCCTACTTGTTCCTAAAATCTAAGGATAAGGACATATTTGTTGCCCAAGTGTATGTAGATGATATCATTTTTGGGTCAACAAATAATGACTTCTACAAGAATTCATCAAATGTATGGAAGATGAATTTGAGATGAGTCTTGTAGGAGAGTAACCTTCTTTTTAGGACTTCAAGTTAAGCAAACTAATGAAGGACACATGTTTTTCAAATAAATATGCTAAGGAAATGTTAAAGAAATTTGGCTTAGAAAATGCTAAGGTAGCATCTACCCCATAGGAACCAATGTGAAAATGGATAGTGACCTTGAAGGGAAAATGGTAGACTCTAAGCAATATAGGAGCATGATTGGTAGCTATATACCTAACCGCTAGTAGACCCGATATACTTTTTGCGGTAGGTATGTGTGCAAGGTACCAATCTTGTGCCAAAGAGTCCCATTTGGTTGTAGTCAAGAGGATCCTAAGGTATGTCAAAGGTACCCTCAATGTCGGACTTTGGTATCCTAGAACCCCTAGTGTTGATCTAA
>JAGFNQ010002701.1:261904-306609 GCA_024364735.1 Boesenbergia rotunda
TTGTATCAAATAAAGTCTCCAATCAAGTTTTCTTGATTAGAATGTCCAAGTATGATCATGGAGCCAAATACACATATGTTATGTATTGGTTTTCCCCATACTTGGTCAACTTAATGATCATTATCTCGTCAATCTAATTTCTCAAGGGATGCATTAACATTTTGAGTAATTAGGTTGATCCTAGCATCTTACCCATTTCTAGCAAACAAAAACATTTTGTTAAACCTTATAGTTTGTGTGAGATGTCCCCAAGTTACCCAATTATTGTTCCCAACAATTTGAATTGATCATGAAAAATTTTGAATGCTTTTTAATCCTATGAAGCGCGACACATTCCCAATTCCCTTCGTAGGAAACTAAACTCATTCTCGGGAAGTGGTTTAGTGAAAATGTCCGCTAGGTTCGATTTGGACTCTACATGTGAGAGTACAATGTCTCCTCTAGCGACATGATCTCTAATGAAATGGTGATGCACTTCAATATGCTTGGTTCTAGAGTGATGGACTGGTTTCTTTGTTAGGTTTATTGTGCTAATGTTGTCACACAACACTTGCACACCCTTGTAGCTTAATCCATAGTCCTCTAGTGTATGAATCATCCACAATAATTGTAATACACTCTCTCCCATAGCGATATATTCTGCCTCGGTCGTGGAGAGAGCAACACAATGTTGCTTCCGACTTGACCAACTAACTAGTGATGATCCTAAGAATTGGCAACCCCCACTCGTGCTCTTCCGATCCAACTTGCACCCAACATAGTCGGAATCGGTATAGCCAATTAGGTCAAATGATTCGGTACGGGGGTACCAAAAATCAACTCCAATTGTGCCCTTAAGGTATCTCAAAATTCGTTTAACAGCAATTAAATAAGATTCCTTGGCACAAACTTGATACCTAGCGCACATACCCACAGCAAAAAGAATATCAGGTCGACTAGTTGTGAGGTATAGCAAACTACCTATCATACTCCAATATTGAGTTAAGTTAACAGGTTTACCACTCTCAGCATTGTCTAATCGTGTGTTTGTTGCCATGGGAGTGGTAACCTCTTTAGAATCACTCATGTTAAATTTTCGAAGCATCTCTTGTGTCTACTTTGATTGGTGCACATAGATTCCGTCACGAGTTTGCTTGATTTCGAGTCCAAGGAAGAAAGTCAACTCTCCCACTAAACTCATCTCAAATTCACTCTCCATGTGTCCAATGAATTCATTCAAATAGCCCTTACTGTTTGAGCCACAAATTATGTCATCGACATATACTTGGGCTACAAATATATTGTCACCATCTCTACGTAGAAATAGTGTTGGGTCTATTTGTCCTCTCACAAAGCCTTTTTCAATTAGAAATATCGACAACGGCTCATACCAAGCTCGAGGTGCTTGTTTAAGGTCGTAGAGCGCCTTCTTGAGCTTGAACACGTGGTTTGGAAATTCGGAACTCTCAAACCCCGGAGGTTGTTAGACATAGACCTCTTCTCTTATTAAACCTTTTAGGAAGGCCGATTTGACATCCATTTGATAAAGTTTAAAACCTCGATGTGCTGCAAATGCAAGCATCAACAGAATGGATTCTAATCGTGCCACGGGAGCATAGGTCTCATCGTAATCAAGGCCTTCAACTTGACTATAGCCCTTGGCTACTAAGCGTGCCTTGTTTCTTACGATTTCTCCCTTATGGTTCAATTTGTTTTTGAAGACCCATTTGGTTCCAATAATGGTGGTCTTCTTAGGTCTAGGGACTAAGTCCCAAACTTGGCTTCTCTCGAATTGACCTAATTCATCTTGCATGGCGATGATCCAATCGGGATCATTTAATGCCTCGTCAATTTTCCTAGGTTCAATTTCAGAAATTAGGGCAACTTCATTAGCCTCATTCCTAAAGAATGATCTAGTTCTAACCCCATGATGGATGTCTCCAACAATTTGGTCTTGGGGATGACTAGAGGCTAACCTAGTTTGCCTCGGTGTTGGAGGTGCTTCTTGTATGGTGTCACTAGACACAAGCTCAGCCTCAGGATCCGACAGATCTATGAGTTGTCTAGGCTCATTGTCATCAGATTCATCACTATTTACAACACTTGGACTTCCATCCAAACCTAGTTGCCTAAGTTCGAATTGAACTCCTTCAACATCTTCTGATTGATCATTTGCTTTTGGGATTTCATCAAAGACAACATCAAAAGACTCTTCAACCAATCTAGATTTCTTGTTATAGACTCGGTAAACTTTGCTGACTAGGGAGTACCCGACCAGTATCCCTTCATCAGCTTTCATTGTAAACTTTCCAAGATGGTCCTTGGTGTTTAGAATGAACACCTTACAACCAAACACCCTAAGTGTTAGTGATATGAGAAAAGTGTCCTAAGGCAATCGCCGTATGATTGTAATCATTTATTTTAATATTCACTATTTGAGTATACATGTTTATGTATTTGATTGAGATCTTAAACTCATTTACTGAATGTCCGCAATATAATTCACAGCATGAGAGAATTTGTGATGAATTCACAACTAGTGATTATCTCTACATGTGCAATTGTGAAGTATTGAAATTGTCCCTAGTCAATGAATTGATAAATACGGACACTATCAATTCTGTTGAGACTAGCATGGGTTATTCTCTAATCAGCTGATTCTCACTGGCTGGTGACATTGGGATGTCCGGAGATAAACATGAATGCTAGTTAAGGGAACTAGTTCATTAGAGTGACTGACTGTAAAACTTCATATGGTAGTCTACATATAGATATGTCAGTGAAGTTCTTACTGCATCTTAAGTGCGATGTTCCTTTGACTTGCGGTGTTCAAGTCATCTTGGTCATGGAGACTTATACTTTGACATCTTAAGCAAGCATCTCAAAGGAGGTGTGGACCCAGGATGATTGGGTATAAGCCGAAGTGCCCGAAGATGTTTGAACAGCCTACAAAGGATTTACCACTCCTTGCGAGGAGATGTATACCCAAGGCCTATCGTTGGATTGTTACTCGAAGTCTCTGGCCAGAGCATGACATGTTCAGAGTATGAATCTCTTAGATACATGAGAGTAATTAGAATCCGTAGGACGAGAAAACGTTACTTGGGCTAGGTGTGACGTAGTCAGCCTAGTGGGAACTGACACACATAGACCATGTCCTAAACCAAGTGGGTATAAGATGGTGAAGGGAATGGGGCACGATTCATTATAGCTGCTGAAGGGTTTCAGAAATGTTTCTGAGGTCAACCGTTGATCTTTCGATTAATTGGGGATCATGATGTACTACTAGGTGCCACTCATGATCGTTCTATAATTGGTTAATTATAGACGGCCAACATAAATCGAAAGCCTATTTAGTCACACGCACTACAAGTAATTCAAGCGATTTAAAACGAGTTGAAAATTGGATTTTCCAATCAAGAGAGATTAGGTTTGGTTGAGCCAAACGATAAGTCGAATCTTAATTTTTCAGAGACGCATCGGAAGCGTAAAATGGCTAAGTCTTTTGATGACTTAATAGATGAATTAAATGAGTTTAATTCATTGGGGCGTGGCTTGGATAGGCCGGCCAAAGAGGGTCCCCACCCTCTTTGCTTGGCCGGCCACAACAAAGGGAGGGAACCAAATTGTTTGGTTCAATTTATAAAATAAATCAAGTGTGGTTTGTTCTATAAAATTATGGATGATAAAGAAATTTATATAAAGAAATTTACATAAAATTTATTTTTCATGAAAATTAAAATGAACCATGGATTGGTTTATTTTATTTTATAAAATCAATCATGGATTGATTTACCATGATAAAGAAATTTATATAAAGAAATTTATATAAAGAAATTTATATAAAATTTATTTTTCATGGAAATTAAAATGAACCATGGATTGGTTTATTTTATTTTAAAAAATCAATCATGGATTGATTTACCATGAATAAGAAATTTATATAAAATTTATTTTTCATGGAAATTAAAATGAACCATGGATTGGTTTATTTTATTTTATAAAATCAATCATGGATTGATTTACCATGATAAAGAAATTTATATAAAGAAATTTATATGATAAATTTCTTATAAAAAATTTATTCCATAAGAAAAAAGGAGACTTGGTTGATTTTTATCATGAATTAAAATATGATTTTAACCATGATATAAAATCAAGACTTTGCATGATGGAATAAGTCATAGAAAATTTATATTATAAATTTCTTATGAAAATTTATTCCATAAGAAAAAAGTGACTTGGCGGTTGAGAGACCACTATATAAAGGACCCAAGGCAAGGCTTGGAGATCATTCGAAATAATCCAAGTAATCATGCTTGGGCTCTCTCCCTCTCCTCCCTTCCTTCTCTTGGCCGGCCTCTCCCTTCTTCTCCCTTCTTCTTGCCATGAGCACAAGGAGAAGCACCGAGCCGACGAAGTTCTTTCGTTGAGACGATCTTCCTCTCCGACCATAATCACCTTGGGATTGGGCGCAAGTCATCTTCCTCCTCCTCACCGGAATTGTGATTCCGGCCAACCTTGGTGGTGAGTTTTTCCGATATGATTACTTCTCTCTTGGTTTCTTGTCGCGTTCTTGGAGAATCTAGTAGTTCTTGAGAACACGAAACTCGTGGCTTTGCGAAGTCATCCCAAAGATACTCGGCGTGGACTCGAATAAAGGCGGAGCTTCCGAGGGACGCTTACGGTTGGATCTCGTCCCTTTCTTCGAGTTACACGAGGTAACAAGTAAATTAGTTTACATTTCTGCAAAATTTTAAATATATGATCATTTCTACACAACATAAGGTTGCATGTTTAGATGTGTGGTTAAATAATTTGAGAAATTATTAATGCTAAACCTTCCGCTGCACGTAATTAATTTTAAAATTACGAACCCACATCCATGTCAACATGCACCCGGTCCCAACTGTGGTATCAGAGTCGGTTAGTGTTCGACATAATCATATAATTGTTTTGCGGAAAACTTTGTCATGATCTCAATTTTGGAAAAATTTCCAATTATGGAAACTTTCCAATTATGGTAAATTTTAGATTTAGGAATTTCAAAGTTTGGAAATCCTCATGAAATTTCTCAAACTTTTGAAATATCCCTGTTTCTGAAATTTTATGATAATTGTGAAAAACTTCCAATTTTGAAACTTTCCAATTTTAGAAATTTCCTATTTTGGAAATTTTTCAATCTTGGAAATACGTAAGTTTTCTTTGTACCAGAAAGTTACAATTATTTTGAAATTTTTTTTATTTTTGGAAACTTTCCATTTATGGAAAGCTCGCAATTTTGGGCACTTTCTTTCAAGAAAGTCTAGACAAATTATGGGAATATTAATTGGAATTTAAATTCATAATTGGAAATTAAATTATTTACAAAATTCTTTATTTTGGATTGAGCCTCGGGGAGCCGTCCAATTTAAAGTTAGTTGTTATAATTAAATTTCCTAAATTTAATTTAAATTGTCAAATGTTGAATTTGGATTGAGCCTCAGGGAGCCGTCCAAATTATATTATCAATAAATTCTTATTTTGGATTGAGCCTCGGGGAGCCGTCCAAATTAAGTTATTTATTGATATTAATTTTCCATAAATAAAATATGTGATCAAATCTTAAAAATTTTTGAAGTGATTCTCAAACGATAATTTCCTTATTTGATTTATGAGGTGATGCTCTTACATATTATTGTCTCCAAAATTAATTAGGAAATTGTTTTCCTATAGAGTAGTATATTTCCTTAAATAAGATTTTCATGAAAATAATATGTGGTTGAATTAAGGGAATCTGTCTCTTAATTTAATAAAAAATTTTTTAGAGAAATCAAAGTCTTAAACATATTATTTCCGTAATTGATTATGACAATTTAGGAAATTATTTCCTAATCTTCCTTTAGTTTAAGTGTTCCTTACCCTAATCTGCAGCATAAGACAACACATAAACTAGTAAGCACAAATGCTTAGTAAGGATCCGGTCCTACTCGCAAAATCCATACGAAAGAATATAACATGTACACATAATAAATCATAAGCATGAGTTCATCAAAGCATACTAAACTGTTAGGACCAAAAGGAATTTAGATATCTCCACAATGACATGATATTGTCCACTTTGGGCCTAAGCCCTCATGGTTTTGCTCTTGGGCTCTCCCAAAAGGCCTCATGCGAATGGAGATATCTTTTTTCCTTATAAGCCTATGATCTTTTCCCTATGTTTTCGATGTGGGACTATGTTTGCAACCTTGCAACCCCAACATAAACATCCAAGTTTCTAAGCATGCAGTATCAAGTACCTTAAGCATACTCTTCACATATAATAAATGCTTTCAATGAATGTTTTCAAAACAATTCCATAATGGTATTACTTAAAAATACATCCATATCATATTGGGCCCTGTTGTGTACCACATATCGCGCGTAACTATTGCGCGTTCCCTAATGAATTGGGGTAGCGAGCCACCAATTAATTAGAGCAGGACCCTTCCGTCCTACCGGAGCCATGACCTTACGTTAACATGCACCCCGGATTTGTTTAACGAACCCCTTCCGAGTCGGGTACACAACTTCAAAAGTAAAATACTTATCATGCTTTTACATATATGCTAAGGAGTACTCCAAATCACTCTTATAAGACACACCACTCTTCAAGGGTGCTCATGATCCCGTAGGGACACACCACACAACATAAGGGGTGCTCTTAATCCCATACTTAGTAGAGTATCCGTTCAAGCATTTTAACATATCACATGCAATTTCATAAGTGTGCCCCATGGGCTATAAGGCATGCTCATACATACATCATATTTCATGCATGTTCATACATACATCATATTTCACACATGTTCATACATACATCATATTTCATATATGTTCATACATACAACATATTTAATACATGTTCATACATACATCATATTTCATACATGCATATACATATTATCTTACTAAACATAATCATGTCCCGTAGGATAGTTTAACCTTCACATACATTTCATGCAACTTATTAAACATAAAGCACATCATGGGATAATTATGCAACCCTAAACCCTAGTCCTTCTAGGGTTGGCCGAAACTCAAGGGTAGGGTAAACTAGTTTCACACAAACATTTACACAAACACTTTGTCTACACTACCAAACATGGATACATCATAGGAAATCATACAATCCCTAAATCCCAATTCTTTTCCTCCATGGACGAAACTTGTAGGGGGGTGCAACCCTAATTTTTGTTATCACCACTTGATGGGAATCAACCTATAGGTATACCCTAAGTCCTAAGGGTTCTCCTCAAGCATCAAGAAGTAACCAAGGCCTCTTCTAAGGGTGTTGGCCGAAACATACACAAGGGTAAAACCCTAAAATTTTGTTCATAACTGTTAGTGATATGAGAGAAGTGTCCTAAGACAATCGCCTTATGATGTAAACATTTATATTATTAAATGATAATTCACTATTTGAGTATACATGTTTTGTGTATTTGATTGGGATCTTAAACTCATCTACTGAATGTCCGCAATACAACTCACAGCATAAGAGAATTTGTGATGGGATCACAACTAGTGATTATCTCTAAATGTGCAAATGTGAAGTATTGAAAATATCCCTAGTCGATGAATTGATAAAAATGGACACTATCAATTCTGTTGAAACTAGCATGGGTTATTCTCTAATCAGTTGATTCTCACTGGCTGGTGACATTGGGATGTCCGGAGATAAACATGGATGCTAGTTATGGGAACTAGTTCATTGGAGTGACTAGCTGTAAGACTTCATATGGTAATCTATATAGATATGTCAATGAAGTTCTTAATGCGGCTTAAGTGCGATGTTCCTTTGACTTGCGGTGTTCAAGTCATCTTGGTCATGGAGACTTATACTTTAACATCTTAAGCAAGCATCTCCAAGGAGGTGTGGACCCAGGATGATTGGGTGTAAGCCGAAGTGTCCGAAGATGTTTGAACAGCCTACAAAGGATTCACCACTCCTTGCGAGGAGATGTATACCCAGGCCTATCGTCAGATTGTTACTCAAAATCTCTGGCCAGAGTACATCATGTTAAGAGTGCAAGTCTCTTAAATACATGAGAGTAACTAGAAATCCAAAGGACGAGAAAGACACTACTTGGGCTAAGTGTGACGTAGTCAGCTTAGAGGGGACTGACACAAATAGACCGTGTCCTGAACCAAGTGGGTATAAGATGGTGAAGGGAATGAGGCACGATTCATTAGAGCTGCTGAAGGGTTTCAGAATAATTTCTTCTGGGGTCAAACCGTTGATCTTTCGATTAATTGGGGATCATGATGTACTACTAGGTGCCACTCATGATCGTTCTATAATTGCTTAATTATAGACGGCCAACATAAATCGAAAGCCTATTTAGTCACACGCACTACGAGTAATCCAAGGGATTTAAAACGAGTTGAAAATTGAATTTTCCGATCAAGAGAAATAAGTCGAATCTGAGTTAATCAGAGGCGCAATGGAAGCTAAAAATGGCTAAGTCTTTTGAAGGCTTTTTGGGCGAATTAAATGAGTTTAATTCGCGTTGGTTCGGCTCGGTTTGGGCCGGCCAAAGAGGGTGCCAACCCTCCTTGGTTTGCCGGCCACCTAAAGGGAGAAAAACCAATTAATTTTGGTTTAATTAATAAAATAGATCTAGCGCGATTTATTTTATAAATTATGGATAAATAAATTTGTGTAAAGAAATTTATATAAATAAATTTATAGAAATTTATTCTTTTTATAGAAATTAAAATGATCCATGGAATGGTTTATTTTAATTTTATAAAATCAATTATGAATTGATTTTTTCATAATAAGAAAGTTTATAAATTTCTTATAAAATTTATTCCATAATAAAAGGAGAGATTAATTAGTTTTATTATAATGTTAGTTATAATAAAACTTGGTTTAAACGGAATAATTCATAAGAGAATTTATAGGATAAATTTCTTATGATAATTAATTAGTTTCATTATAAAGTTAGTTATAATAAAATTCATAAGAGAATTTATAGGATAAATTTCTTATGATAACTAATTAGTTTTATTATAAAGTTAGTTATAATAAAACTTGGTTTAAACGGAATAATTCATAAGAGAATTTATAGGATAAATTTCTTATGAAAATTAATTAGTTTTATTATAAAGTTAGTTATAATAAAATTCATAAGAGAATTTATAGGATAAATTTCTTATGATAACTAATTAGTTTTATTATAAAGTTAGTTATAATAAAACTTGTTTTAAACGGAATAATTCATAAGAGAATTTATAGGATAAATTTCTTATGATAACTCATTCCGTTAATTCCGTTAATTCGGTTAAGAGGAGACTTGGCAAGGGAGAAGCAACTATATAAGGAACCATAGGCAAGCCTTGGATTCCTAAGATTTTGATAATCGAAATAGAGCTCTCCCTCTCTCTCTTCTCTTCTCTCCTCCTTCCCCCTCCCTTCCATTAGGGCCGGCGGCCACCCTAGCTCCATTAGGGCTGGCGCCCAACCTACACAAAGGCAAGGTGTTGCCGTGAGCTTCAAGGAGAAGAAGAAACCAACCAAGAAGAAGAAGAAGCGAATCACATCTCCCTCTCTCTCGGAATTCGATTCCGTTACTTCGTTGGTTAGTTTTCTTTTCTTCTCTTGATCTTCTTTGTTGTGCCTTCAGAGAATCTAGTAGTTCTCGTCGGCACAAAACTCGTGACTTTGTGAAGTCATCCCGAAGAGAACTCGGCATGAACGCGAATAGAGGCGAAGCTTCCAAGGGACGCTACGGTTGGATCTCGTCCCTTACTTCGAGTTACGAGAGGTATAATGTAAATTAGTTTACTTTTCCGCGAAGTTTTATTTTATGATTATGTCAACACACCATAAGATTGCATGCTAGATACGAAGTTAAATTAATTTAGGAAATTATTTTATGCAAATCTTCCGCTGCACGTAAAAATTTAAAATTTTACGAACTCGTATCCTTGTCGACATGCACCCGGTCCCAACAATAACATCATGAAGAAAACAACATATACATATACCCTAAGTTCCAAGGGTCTACTCATGTAACAAAAAGGAACCAAGGCCTTCCCCTAAGGGGTGGCCGAAACTCACAAAGGGTGAAACCCTAGTTTTTTCTTCCTTTTTGTTCATACCATCATGAAGAAAATCAACATACATATATACTCTAAGTCTCAAAGGTCTTCTCATGTATCAAGGAGTGACCAAGGCCTTCCCCTAAGGGGGTGGCCGAAACATACAAAGGGGAAAAAGTCCCCATTTTCGAAACAATCAAGGAGACTAATCACACAACAACTATTACACTGCAGGCGAGGGGATACTTACATCCTTTCGCTTGAATTTCTCCTTCTCTTACTCTTTAGGGTACCCTTAATTGAAGAGAGAGTGAGATTTTCCTTTGCTAAGACTTTCTCTAGAACCTTTGGCCCTAGTAGAGAGCAAGGTCCTTGGGTGGAATCTCCTTTCTTCCAATCTCCTAGGGTTAGAACCCTAGGGTTTACTTTTCGAAAATAAAAGGAATGGGGAAGTGAATTTCGGTGATGAGAGTGAGGAAGAAGAAGAGAGGAAGTTATTCCAACTTCTCTTCCTCTTATTTATACTTTTCTCATGAAGAGACATGTCTCTTCACTTCCCTAGTTTTTAACAAGCATGTTTCTTATCCCTTCTACATGAAATATGGCTTGGTGTGTTGGTTATGACATGATTAGTGCAACGAGTAGGTTCAAGGTTCAATCCTTGCTTCCTCCTTTCTACCTTTTCTTTTTATCACATTTTGTACTAATCCATATCAAAGCCCATTAAGCCAAGCCCATCATGAAATTTCATAATAATAATAATATTCCATGAATTCATAATATTTCATAATATTTCATGAATTCATAATATTTCATAATAATAATAATTTTTCATGAATTCATAATATTTCATAATAATAATAATATTTCATGAATTCATAATATTTCATAATAATAATAATATTTTATGAATTCATAATATTTCATAATAATAATAATATTTCATTAATTCATAATATTTCATAATAATAATAATATTTTATGAATTCATAATATTTCATAATAATAATAATATTTCATAAATTCATAATATTTCATAATATTTCATATGGGAAAATTTTGGGGCGTTACAATATAAGTAAGAAATGCATGACCAAATTACACCGATGTGGAATTCTGGAATCATTTAAACCTGGTTTATTTGATACATGCGAATCATGCTTAAAAGCCAAGATGACCAAATTACCCTTTTCCGAAAAAGGTAAACCAGTGGGAGAATTGTTTGGTCTAATATATACTGATGTATGTGGACCAATGTCAACTCTTGCACAAGGAGGCTATGGCTACTTCATTTCCTTTATCGATGATCACTCACGATTCAGGTATGTGTTCTTAATAAAACACAAATCTGAAGCTTTTGAGAAATCCAAAGAATTCAGAAGTGAAGTAGAGAAACAGCTTGGCAAAAGTATTAAGATACTTCGATCCGATCGGGGTGGTGAATACTTAAGTCATGAGTTTCAAGATTATCTTAGGGACAATGGGATATTATCTCAATGGACTCCGCCATATACACCACATCATAATGGTGTATCTGAGAGGCGTAACCGAACCTTGATGGACATGGTTAGGTCTATGATGAATCATGCAACTCTTCCAAAATCCTTTTGGGGCTAAGCGCTTAAGACAGCTGTTTACTTGCTAAACAGAGTCCCGACCAAGGTAGTCTCTACTACTCCATATGAGACGTGGAATAGTAAGAAACCTCATTTATCTCACCTAATGATATGGGGTTGTCCTGCTTATGTGAACCGGACTGTATCAGACAAATTGGATACTAAGTTTGATAAATGTCTATTTATTGGATACCCTAAGGAAACGAAAGGTTACCAATTCTATCATCCCTTGGAACAAAAGGTGTTTATTTCAAGGCATGCTGTATTTCTAGAAAAAGAATTTCTTTTACAAGAAAACAGTGGGAGTAGCATTGAACTTGAAGAAGTTCAAGGAACTCCAATAGACATTACATAGACACCTAGTCTAGACTCACAACCAATAACTCATAATGATGAGCTATCAGTTGAACCTAAAACAACACCACTTCTTCGTAGGTCTGATAGGACATGCAATATTCCAGAGAAATACGGATTTTTCATAAGTGAATCGAATGACGTGTTACTCATTAGGAATGACGAACCTATCAGTTATGAAGATGTTCTGAAAAATTCAGAAAGGGATAAATGGCTTGAAGCAGTGAAGTCGGAAATGGATTCCATGTACAAAAATCAAGTATGGGACTTGGTTAACCCACCTGAAGGGATTAAGCCCATAGGGTGCAAGTGGGTTTTCAAGAAGAAAACCGACATGGAAGGTAATGTTGTTACCTTTAAGGCTAGATTAGTGGCAAAAGGATATCGTCAGAAATAAGGAATTGATTATGACGAAACCTATTCGCCGGTAGCTATGCTTAAATCTATTCGGATGCTCCAGGCCATAGCAGCTCATTATGATTATGAGATATGGCAAATGGATGTGAAAATAACTTTCCTTAATGGAAACCTGCTTGAGGATGTATACATGATACAACCTGAAGGTTTCACATCGGTTGATAAAACCAAAGTATGCAAGCCTCGACGATCCATATATGGACTAAAGCAAGCATCCAGGAGCTGGAACATCCGTTTTGATGAGACAATCAAAGAGTTTGATTTCTCAAAAAATCCTGACGAACCTTGTGTGTACAAGAAGGTTAGTGGGAGTGCAGTCGTATTCCTAGTGTTATATGTCGATGACATATTACTTATAGAAAACGATATATCAGTCTTACAGTCAGTTAAAATTTGGTTGTCCAAAACTTTCTCCATGAAAGACCTGGGAGAAGCAACCTATATCCTTGGGATTAGAATCTATAGAGATAGATCAAAACGATTGCTTGGTCTTTCGCAGTCTACATATATAGACCGAGTGCTAAAAGGGTTTAGCATGTCGGAATCCAAGAAAGGTTACCTTCCCATCAGGCATGGGATCAACCATTCGAAGTCTATGTGTCCGCGCACAGAAGATGAGAGGATTTGCATGAATAAGATTCCTTATGCATCCGCGATAGGATCTATCATGTATGCTATGTTATGTACAAGGCCCGATGTATCGTATGCTCTGAGCATCACAAGCAGATACCAGTCTGATCCAGGAATGAATCATTGGGTGGCTGTCAAGACAATCCTCAAGTACTTAAGAAGAACTAAGGATGTGTTCCAAATATATGGAGAAGGTGATATGGTAATACGTGGGTATACAGATGCCAGTTTCCAGACAGATAAGGATGACTCCAAATCTCAATCTGGATACGTATTTATTTTGAATGGAGGCACAATAAGTTGGAAGAGTTCCAAACAAGACACCGTAGCGGATTCTACCACGGAAGCAGCAAAGGAAGCAGTCTGGATCAAGAAGTTTGTCTCAGAACTTGGAGTGGTTCCAACCATTGATGAACCAATACCGGTTTATTGCGACAACAATGGAGCTATTGCACAAGCAATGGAACCAAGGTCTCATCAATGATCCAAACATGTGCTTCGCCGCTATCATCTGATCAGAGAGATTATAAGTAGGAATGATATAGAAATTGAGAAAATTCCCACTGAAAGGAATTTAGCGGATCCTTTAACTAAGGCCTTGCCTCAAACCAAGTTTGAGGGTCATATTAGAGCCTGTGGTATTGGATACCGTAGCGATTGGCATTAGGCCAAGTGGGAGTTTGTTAGTGATATGAGAAAAGTATCCTAAGGCAATTGCCTTATGATTGTAAACATTTATTTTAATATTCACTATTTGAGTATACATGTTTATGTATTTGATTGAGATCTTAAACTCATTTACTGAATGCCCGCAATACAATTCACAGTATGAGAGAATTTGTGATGAATTCACAACTAGTGATTATCTCTACATGTGCAATTGTGAAGTATTTAAATTGTCCCTAGTCGATGAATTGATAAATACGGACACTATCAATTCTGTTGAGACTAGCATGGGTTATTCTCTAAGCAGCTGATTCTCACTGGCTAGTGACATTGGGATGTCCGGAGATAAACATTAATACTAGTTAAAGGAACTAGTTCATTGGAGTGACTGGCTGTAAAACTTCATATGGTAGTCTACATTTAGATATGTCAGTGAAGTTCTTACTGCAGCTTAAGTGCGATGTTCCTTTGACTTGCGGTGTTCAAGTCATCTTGGTCATGGGGACTTATACTTTGACATCTTAAGCAAGCATCTCCATGGAGGTGTGGACCCAGGATGATTGGGTATAAGCCGATGTGCCCGAAGATGTTTGAACAGCCTACAAAGGATTCACCACTCCTTGCGAGGAGATGTATACCCAAGGCCTTTCGTCGGATTGTTACTCGAAATCTCTGGCCAGAGCATGACATGTTCAGAGTATGAATCTCTTAGATACATGAGAGTAATTAGAATTCGTAGGACGAGAAAACGTTACTTGGGCTAGGTGTGATGTAGTCAGCCTAGTGGGGATTGACACACATAGACCATGTCCTAAACCAAGTGGGTATAAGATGGTGAAGGGAATGGGGCACGATTCATTATAGCTGCTAAAGGGTTTCAGAATTGTTTCTGAGGTCAACCGTTGATTTTTCGTTTAATTGGGGATCATGATGTACTACTAGGTGCCACTCATGATCGTTCTATAATTGGTTAATTATAGACGGCCAATATAAATCGAAAGCCTATTTAGTCACATGCACTACGAGTAATCCGAGGGATTTAAAACGAGTTGAAAATTGGATTTTTCAATCAAGAGAGATTAGGTTTGGTTGAGCCAAATGATAAGTCAAATCTGAATTTTTCAGAGACGCTTCGGAAGCGTAAAATGGCTAAGTCTTTTGAAGACTTAATAGTTGAATTAAATGAGTTTAATTCATTGGGGTGTGGCTTGGATAGGCCGGCCAAAGAGGGTCCCCACCCTCTTTGCTTGGCTGGCCACAACAAAGGGAGGGAAGCAAATTGTTTGGTTCAATTTATAAAATAAATCAAGTGTGGTTTGTTTTATAAAATTATGGATGATAAAGAAATTTATATAAAATTTATTTTTCATGAAAATTAAAATGAACCATGGATTGGTTTATTTTATTTTATAAAATCAATCATGGATTGATTTACCATGATAAAGAAATTTATATAAAGAAATTTATTTTTCATGGAAATTAAAATGAATAATGGATTGGTTTATTTTATTTTATAAAATCAATCATGGATTGATTTACCATGATAAAGAAATTTATATAAAATTTATTTTTCATGGAAATTAAAATGAACCATGGATTGGTTTATTTTATTTTATAAAATCAATCATGGATTGATTTACCATGATAAAGAAATTTATATGATAAATTTCTTATAAAAATTTATTCCATAAGAAAAAAGGAGACTTGGTTGATTTTTATCATGAATTAAAATATGATTTTAACTATGATATAAAATCAAGACTTGGCATGATGGAATAAGTCATAGAAAATTTATATGATAAATTTCTTATGAAAATTTATTCCATAAGGAAAAAGAGACTTGGCGGTTGAGAGGCCACTATATAATGGACCTAAGGCAAGGCTTGGAGATCATTCGAAATAATCCAAGTAATCATGCTTGGGCTCTCTCCCTCTCCTCCCTTCTTTCTCTTGGCCGGCCTCTCCCTTCTTCTCCCTTCTTCTTGCCGTGAGCACAAGGAGAAGCACCGAGGCGACGAAGTTCTTTCGTTGAGACGATCTTCCTCTCCGGCCATCATCACCTTGGGATTGGGCGCAAGTCATCTTCCTCCTCCTCACCGGAATTGTGATTCTGGCCAACCTTGGTGGTGAGTTTTTCCGATATAATTACTTCTCTCTTGGATTCTTGTCGCGTTCTTGGAGAATTTAGTAGTTCTCGAGAACACGAAACTCGTGGCTTTGCGAAGTCATCCCGAAGATACTCGGCGTGGACGCGAATAGAGGCGGAGCTTCCGAGGGACGCTTACGGTTGGATCTCGTCCCTTTCTTCGAGTTACGCGAGGTAACAAGTAAATTAGTTTACGTTTTTGCAAAATTTTAAATATATGATCATGTCTACACAACATAAGGTTGCATGCTTAGATGTGTGGTTAAATAATTTGAGAAATTATTTATGCTAAACCTTCCGCTGCACGTAATTAATTTTAAAATTACGAACCCGCATCCATGTCAACATGCACCCGGTCTCAACACTAAGATGTTTAACTGTAGGTGGCTTTCCAATCCAAAGTTCATGAGGAGTCTTCCCTAGAAATCTATGAATAAAGACTCGATTTTTCATATAGCAAGCTGTGTTCACAGCTTCAGCCCATAAGTAACTCGGTAAAGAGTATTCATTGAGCATGCTTCGTGCAGCCTCTTGTAAGACTCGGTTCTTCCTCTCTACAATATCATTTTGTTGTGGTGTTCTAGGAGTGGAGAACTCATGTCTATACCCTCTATCCTGATAGAACTCTAAAAATCTTTGATTTTGAAATTCACCTCCATGATCACTCCTAATTATTTTAATTGTTGATGATTTTTCATTTTCAACCCTTCTACAAAATGAGATAAACACATCTAGGGTTTGGTCCTTATATTTTAGAAAATATGTCCAAGTATATCTAGTAAAATCATCAATGATCACAAAACAATATATACTACCATTCAAGGATATAATAGTGCTACAATCAAACAAGTCCATGTGAAGTAGATCTAAAGCGGTAGATGTACTTACAGCGATTTTACCTTTGTGTGAAGATTTCGTTTGCTTACCCATTTGACATGCATCACAAATCTTTTCCTTTTATACTTGATGCATGGTAAGCCACGAACTATTCCCTTGTTGGCCAATTTTCGTATATTCTTCATGTTCACGTGTGCTAGTCTCCGGTGCCAAAGATTAGACTCATCTTCTCTTGACATGAAACACTTAACAAAAGCATTAGTAGCACTTTTAAAAGAAACTTGGTAAATATTATCTACTCTTGTGCCTACTAGTACCGTGTCAAATGTGTCATGTTGTCTAAGTAGACATTGACTTGATTGAAAATCAATTGTGTAACCCGCATCACACAATTGACTGACACTTAGGAGATTAAATGTCATCCCCTTGACTAGAAGGACATTCTTAATCCTAAGACATTCGGATATTTGAATGTCTCCTATCCCTACAACCTTAAGACTACCATTGTTACCAAAGGAAACATTACCTATACTTTTTCTTTGAAGGGTAGTGAATAAGGATCTATCACCGGTCATATGATTGGAGCACCCACTATCAACGAACCAAGTTGATAGATGCTCCCCCTCAATCATGACCTACACAACACGAAAGATAGAAGATTTAGGTACCCAAATCTTGGGACCTAAAGCACCTACTAAGCAAGACTTAGGCACTCATGCCTTGACCACTTTCCTTTAAACCCTAGGAGTCTTAAGTGGTCTGACATCAGTCCTAGACATTAAGGAAACAAATGATGGTTCTTTAGGTTGGTAACTAATACCGGCCTTGTTGTAAACTGTCTTTTGTGCATTCAAAATCATATCTAAAGTCTTAGAGCTAGTTGAGAACTTCTCAAGAACATTCTTGAGTCTCTCAACCTCACTCTTCAATGATTTGTTCTCATCTTCTAACATTTCTACATGCAAATCATCAACATCCTCATCCCTAGAGGATTTCAATTGTTCAACTTCTACTTTTAATGATTTAACCTTTCCTTTTGACTTCTTCAACAATTCGGTTAAACATGCAATGGTTCTATAACATTTATCTAATTCGGGAGAGATTACCTCTTCATCATCCGAAGATGATGAAGTTGCATTTGATGAGTCTGTGGATTCATCATTGCTTTCTTGATCTTCAAGGGCCATGAGTGCTACATGGCGTGTACTCTTCTCCTTCTTCTCTTCATCAGATGAGCTAGAGGATGATTCATCCCATGTGGCCTTCAAGGCCTTCTTCTTCTTCTTTGATTTCTCCTCCTTCTTCTTGAGTTTTGGGCAGTCTTTCTTGAAGTGCCCTTTCTTGCTACACTCATAATAAGTAACATTAGACTTATCAATTTTAACTTCACTAGGGTTACCTTTACCCTTGAAGCGTCGGCTCTTTCTCATCATTCTTCTAACAAAGTTGGTCATCTCGGAGGAAGAAGACCCACTGCCATCCTCCTCGGACTCGGACTCAGACTCGGATGATGATGAAGATGAAAAGGCTTCCTTTTCCTTCTTCTTCTCTTACTTCTTGGTCTTTTCCCCTGCCACAAGAGCAATCCCCTTCTTCTTAGGGCCTTTGTTAGCCATTTCATGAAGCTCCATTTCATAAAATAAATCATCCAATTTAACAATTGATAAGTCCTTGGAAACCTTGTAGGCATCCACCATGGATGACCACAAGGCATTCCTTAGAAAAGCTTTTAACACATACCTCACAAGGTCACGGTTTTCGACCTTTTCGTCAATGCAATGGAGACCGTTGAGGACTTCTTTGAACCTACTATGAAGTTCACTTACCGTTTCACTCTCCTTCACGGAGAGATTTTGTAGTTGGTTGAGGAACAAGTATCTCTTGGCTATTCTCGAGTCTCGGGTGCCGTCATGGAGTTCGATGAGCTTGTTCCACAAATCCTTTGCGCTTGTAAAGGCATCAACCTTGATTAGTTGGTCTTTGTTCATTCAACATTGCAAAGTCACCACCGCCTTCGCATCGGCTTCTCCTTTGCGGGTTTGCTCAGCCGACCATCGCGATGACTCCAATTCTTTTCCATCCTCATCTCTTGGAGGAACGAAGCCTTCCTTCATGGAGAACCACAACCCAATGTCGGTCTCGAGGTAGTACACCATGCGAGACCTCCAATATTGGAAATCCGATTCGTCGAAGAAGGTATGTCGTGTTAGTGATATGAGAGAAGTGTCCTAAGGCAATCGCCTTATGATTGTAAACATTTATTTTAATAAATGATAATTCACTATTTGAGTATACATGTTTGTGTATTTGATTGGGATCTTAAACTCATCTACTGAATGTCCGCAATACAATTCACAGCATAAGAGAACCTGTGATGGGATCACAACTAGTGATTATCTCTACATGTGCAATTGTGAAGTATTGAAATTATCCCTAGTCGATGAATTGATAAAAACGGACGCTATCAATTCTGTTGAGACTAGCATGGGTTATTCTCTAATCAGCTGATTCTCACTGGCTGGTGACATTGGGATGTCCGGAGATAAACATGGATGCTAGTTAAGGGAACTAGTTCATTGGAGTGACTAGCTGTAAGACTTCATATGGTTATCTATATGGATATGTCAATGAAGTTCTTACTGCAGCTTAAGTGCGATGTTCGTTTGACTTGCGGTGTTCAAGTCATCTTGGTCATGGAGACTTATACTTTAACATCTTAAGCAAGCATCTCCAAGGAGGTGTGGACCCAGGATGATTGGGTATAAGCCGAAGTGCCCGAAGATGTTTGAACAGCCTACAAAGGATTCACCACTCCTTGCGAGGAGATGTATACCCAGGCCTATCGTCGGATTGTTACTCAAAACCTCTGGCCAGAGTATATCATGTTAAGAGTGCGAGTCTCTTAAATACATGAGAGTAATTAGAAATCCAAAGGACGAGAAAGACACTACTTGGGCTAGGTGTGACGTAGTCAGTCTAGTGGGGACTGACACAAACAGACCATGTCCTGAACCAAGTGGGTATAAGGTGGTGAATGGAATGGGGCACGATTCATTAGAGCTGCTGAAGGGTTTCAGAATAATTTCTTCTGAGGTCAAACCGTTGATCTTTCGATTAATTGGGGATCATGATGTACTACTAGGTGCCACTCATGATCGTTCTATAATTGGTTGATTATAGACGGCCAATATAAATCGAAAGCCTATTTAGTCACACGCACTACGAGTAATCCGAGGGATTTAAAACGAGTTAAAAATTGGATTTTCCGATCAAGAGAAATAAGTCGAATCTGAGTTAATCAGAGGCGCAATGGAAGCTAAAATTGGCTAAGTCTTTTGAAGGCTTATTGGGCGAATTAAATGAGTTTAATTCGCGATTGGTGGGGCTTGATTGGCCAGCCAAGGAGGGTGCTAAACCCCCTTGGTTTTGCCGGCCACATTAAAGGGAGTAAACCATTTTATTTGGTTTAATTAATAAAATAGATCTAGCACGATTTATTTTATAAATTATGGATAAATAAATTTGTATAAAAAAATTTATATAAATAAATTTATAGAAATTTATTCCTTTTATGGAAGTTAAAATAATCCATGAATTGGATTATTTTAATTTTAATAAAATCAATTATGAATTGATTTTTCCATAATAAGAATGTTTATAAATTTCTTATAATAATTTATTCCATAATTTAAAGAGAAGAAGAATTTGTTTTATTATAAATTAGTTATAATAAGACTAGGCTTAACGGAATAAGTCATAAGAAATTTTATAAGATAAAATTCTTATGATAACTAATTCCGTTAATTCCGTTAAAGAGGAGACTTAGCAAGGGAGATGCTACTATATAAAGGAACCAAAGGCAAGCCCTTAATTCCAATTGAATTGTGGATTAATATAGAGCTCCCTCTCTCTCTCTTTATTCTCTTCTCCTTCCCTTCTCCCCACCTAGGGCCGGCGCCCACCTTGAAGCATCTAGGGTCGGCATCCCCTCTTAAGGGCTAGGGCCGGCGCAACTCCTCCCATAGAAGGTGGTTGCCGTGAGCTAACAAGAAGAAGGAGAAGCCAACCAAGAAGAAGAAGAAGCGGATCACATCTCCTTCCCTCTCGGAATTCGATTCCGATTCTTTGGTGGTTAGTTTCCATCTTTCCTCTCTTGATCTTCTTTGTTGTGCTTTAGAGAATCTAGTAGTTCTCGTTGGCACAAAACTCATGACTTTGCGAAGTCATCCCAAAGAGAACTCGACGTGGACGCGAATAGAGGCGAAGCTTCCAAGGGACGCTACGGTTGGATCTCGTCCCTTACTTCGAGTTACACGAGGAACATACTAAATTAGTTTACTTTTCCGCAAAGTTTTAATTTATGATTATGTCAACACATCATAAGGTTGCATGCTAGATACGTGGTTAAAATAATTTAGGAAATTATTTTATGCTAATTCTTCCGCTGCACGTAAAAATTTAAAATTTTACGAACCCGTATCCTTGTCGACATGCACCCGGTCCCAACATGTCGAGTGGTGCTAAATCCTTCTCTCAAAGTCATTGTTGATAGCTCTCGGATGTTAAGCCGCTTGAATAGAGCCCCAAGCTCTGATACCACTTGTTGGTGCTTGGATGGCTAGACAGAGGGGGGTGAATGTAGCCAAACACAAGTTCTTTAACTTTTAGGGTTTCTGCACTTGAATGTTAGCAGCAACAGCGGAAGCAAAAATCAAAATAGAGTATAAATGCAGAAATGAAAAGCAAACTACAAACGCTAACAAGGATCGTTTACAAGGTTCGGGGATAACTTACCCCTACTCCTTGGCGTGCCCTTAAGGTGGGTGATCCCTTGATCGTCGGCAGATCAAGCCTCGAAAAATTTGGATAGAATGGAACCTCCTACTCAGTGGAGTAACCTCTCCACAGCGTTTTACAGAAATAAGAACTTAAGCACAGGGAAACAAGGAGGCTTACAGAGCAACTTGGACAGAAGGAATACAAGGACTCAACACCGAGCTCCACTCAGCACAAACCTCACGCAAGAACTCCCTGCTCTTCGTGTCTGCTTGTTGATGGACTCGCCATGAGCCTTTCCTCTTTGAAGCGCCCAAGTATGCAATGTCTCAGCAGGTTGCTTCAAGGATTAGTATGTGTGTAGTAGCAACCTAACTTCTCAGTTGTAGCAGAATCAAGAAGATATCGCAAGAAGTCTTTCAGTCTTCTACTCTTCTTCTTCTTCACCCAGATCTTAACCGGCGTTGCCACAGACACTCCACTGCAGCTCCCAGCTGCTCATCTGAGACCACCCAGCTACTTTGACCTCTCCTGGACTCCGTGAGCACTCCTCAGCCGAGCCCCAGTCGAGCCCCAGGTCAGCTTCTAGCAGCGCCAGCATCCGTTGCAACCTGAGATGGAAAACTGCCAAACCTGAAGCAGCAAAAGCCTCAGTTTGACTCTCCTTGAGTAAACCTGATCCACCTGCACACATAGTAGCTCATTAACACAGTAAATCAGCAGAGGATCACATATCAGAAGACTTAGAACAGATATCAGTAGTGTATCAGCAGAAATCAGAACGCGATGAGAACTCTGACAGCGCTTTTGAATTAAAGTTATCAGCTACTGATCGGTCACCTGACCGATCAGAGTGACTCTTGATCTGTCACCAGACCGATCAGGATGAGCTCAGACCGAGAAATCCGAAATCGCGACTTCTCCGGGATCGATCACCAGACCGATCCCAAGTCGTGGATCGGTCACTAGGACGATCCACCCCTTTGCAGAGTGATTTCACAGCTTCGGGCCCAACCCTCCTGATCGGTCACCAGACCTATCAGGGAGTGGCCTGATCGGACTGGTGATCGATCAGGCCACTCTCTAACCGATCAGGCTCAAGCCTGATCGGTTATAGTAAGAAGCTCGCGACAATTGATCGTTCACCAGAATTGATCGTTCCCAGCTTCGCGGCCCAACCCTCCTGATCGGTCACCAGACCTATCAGGGAGTGGCCTGATCGGACTGGTGACCGATCAGGCCACTCTCTAACCGATCAGGCTCAAGCCTGATCGGTTATAGTAAGAAGCTCGCGACAATTGATCGTTCACCAGAATGATCTGAATAGTATCCCTGATCGTTCACCAGACCGATCAGGAGCCGACCAGTAATATTCCCAAACTCACTGTATGCTCCCTGATCGGTCACCAAATCGATCAGGAGTAGATCAGTAGTCTTCCAAACAAACTGTATGCTCCCTGATCGGTCACCAGACCGATCAGACATAGCTGGATCGGTCACCAGACTAATCCACGAGGGAACTTCGTGCCAACTTCCCTGATCGGTCATCAGACCGATCCAGGCAAGGTCAAATCCACTCAAAGTCAAGAGAACGAGCTTCCAGCCCTTCTCTGACTCGTTCTAAGTCCCCCGGACCAAGACACCGTGGCCAGTTTCACTCACCGGGACTTCAACCTAGCCCTCCAAGCTAGGACATGACCCTCCAAGCCAGGGTTTCATCCAACCTAGCCCTGCAAGCTAGGACCTGACCCTCCAAGCCAGGATTTCATCCAACCTATCCCTCCAAGCTAGGACCTGAACCTCCAAGCTAGGACCTGAACCTCCAAGCTATGATTTCATCCAACTTAGCCCTCCAAGCTAGGACCTGACCCTCTAAGCTAGGGTTTCATCCAACCTAGCTCTCCAAGCTAGGACCTGGCCCTCCAAGCTAGGATTTCATCCAACCTAGCTTCCCAAGGTAGGACCTGGCCCTCCAAGCCAGGGTATCCACCTAGTCCCACTAGGTGTGCCTAGTCCCACTAAGAGTTACTCCCAATCATCTCATCAACCTAAACTAAAATCGGTGTCAACACCAAAATAACAATCAGGGTCAGACTGCATCAACACAGTCGACTGGTCCCCAGCTGAAACCCTTATAGAGTACATTCACACAGCACTCGTATCCTCACGACTTGACTGACTCCTCATCCGTAGCCTCAACTCTTGCCTTCGCGCCCTTTTTATCTTCGGCTCCCGTCCCTCGGATGCACGCAAGCCTCCAGCTTGCCTCCATGTCATCCTTCACGTATGTCTCGAAGTCTGCGCCCCTCAGCTCGTCGTACCTACTCACCAAGGTCCCTCGGGTGCACACAAGCCTCCAGCTTGTCTCCATGTTACCCTTCACCGTACCGAGGCTATCCAATCAAGTTAATATGTGTACCTGTACAATCTTGCACACTCAACATACACATATTAGAACACAAGGCAAACCTAACTTAAACCCTTTGCCCAAACATCAAAATACTTGGTCACTCCGGACCACAGATTGCCTCAACAGGATCCTTATTAATGGACCAGGTTTGGATCCATTAGCAGACCAAGATCCAACTCCTCCTCATGGTCCCTATCGTAGCCCTATATATACCCCATGTAGCATGAAACCAAGTTAATGAAAATAATCTAATAGATCACAAGGAGACCCTAGCCTCTTCTCTCTTCTCCTCACCTCCTCTCTCTCTCTCTCTTCGTGAGATGCCGAACGGCAAGAGCTATTTCTTCTTCACCGAATTAATTTCATGCGGCGATTAAATTGCATTGACATGCAATTAAAACTGCAATGGAGCAGTTCACTCCTCCACCGAATTAATTGCATGCGGCATGCAATTAGAATTGCAATCGAGCAGTTTTTTTTCTCCACCGATTAATTGCATGTGGCAATTAATTGGATTGGATGAAAAAAAACCATGCATGGAGGAAGATTGCTCTTCCTTTCTGTGGAGAATCGCCCAGGAGATGGAAGTGCTGACTTCGGCGGTGGAGAAAGACCAAGCGCCGACTTCCTTCTTCCGTGGAGAAGTAACTTGCCGAGTTGCTCACGCATGGCAGCCAAAGGAAAATAAGTTGATCATGCAATTGCGTGACGGAGCAACTTGTTTCAAAGGGTGCAGCGAGGATGCGTGAGGGAGTTGCTCTTCTTCATGAGCGCTCCAAGATGCTTGTTGTTCGGGCGCGACGGTGGAGGAGAGGAGAAGTAGGGTATGTGTTTTGGATTATCTTCTTCCTTGGAGTGGCCGGCGGCATCCCTTTGGTTAGGGCATGGTTGGCGCAAGGAGAAGGGATGAACTTGGTGACCACGGGTCATGGTAGATCATCGCCCACACGACGTCCAAGAGAGGAGGGTCATACGGTAGAAGATCGTAGGATAACGGAATGTATAATTCTTCCTTGGCTCCTTATGTTTTAATTATGTGTCATGTTCCATTAGCCTTGTCATTTCATGTTGATTAAATAATTGGACCCCGACCATAAACACGAAAGCCGACGATCCACTCGTCGCCTTTTTCGCGGTCAAACGTTAAAGCAAATTACAAGACCGATATTTGTAATTGGCCGAGTTGTAATTTGGATCGTTCGATACGGCACGAGATGGTCGTAGGGAGACGGCTCTCCATTCGGATTAATTTTTTAATCCGTAGAAATGGAGAGGTCTCTCGGAGTGACCAAGTATTCACTTAGGAAACCCGCCAAGTCATACCCAACAATTGGTATCAGAGCCAGGTTTCCTGCTTTGTGTGTTTAGAATTGGTTAATTTTTGCATTTGCATACATTTTATTTTGCTGGATGATGCGTGGATGTACGTAGGCTTACTTTGTGTTGCAGCCACGAGATTCCAGTTTCATTGCCAAATAATGATTGTGTGATGGTTATGCATATTTTTGTAATTAATTAATCCTCGGGGTTGACGAGGCTAGGTATTTAATTTTTGTAATTAAATGCGGTACATGTTTAGACAAGCTTTTTAGTTTACTTTCTATCTAGAATTCATGTACACTCCTTTGTAGAGTATAGGATCGATGATGAAAATAATTAGCTATTCATTTCGGTTCGGAGATCCCTCGAGGTAGCTTGCGCAGAAGGAAGGGAGGAGCAGACGAAGTGATGACACGATTGGAGGCGTATTAGAGACCAAGGGCCATGAAAGTTGGAAAATCTAGGATTTTCTTTATTTTATTTTCATGTTATTGGTTATGTGCTTGGTTGTGTGATTGTGCTAGAAAATTCCTCGAGATAAATTACTAAGTGGGAGAGGGACCCTAAGGGTCCCACTGATTCCATTACAATTCGACAAGTGATGCGAACAAGTCTGCGTGTTGGCTCTGAGTGCCTTCCTCCCAATCGGATGGACTTGTTCTGTGGATCACTGGGTCGAAAAAGACTATAGAGAATTATTGAAGAGCGTGTGTACTTCCCCATCGGAGGGCATATAATCAAAAATAATTTTCTTAGTGTCGTGTAATGGTGTACACTTAGATGCGAATAATAGTATCCTCCCCATCGGAGTCACTGCTATTATTTTACAGAGCCGAAGTAGACCAACTTTTGATCTTACTTGCCAAAAAGTTAGGTTGACAAGATAGTAAGATTAATGGGTAAAATCTCCTCTTGCGAATGAAGGAATTCGTGTACGTCCACGCCATCGTGGCATGCAAATTTCTCGGTGTATAGGGGTATTGGTTGTTTCGAAAATTAATTATTTTGAGGAATCAATTTATTTTCGATTTCTAAAGTTGTGTGTGTTGTGATTCTTAGGATTTTCAAAATAGCCTTTAACACACTAGCTACAATACTTAAGGAAAATAGACTCACTAGCCCCAACTACATAGACTGGAAAATAAGCCTAGACATTGTCCTTTCCGCAGAGGAGTACAAATAGGTACTCTTCGAGGAACGTCCTGAAGATGATGACCCACCTCAATGAGATTGAGGTTCTGGGAGGGAAAATCAACGGAGAAACCCAGGTCGATATTACACTCCAATCTTCCCTAGGAGTTTTGAGCAGTTTCGGCTCAACTATAGCATGAATAATGCATGTGTATACGTTGAGGGAACTACTGGGAGAACTCCAGACGGCAAAGGGGTTGTTTCGTCAAAGTTCGCAGGCCTTAGTGACTCAAAGGGTTTCTACTTCTATGCCGAAAGGCAGGAAGAAGAAGAAACAAGGAGGGTTCAAAAAGGCAGCAACATCGTAAGAATCTCGGACTAGCGTGAAGAAGCCAGAAGGCAAGTGTTTCACGCGTAAGCAAATTGGACATTAGAAGGTGAACTGCCCCCGTTGTCAAGAGAAAGGTATATCTTTTCTTTTATCGTTGTAACATGTTTAGAGGAGTTATCTACCAGTACCTGGTGGGTAAATACGGATGCCACTAAACATGTCTGCAATTCTTTGTCGGGGTTCCAGGAAGCCCAACGACAAGCTAAGGAAGAGATTAATGTCTACAAGGGGTATCCTACGGAGGTGTCTACTATTGTAGTGGGAGTTATTTATTTGTCTTTAGAAGATAAAGGTTTTGGTTTTAAGAAGATTGCTTTTATGCACCTAATTTTTAGAAAGAACTCTGGTTCAGTTTCTAAAATAAAAGATATTCTATTTCTTTTTATGAAAAGTGGAATAGAAAGATTATCTGTGTAGGTACATTGATAGGCAATTGGTATACTTTAGAACCAAAAGCTCCCATGATGTGAATAGTTGTTAATAGCTCATCATCTAACCAAAATAAGAGAAAGGTTCCTTCCAAGATGGACCAAACATGTTTTTAGCATCTAAGGCTTGGTCATATTAACCTTAGTAGGATTCAATGGTCGATAGCCGATGGGCCCTTGGGTTCATTGGTGGTGGGAGGCTTCCCAACCTTTGAATCTTACTTGAAAGGTAAGATGACCAAGAGGTCTTTCAAGACCAAGGGATGTAGAGCCAAATATATGTTAGAATTGGTTCATTCTGATTTGTGAGGTCCTATCCCTATCCAGGATAGAGGTAGCTCTGAATACTTCGTGAGACAAATATTCAAAGTTATGGATACGTTTACATGATGGCCGCAAGTCTGAATCTCTAATTAGTTCAAAGAATTCAAGACTGTTGTGGAGAAACATCAAGGTAACAATATCAAGACACTACGATCGGATCGTGGTGGTGGGTACCTCTTGGGAAAGTTTAGGACTTAGTTATTAGAGGTTGGGATTCAATCCCAAATGACTGCACCCAGTACACCCCAACAGAACGGTGCAGCAGAGCGAAGGAAAAGAGCACTTATGGAGAGGGTTAGGACAATGATGAGCTGCTCCGAATTGCTGGATTCGTTCTGGGGATATGCTCTGGAAACGACAGCGTACATACTTGATACCATCTAAGTCAATACTTTCTACTCCCGTAGAAGTGTGGACTAGGTGAAAGCCATGTCTAAGACATATTCAGATATGGGGTTGCTCAACACATGTGCTAGGGAGGGATACTGATAAGTTGGAATCTCGTGCGCTTGTTCGTTGGGTATCCTAGAGGAACGAAAGGTGGTTCTATAGTCTTTGGATCAGAGGGTAATCGCTGGGATGAATACCCGAATCTCAGAAGTAGACTATGTGATGAACCACAAGCCCACGAGTAGACTAGTTCTTGAAGAATTAAAAAAAGGGATGTTCCAACAATAGTACCAACTGTACAAGAGGAGATACCACAAGTCACTGCACCATGTGTCACAGAAGATACACAGGTGGTACCTCGTCGTAGTGGGAGGGTTGTTAGTCAATCAGAATGATTCATGTTCTTGGGAGAGTATTTGGACTTGGTCCCTGGCGACCATGAATCAAGATCCCTGGACCTATGACGAGGAACATCCGCTTTGAAGAGATAATCCAGTTATATGGATTTGTTCAAAGGACAGATGAGATTTGTGTATGAAAGAATTATGACGGAAACGTAGTGGTATTCGTGTACTATACATAGAAAATATTTTGTTAGTTGGCAACAATAAAAAGTATTATCAGAGGTAAGGGTATAGTTGTCCAAATAGATGATATGAAGGACTTAGGAGAAGCAGGACACATCCTTGGCGATCAAAGTTCTAAGAGATCACCAGAGAAGGATGTAGTGCTTATCCTAAGCTTCATATAAAGACAGTGTCTTAACTTGTTTTAGCTTGGAAACCTCTAAGAAAAATTTTGTACTTTTCAGTTGTGGAGCTACTCTATCTAAGGAGATATGTTTAGATTATCAAAGGAGATAGAGCAAGTAATGACGGTTCCTTTAGTATCGGCTATAGGAAGCCTCTTGTATGCTAAAATTGAGACCGGATATCTGCTTTGTCGTGGGCATGGTTAGCAGATATCAGAGTAACCCAGGTCAAGGAAATTGGATTGCGGTAAAAGATTATATTAGTGCCTGAGAAGGACTAAGGTTTTTAAGCTGGTTTACCGGGCAGACCAATTCCCTATGGGTTGTACGGATACAGACTTCCAATCGGATAGGGGCAAACATAAGTGTTCCTCGGGGTTTTGTGTTTACTTCAGGAGGTGGAACCATAGGTTGGAGGAGTGTCGCGCAGCGGCTGCATGACGGACTCCACCATGGAAGCTGAGAAAAGAGGTAGCCTCTGAGGCAGCTAAAGAATGCTACATGGTTCAGGATCCTCAAGATGGATTTCGATGTGATACCTGGTTTGCTCAGAGCTACCACATTTTTTGTGATAAACAAATGCTGCAGTTGCAAACTCTAAGGAATCACGAGCCTATAAGGCGAGTAAACACAAAGAGCGCAAGTACCCCCCAGAAGAGGAAAAGCTGTTGTTGTCTAGATTACATCAGACGACAACCTGGGAGATCCTTTCACTGAGGCCTTGATAGCGAGAGCTTTAGGCATGTGAAGGATCAGAGAGTCAGATGTATGGCATTTTGAGGATAGCAAAGTCTTTGACGATAAGTGGGAGATTGTTAGATGTGTATACTAAAAGACATTGCTCTTTTTGTATATATGAGATCATCAAAATTTTGAAAAGAGAATCACAATGACACTAGGTGTCTGTTTATATTAATACATGCATAAAGTCAAATTACATTGCATTGTAGATAACATAGTGTGTGATGTCACACGAAAGATCATGTTATCGGTTCCTTCCTTAGTATAAATAGAGGCTCACAATCAAGATGGAATTAGACAACTCATCGAAATGGTCGTAGTGTAATTAGGTGTAGTTGGTCTTGACCACAGGATTACACTAGTGTGCTTTGAGTACATTGAGCAGGACCAAAACACGAGGTTATCCAATTTGTACTGACTCGATAATTGGATAGGACCTCAGACTTTATTATGGAGTACGATCCCATAATCCCGATATAATAACGGGCATATATTATTAACTATTATTTCTTTGATTTACCAATGCGCAAGATCTATTCTGTTAGATCGATAGGCCCGGTAAGTTGAGAGATAATATTAATAATATGATGTGCCGTTGATTATTGACGGAATCCGTGTCCTGATGAGTCGGGTTGATGATGCCCCCTTGATGAACTCGAAAGGTTCATCATGCTAAACTCTGCATGTGGATTTGATCCGGCATGATGATAAGGTCGAGTGGTACTAGTCAAGAATCCAGAGCTTAATTAATTTAAATTTTTAGTAATTTAAATTAATTAACGGGCATTCGATATCTTAAACACGATGGATGGACGACTCGTAATAAGTGGAGCCCATATGTACATATGGGGATTGGTGAGGTAATTCAATGGGGGCCCTTTAGTGGAATGGATCCTCATTAATGGACCGGGTTTGGATCCATTAGCAGGCCAAGATCCAACTCCTCCTCATGGTCCCTATCGTAGCCTTATATATACCCCATATGGCATGAAACCAAATTAATAAAAATAATCTAATAGATCACAAGAAAACCCTAGCCTCTTCTCTCTTCTCCTCACCTCCTCTCTCTCTCTCTCTTCGTGAGATGCCGAACGACAAGAGCTATTTCTTCTTCACCGATTTAATTTCATGGGGCGATTAAATTGCATTGACATGCAATTAAAACTGCAATGGAGCAGTTCACTCCTCCACCGAATTAATTGCATGCGGCATGCAATTAGAATTGCAATGGAGCAGTATTTTTTTATCCACCGATTAATTGCATGTGGCAATTAATTGGATTGGATGAAAAAAAAATCCGTGCATGCAGGAAGATTGCTCTTCCTTTCTGTGGAGAATCGCCCAGGAGATGGAAGTGCTGACTTCGGCGGTGGAGAAAGACCAAGCGCCGACTTCCTTCTTCCGTGGAGAAGTAACTTGCCGAGTTGCTCACGCTGGCTGCCAAAGGAAAATAAGTTGATCATGCAATTGCGTGACGGAGCAACTTTTTTCAAAGGGTGCAGTGAGGATGCGTGAGGGAGTTGCTCTTCTTCAAGAGCACTCCAAGATGCCTGTTGTTCGGGCACCGACGGTGGAGGAGAGGAGATGTAGGGTTTGCGTTTTGGATTATCTTCTTCCTTAGAGTGGCCGGCGGCATTCCTTTGGTTAGGGCATGGTTGGCGCAAGGAGAAGGGACTAACTTGGTGACCATGAGTCTTGGTAGATCGTCATGTACACGACATCCAAGAGGGGAAGGTCATACGGTAGAAGATCGTAAGGTAACGGAAGGTATAATTCTTCCTTGGCTCCTTATGTTTTACTTATGTGCCATGTTCCATTAGCCTTGTCATTTCATGTTGATTATTTAATTGTTTTGATTTTGTATAATAGTCAATAATTAAATAATTGGACCCTGACCATAAACACGAAAGTCGGCGATCCACTCGTTGCCTTTTTCGCGGTCGAATGGTAAAGCAAATTACAAGACTGATATTTGTAATTGGCCGAGTTGTAATTTGGATCGTTCGATACGGCACGAGATGGTCATTGGGAGACGGCTCTCCATTCGGATTAATTTTTTAATCTGTAGACATGGAGAGGTCTCTCGGAGCCACCAAGAATTCACTTAGGAAACCCGCCAAGCCATACCCAACAAATTCTTCTATTCGGCGCCGCTGAACCGAGAGGGAGAGAGGGAGAGAGAGAGGAGAGATAAGACTAGGGTTTTCCTTGTGATTCCCTTGGATTAATTTCTTGGATCGATTAACCTCTTGATTTCAAGCCACCATGAGGTATATATAGGGCTATGATAGGGACCATGAGGAGGAGTTGGATCTTGGCATGCTAATGGATCCAAATCCGGTCCATTAATGATGATCCATTCCACTAAAGGATTCTCATTGAATTACCTCACCAACCCCATATTTACATATGGGCTCCACTTACTACGAGTCGTCCATTGCCCCGTGTTTAAGAACTCGAATGCCCGTTAATTAATTTAAATTACTGATAATTCAAATTAATTAACAAATAGGTCCTTGACTAGTACCACTCAACCTTATCATCATGCCGGATCAAATCCACCTGCAGGGATTAGCATGATGAACCTTTTGAGCTCATCAAGGGGGCATCATCAACCCGACTCACCAGGACACGGATTCCATCAATAATCAATAGCAAATCATATTATTAATATTATCTCCCAACTTACCGGGCCTATCGATCTAACAAAATAGATCTCACCCATTGGTAAATAAAAAAAATAATAATTAATAACATATGCCCATTATTATATTGGGATTAAGGGATCGTACTCTGTAATAAAATCTTGAGGTCCTATCCAATTATCGAGTCAGTATAAATCGGATAACCTCTGATTTTGGTCCTGCTCAATGTACTTAAAGCACACTAGTGTAATTTTATGGTCAAGACCAACCACACCTAATTACATTACAACCATTCTAATGGTTTGTCCAATTCCATCTCGGTTGTGAGCCTCTATTTATACTAGGCAAAGAACTGATAATATGAACTTCCAAGTGACACCACACACCATGTTATCTATAAAGCGAAGTAATGACTTTATGCTTGTACTGATATAAATAGGCACCTAATGTAGTTGCGATTCTCTTTTCAAAATTTAGACGATCTAATATATAAAAAGAGCAATGTCTTTTAGTATACACATTTAACAATCTCTGACTTATACTCAAAGACTTTGCTATCCTTAAAATGTCATACATCTGACTCCTTGATCCTCTGCATGCCTAAAGCTCTCGCTATCAAGGCCTCAGTGAAAAAGATCTCCCAGGTTGTCCTCTGATGTAATCTAGACAACAACAGCTTTTCCTCTCCTAGGTGGTACTTGCGCTCTATGTGTTTACTCGCCTTATAGGCTCGTGATTCCTTCGAGTTTGTAACTGCACCAATTGGCCGAGTTGTAATTGGCCAACTTTGTAACTCCAAAATTACAAGACCGATATTTGTAATAGGCCGAATTATAATTTGGATCGTTCGATACGGCACGAGATGGTCGTTGGGAGACGGCTCTCCATTCGGATTAATTTTTTAATCCGTAGACATGGAGGGGTCACTTGAAGTGACCAAGTATTCACTTAGGAAACTCGTCAAGCCATACCCAACAAATTCTTCTGTTCGGTGCCGCTGAACCGAGAGGGAGAGAGAGAGGAGAGAAAAGACTAGGGTTTTCCTTGTGATTCCCTTGGATTAATTTCTTGGATCGATTAACCTCTTGATTTCATGCCACCATGAGGTATATATAGGGCTATGATAGGGACCATGAGGAGGAGTTGGATCTTGGCATGCTAATGGATCCAAATCCGGTCCATTAATGATGATCCATTCCACTAAAGGTGTAACACCCCAAAATTCCCATTTTTAGTTCTTGAAGTCCTTAGAATTATTTAAAAATGGTTTAGAAATATTCTAGATATTTTTAGAAATTTTTAGAATATTTTTATGGAATTTTTTGAGTCCGTTTAGTATTTAAAAAATAGGAAAAACGTTAAAGGGCAACAAGGGGTTCGAACCCGCGAACACCGGAAGAACAAGCATGCACGTGACCAGCTGGGCTGGTTGATTTTGTTGAAATAAATTGGGCGAAACAATAGATAAGGTATAGTTAGGTAAATTCGCCCCATAAGTATAAATAGATAATTAAAGAGAGAAATTTTATTTTCTCTCAACCTAAACCCTTTCTCTCCCACGCCCAACACCTTGTGCCGGCTCCTTTCCCCTCTCCTCTCTTGGGCGACACCACACCAAGGCCTAGAGGGCCGGCCAAGGCTCTCCTCCAACAGATTTTCCTATATTCGGAATCCCCGCGACGAGAGGAACGCATAGGCGCGAAGAAATCTCCGAGATCTCAATTTTCTTCCGAGCCCTAGATGTCAATCTTGGTTGTAAGTCCAAGATATCAAAGTAAGTACTGCTCACCTGCAGTAAGAGGCGGTTTTTCCGCAAGAATTTCCCTTAAAAGTTTTAAAAGAGATATTTCCTTTTGTTTGAGTTTTTGCATGTGATCTTAGTTCATTATATGCTTATATATGTTGATTAAGTACCCTATGTGAGTTTAGGGTCCAAGAAAAGCTATGAGAAAAGAAAAGAGAAGATAAAGATAAGAAAAGAAAAGGCCAAGGCCTTAAGAAATCCCCAAAAGTCAAGACTTAGGGATTTTAGCACGCAAGGTGCTCGAGAAAATTCCAAGGCATTTACAGATAAGAAAGAAAAGAAAGAAAAGCTATTTTATTTTCTAAGGCCAGTACCCGGCGTCCAAGGGCGTCGTTAAAGAAATCCAGGTGTCCAATTCCAAGGTCTTGGCCCTGGTAGACCAAGGTCTGCTCTATTAGGATTGGTGGCTCGCTACCCCAACCTTTTAGGGAACGCGCATGAGATGGTACTTACGTCTTCAGTGGATCCAAGTGATTATTATTTTCAAGTATATGCTTTAGCAAAGTTTCTAAAGTTTAAAGAGTTTTCAAAAAGTTAAAGAATAGCTAAAGTTTCAAGTTGAGCCAAGAAAAGTAAATTGAGATTTATTAATGCTTGAGTATGCATGTTTTGAGTTATACATGTTCTTAGTTTTCTTTCAAGCATATAAGTATCTCATGTGTTTTCATATTGTTCAAGAAGCATGTTTGCACATTTCGAGATTTTGTGAGCTAGATAGTACTTACTAAGCTTTTTGCTTACTAGTTGCATTTTCTCTTACTGCAGATAAAGGTAAAGGCAAGCAATTCTGAAGGAAGGCGACGAGGCGGTGCTGAGTAAAGTGTGTGTGGTGGCTGATTTTGGAGAGATCCTTGAGACGAGACAATTTAGTTATTTGAATTACAATATTTTAGTTTATTCAAATTCCAAGTTATTGTTTTATGGAGTTTAGCGAACATTTAAGCTTTGGATAGTTTTACATGCTCAATTTCTTAGAGTAAAGATTCCATGTCATTTCATTTAGCATACATATCCTTATGATTGCATTGGATGAGTAGAAGTGTGAGTAGTTTGGAATATTGATACTTTGTTGGAGTTATTGATGCATGTGCCAAGATAGTACTAGTTCCCTTTTGAATCAAGTTTTTATTGCTTAAATATGTTTAGAAAAGTTGCATTCACATTTCATAATGCTTTAGCAAGGTTATAGGACATGTATTTGGTGTTATGAATGCATAGGAGTCAAGATTGGTACAAACTCTAAGGTTAAAGTTCATATAACCTCGAATAGCTTATTTACTTCCACAAAAGTTCTAATTTCGAGTTTATGAAGTTGTTTTGATTGGCTAAAATATTTAGGAAACTAGTATAGAGTATAGAAATGGTGTTGTGTTTTGTATGGCTCGAAAGTATAGGTTTGGTGGAGTTTTGAAACAAGGCCTAGAAGTGTGTCATGGTATCATGCATGACTATTAGAGTTAGTATATCATAGATAGATTTAAATTGAGAAGAAAAAAAAGATTTCCGCATTCTTAGTCGTGCATTAGAGACAAGAAGTAGATAAAGTAACGATCCGTCTAAGGCAGAGAAGGCGGGTCGCTACAGGTGGTATCAGAGCAGTTCCCATTCTCCAGCATCACACACACATCAGCATCAACCTTGCCGTCTTCAAGTAAGAAAGCTTTAAGTTTCAGTTTTTCTATTGCTCATTTACTTAACTTCAGTATAGAGAAATGCTTAAGTACTTACTCATATGTGCATAGAACAAGGAAGCATGTTTAATACCTTAGTACCACGGAATCATGTTTAATCCCTAGAATGGATATTAGAGAAATGCTTAAGTACTTACTTGATTTGCCCAAAAGTAAGTTTTGGGATTATGGCACGCATGGTGCTTGATAAAAGTTTTGAGTAAGACCAAGGTCTTACTAAGCCCTAGAACGAGTTCTAGGACTAAGAAATGAGATAAGAATCAAGACCAAGGTCTTGTTATATCCTAAAGCAAGTTTGGGAACATTACCATTAAGTGTTATGTTATACATTTGAGGACGTCCTAGAAAGGCCCAAAACGAGGAGCAAGCTCCTAGAAGGCAAGAAGCGTACCTCATTCAGTAGGAGAGACTGAAGCCAGGGAACTTCCCAGGCACAAGCAAACCATGGGATGCTTAAGCATGGTTCAAAACGTTGAAAAGAATAGTAGGGCTACTGGACTGGCATGAGGTAGAGAAGATAAAGTGTGCATCTTTCTGCCTTACGGGAGATGCTAGAATATAGTGGAAGAGAGTCAAGGCCAAGAGAAATGTTAGCCAGATGACATGGGCCGACTTCGAGACTGAGTTCTTCGAAGAATACTCTCACATGCAAGTAACCAACAAGCATTATGATGAATTCACGGAGTTCAGACAAGGAGAACTATCCGTGGATGAAGCAGTGAAGATGTTTAAGCGGTTAGCTCATCTGTGCCCAGAACTAGTTAGCACAGAAAAAGAGATAGTTAGGCTAATGCTCAAGATGTTAAGGCCTGAGATAGCGTTGAAGGGGGGCTAGCGGTGTTAAGAGGCTGCAAACCTCCGAGGAACTAATAAGTAGTGCTTTGATCACTGAGCACTACTTAAACAGTATAAAGGCCACCAGAAAGGTTGAACGATGAAGTTCTTAACAACCTTACCGTCAGGGGAAGTAATGGCCTCTACTGAGAGGCTAAGGGCAGTATCAATCTAGATTTCTAACCGAGAGCTCTACAGTGACTTGTTAGTCCTTGAGATGAAGGATTACGATGTCATTTTAGGAATGGACTTCTTGAGCAAGTATAATGCTTCTATAGACTGCCGCAAGAAAAAGTCAAGTTCACACCAGAAGCAGAACCTTCGGTTGAGTTTATTGGAGACCCAAGGAGAAAGATAGATAGGTTCCTACCTACCTTACAAGCTCAGAGAATGTCAGAGAAGGGGTGCTCTGGTTTCTAGCTCATATAGTGGATGCGAGTCAAGGACAAGGATTGAAGAGAGAAGAAGTGAGGGTAGTCTGTGACTATCCTGAGGTGTTTCCTGAAGAGTTACTAGGAATCCCTCCCAATCGGGAAATTGAGTTGGACCCAGGAACCAACCCAATTTCGAAGGCACCTCATCGCATGGCACCAGCAAAACTGAAAGAATTACAAGAACAATTGCAAGAGCTGCTTGACAAGGGTTTCATCCGCCCTAGTCATTCACCTTCGGGAGCTCCTGTACTTTTCGTCAAGAAGAAGGATGGGTCTGTGCGTCTGTGCATAGACTACAGAGCTCTGAACAAGGTGACCATCAAGAACAAGTACCCCCTTCCTAGAATAGATGATTTATTTGATCAACTCAAAGGGGATACAGTGTTCTCGAAGATAGATCTGCGTTCTGGGTATCATCAGCTAAAGGTTAAAGAAAGTGACATCCCCAGGACGGCCTTCAGGACAAGATACGGCCACTACGAATTTGTAGTGATGCCTTTTGGAGTAACCAATGCTCCAGCGGTCTTCATGGAGCTGATGAACCACATCTTTAGGGAGTATCTCGATAAATTTGTCATCGTATTTATTGATGATATTCTCGTATACTCACAGACTCCAGAGGACCATGCTACACACTTGAGGATAGTGCTGCAGATCCTTCAGCAGGAGAAGTGATAAGTGTCATTTTGTTGATCATTTTATATGTTTAAATTCATGTTTGACCTATATTTTACTTGTGTAATTGTGGATTTGGCCTAGGTTTTAGGATTTACACCCTTTTTGGACCTAATTGTAAATCTTGCTATATTTGGGTTGTTTTGTCACTAAATTTTTGATCTACTTTTGTAGGCTTGGAAGGATTATGGACCTAGGTCATGTTGGGTCAAAGTCGAGTCAAAAGTGGACTAGATCAAGTAATCAAGCTCCAATTCATTTGGACCGTCCGATAAGAGAACGGTTAGATCTAGACCATATGAGAACTTTTGATCAATCCGAGCTGGGGTTAAGTCTAATCAAGTGATCAGATCAAGATCTGAGAGTTTCAACTCAATCGGAGATCATCTAGCCATTGGATCACATTCAGAGAGATCTAGACCACCCATTCAAATATCAGTTTGATCTGAGCCATCCGTTGGAGATCTGGCAGATCCGAGCTACCACGAGGTTGATCTTGACCTCTGATCGAGATCTGGAAATTTTGAATCAAATCGGATAAAGATCCACCGTTGGATGAAGCGGGATTAATCTCAGCCGTCCAAATTAAATGGTTTAAGTTTAAATGGGAATTCCCTCGGCAGATCTCGGGGTCGCGACTTCACATTTCCAGCTGAGTTCTTCTTCGTTTCTCTTCGGTTTTTCTTCATTTCTTCTGCGATTTTCTTCAGTGAAGGCGTGGCCAACTCGATTAGCACCTTGGAGCAAGATCTGGATCCTTGGAATAGATTTCTATGGAGATTTAATCACTAATTTGCAGCTGTGCGCGAATCTGTGTTCAGATCTGAAGTTGGAGTTAATTCCCAGCGATTTGCGAGTTTAAGGGGTTCTTGGCTTGCCCTTGCGTGACGAACGAGGTGGTCTTGATACAAGGAATGGTCGAGATTTAGTTTTATGGAATTTCTTTGTGTTTTAGCTCTAATTCCATTGCTGTAATTTCAATTCTGTTACTGTTTACGTATCAATTGTTTTAGCCCATTTTTCCTGAATTGTTTCGGCGGTAATTAGGTTTCATTCTGCAAATAGATAGCTAGTGAACTTGTTCAAGGATCAAGTTTATTCAATTTCAGTTCATCTTCCTGTTTAGATGTTTTCGTTTCAGTTTGATCAGTTTTTCTCTGCGTATCAAGTTTTCCTTTCGTATCACTTTTGTTTACCTGCATTTTACTTAGTTCTTTTGAATTGAGATTGAATCGTAGTTTTATTTCTGAATTTACATTGCAAATTGTTCAGTTACATTGAAATTAGTTCCAATTATTGCTTCTCAACTTCAGATTGTGTGCCAACTAAATTTCTGAAAGTTCAGTTCAATCTGTAAGTTTCTTTTCAGTTGCAGCTTCTTAATTTCGAGTCAAGTAAACTCTAGTTTCTCTATTTCTTATCTGAACAATGGATGGAATATTTGTATCTAGCTTGTTTTGTAATGTTCGTTTTGCATTTGAAGAATTTTCTGAAAGTCTGTAACGTCCCTGCATTTTCCTATTTTTGCACTGTTTTGCACTTCACTTCTGAATTTCCTTCCTCAGTTTTGAGTTTCATTTAAATGCTAGCTTACCTTTTTCAAGCTGAGTAACTAGTTGTGTATCTGAATTTGAAAGTTTCCAGTGTTGCATTTAGCAGAAATTTTAGGCACACAAGATTCTATTCCTTGGTATCAAATTGTGTCAATTTATCCTCTTTGTACCAAAAACCAGTTTCGATATCAAGTAAATGAGTGTGTGAATGTGATAAGGTGTGGGACGTTAGCTCATTTTACATCCATTAGTTTCTGAATTCCATTCTCAGTCTTTGCATAGGAATTTCACTTTGGTAGTTTGCATTTAGTGGCAACTTAGTTTCGGCAGTGTAATGAATTGATTAGTCTTAGATTGCTTAGCCCTTGTTTCAATTCATTTGCTTTGTTTACTTGCATTGCAATTAATATCAGGTTGTATTTTCAGTTTTGGATAAGTGAAATTGGTTGATTAGGTCTCTTATTGGTTAAGTTCCTTAACTACCATTACCTAGTTAAAGTCATTTAGTTAAGATTTCTTTACTTTTCATTGCATTGTTATTTTTTAATTGCAAACAAATTCCAGATTTTATTTGAAACCCAAAAAAATATTGACGACACATAAACGCAAGCTCGACTCACATAACTTGAACTAGCCCTTGGAAAAATACGACCTGTGGCCCCTTACTACGCTTTTCTTCTTTGATTGCAAAAAGGGTTTCCAGCACTTTATAAATATCTAAATTTGAGACCCACATTCGTGACAGTCATTTTGGGTGTATCAAATTTTTGGCGCTGTTGCCGGGGAGGCAACTAGTTGAGTTGTTTGATTTTTGCTTGTGTACTCATTTCATATTTTTCTTGATCCATTTTTCTTGCACTTACTGCTATATCATCTGATTTGATTTTATTTGTTTCATCTTTCTATATACTTGTACTGCGATTTGTTCTTGTTTTTATGACCAGGTCTACAGGTGGTGATCTAGAGGATTTTGACCCTGAGATTGAGAGGACCTTCAGAGCTAGGAGGAGCCAGCTCAGTGTTTCAGAGGCTTTTGGCATTATTCCTACTCAGTCTATTTCCACTTATTCAGTTGATCAGATGGCAGACCACCAGAAGACCATGAAAGAACTAGCAGCACCAGATGCTTCTTTTCAGTACTCCAGCATTGCCTATCCAGAGCTGGGTGGAGATTTTGAGCTCAGATCTGGACTTATCCATCTTTTGCCTAAGTTTCAAGGATTATCTGGAGAAGATCCAAATAGACACCTGCATGAGTTTCATGTTGTTTGCTCCACTATGAAGCCTCAGGGTATTTCAGAGGAAGACATCAAGCTGAGGGCTTTTCCTTTTTCTTTGACTGGAGCAGCTAAGGACTGGTTTTACTATTTTCCTACTGGGCATGTGTCTAGCTGGATTTCCATGAAGAAGGCATTCTTAGAGAAATATTTTCCAGCCTCCAGAACAGCAATTATCAGAAAAAGCATTTGTGGCATTCAGCAGATAGTGGGAGAGACACTCTATGACTACTGGGAGAGATTCAACAAGCTTTGCTCCAGTTGCCCCCAGCATCAGATTAGTGAGCAACTCCTCATCCAGTATTTTTATGAGGGATTATTACAGATGGATAGGATTTTGATTGATGCAGCAGCTGGAGGGGCCTTAGTCAACAAAACCCCACATCAAGCCAGGGAGCTTATTTCAAATATGGCTGAGAACTCACAACAATTTGGAAGCAGGGCATTATCTACTAGAGGGGTTAATGAAGTTCAGATGGGTTCTAATGATCAGAAGGAGATAAAGAATGCATTGGTAGAGATTACATCATTTATGAAGCAATTGACTGCTAATGGTGTAATTCAAAGTTCAACTCCTTCAGCATCTCCACAATCAAATCAAATGGTGATGAGTGTATGTGGAATTTGTTCTAGCAAGGAACACACTTCAGATTTATGCCCCAACCTACAACAAGATGAGTCAGTAGCAGCTTTGGTTAGGGGACAATTTCAAGCTAGGAACAACCCATATTCTCCTACTTACAACCCCGGGTGGAGGGATCATCCAAACTTGAATTATGGGAATTCTTTTTGCCAACAAGGCCCACCTCAACAACAATCACAGCAACCACCACAAATGCTTCAGCAAGTTCAGCAGCAGCCCCAACAATCACAGCCACAAAATCAACAAATTCAGCCCCTAAATCAGCCTTTCCAACAACAATTTCAGCAACCATTTCAAGGGTTTCATCAAGGCTATCAAGGGAATTTGAGTTATCAACAGCCATACCAACCTCCACAGCAACAAAGTCAACAACTGCAGCAAAATTTTCAGCCTTGGAACTCAAGTTTTCAGCCCCAAAACCAAGGATTTCAGCCCAACCAATTTCAGCCCTCACCGCAATAAGTTCCTTTCCAAAATCGGAATTTTCAAGGGTATAATTCTCAACAAAATTCCTCAACATTTCAACATTCTTATCAGCCTTTCCAATAGCAATATCAGCCATCATTTCAGCCCCAACAGTCCCAAAACCAACAAACACAACAAGGAAATCTTTTTGCCGCTATACAAAATCTTGAAAGGCAAATTGGGCAAATAGCTAAAGACTTGAATCAAAGCAAAGCTCAAGGATCATGTCTACTACCTTCCCAAGCTGTTCCTAACCCTCAGGAGAATGTTAGCGCAATTTATTTGAGAAGTGGGAAGGTTGCATCAACTCCAAATGACCCAAGAGCTGAATTTTTAGAAAACAGGGCAGCATCTTCTTTTCCAGCCCAAATCAGTGCCAAAACCACTCCAAATTCAGTGGATACCACCCCTAGCTCGTGCCCAACTTCTTCATCTAGCAATCCTCCAATTTTGGTGGAAAACGGAACACAAAACAGTGGCGAGACAGTTCCTACAGCAGCTACGGAAAATAGGGCAGCAACAAAAAAATCAGCCCCACCCATTTTAGTTCATGAGGAGGAAGTTTCTATACCTTTGCCTTTTCCAAATGGGAGAACTCCAACCAGAAGACAAGGGGAAGAGGAGAAAAAAAAAGAGTACAACGAATTGGTAAAACTTTTTAGTAAAGTTGAAATTAATGTACCCTTGCTGACAATGATTAAACAGGTTCCTAAATATGCGAAATTTTTGAAAGATCTTTGTGTTAACAAGAGAAAGCTTAAGGAGAATGAAATGGTCAGCATGGGGAAAAATGTTTCATCACTCATCCATGCCATACCTCAGAAGTGTGAAGACCCTGGCATGTTCACTGTATCTTGTGAGATTGGAAGCACCACGCTACATGATGCCATGCTTGATCTAGGAGCTTCTATTAATGTCATGCCCAGGGCAGTCTTCCAGATGCTTGGCATTGGACCTCTACAGAGCACTGGAGTTGTGATTCAGTTAGCAGACCAAAGTCAGACCCGCCCGGCAGTAGTTATTGAAGATGTGTTAGTTAAGGTGAAAGAATTGATTTTCCCAGCGGACTTCTACATTCTAGACATGGAGGGAGAGTACCTTGCACGTAGATCCCCACTTATCCTCGGAAGACCTTTTCTGAAGACTGCAAGAACTAAAATTGATGTATATGCAGGCACCCTTTCGATGGAGGTGGGAGACACAGTAGTCCAGTTTAGCATTTTCGACGCCATGAAGGACCCTCAGGGAAATAGTTCTATTCTGAGCATAGACACCGTAGATGAGACTGCTGAGGCACAGACCATTGCTGATCATGGTATATTTGACATAGTGGGAGGAGAGTTGGTTTCAGAGGAGGATTCATATGATTTTTCTTGTTTTGTATTTTGTGATGATATTGTTTTTGATAGCCCTGTTCTTTTTAATGATGTTGTTGCAGAGATTACTCAGGAGGCATGCACAGGAGATTATTCTATAGGTGTAGGGGATTGCACAGAGCCCCAGGGACCACCACCACTTTCAGAAAGTGTAGGGACTTGCATGATTGGAGCAAGTACCCAAGGATCACCTATTCTAGTTGATTGTTCACCAGATTTTGAGCCCGAGATGGAGGTATTTCTTGTAGATCCAATAGACATTTCTCATCCAGATCAGGTAAGTATTTCTTCTTTTCCTTTAGAGAATTTTAGGGAGACGTTTAGATTTGCATGTAAAGAATATCTTGATTCATCATTTGTGAAAAATAATTGTGAAAATTCTTTAGAGGTACCCAGGCTTGATTTTATGCATTGTTATGATATTCATGAGACAGATTATGCTAAAATTGATTTTGAAAAATTTTTAGAGCCTGAAATTGAAATTGTTTATTGTGAAGAATCTCTGGCTATCTCTTATGCTGAAATTGAATGTGAAAAACTTCTAGAGGTACCTGAGATTGATTTTATGGATTGTGAAACTTTTCTTGATATACCTCAAGTAGAATATGCTTGTGAAAAATTTATTGAGGTACCCAAAATTGACTTTATTGGATGCGATGCATTTTTAGATACATGTTATGTAGAGATTGATGATATTGCATTTTTATCTTACCCTGCACGCTTGAGGAAGGTTTTATATGGTTTTGCAGGGTCCCAGAGATTTCTTGAGTGGGTTTTACATCTAGACAGTCTTCAACCACCTGGAAAGTTTTTCAAAAAGAATAAAGAGGGAGGAGATGAACTTGCTGTGACTTATAGCACTCCACCTCTAAAGTGGCTATTGTACTTAAATCACCTTCGGCCACCTGGACATTTTATTGTGAAGAATAAGTGTGGGGGAGTGATGCAAAATAAAATTGAGCAAATGAAGGAAATTGTTTTAGCTATTCCTACTCCTCCCCTACCAAGATGGAGATTATTCCTTGATAGACTCCGACCGTCAGAAATAAAAGGGAGTTTACTTTTTCTTGCATTTTCTTTCATTGCCTTTTTCATCTTTATGCTTGCTAGAAGTAAAATTTTCTTTTGAAATGAATTCTTGCTAATAAATGCTTGAATAGAGTAGAATTAATAAATAGGCATTATAAATGCCATTTTATGTCTTTTGGCACTTTTCCTTGATTAATAGGAATAAATGTATCCCTTTAGGTTATTTTCATAGAATTTTAGAGTCTTTTGAAAACAAATTAAATTTGGTTGTTAAAACTTAGGGTTTGAGCTTATGGATGAAATCTTGGATGCTTGAGTACTACTTGGCCATGGATGCTTGATTGAGGACTTGAGATGAATAATTTTTACCTAGTGAGGGTTAGCCTTACTTTTGTGAAACATACATGTGATTGTACTCTAGAACTTGCTTAGGTTCTTTCAAAATCATATTTCAATGTTTAGATCACTTCTATAGAGGCTAATAAATTTGATTACTTTTCCATGTCAATTTTTGGCAAAAATCATGTTCATCTTATTTTCTTTCCTTATTTCCTATTCCTAACCATGCTTTCTAGGGACTTGTTTGTTTGGAGATGTTCTTTGATGTTATTTTGCCCGAGACGGACAAAAGATTAAGTGTGGGGGAGTGGATAGTGAGATGGAAACATTTGAAAAAAAAATTCATTTCATTGTTGAGTTGAAGCCAAAAATTGCCAATTGGAGTGGAGTTTGGTATCAAGATAAATGGGGATTCAGTTGTGAATTGGAGGTGAATTGGATCTAAAGAAATTTCAATTAGAAAGAAATGGCACACGAAGAAAAAAAAAATAGAAAAAAAAACAAAAAAACTGTGCCATGGAAAAATTTTGGAAGCAATGGAGTTTGTAGCATTGGGAAGTAG
>JAGFNQ010002701.1:307250-341595 GCA_024364735.1 Boesenbergia rotunda
AAAATTGGCACGGAAGATGGAAAGTTGGCACAAAGGAGTTGTTGAGGCTTTTTCATCAAATTTTGGAAGAGCAATGCTTAAGCTCACTTCATCACACTTTGACTTCATTATATGGACTGAAAGGAGGGCAAAAATGCATCAAGAATATCCTTGAACATCCAAGTCTTCCATTTCATTCAAATTAGCTATTTACTTTGCTTTTATTCCATTTCTACCATTTCCTATTTCTTTCACTTTTGAATAAACTTTCATAGATGATTGATTCTAATCTTGAATAATGGTAGAGAGTAGATAATAAGCAAGCCTATGGTAGTGCAAGAAGCATGTGTGTAAGAGTGAGCTCCATTTTCATCATGTATTTAGAATTTAGGAGAGAGCCACCAAAAGTTTCCCTTGAGAGGTTTAGTGAGTGAAATTCATCTCAATGAATCATGAAGGTTGAAATTGTAAGTTGTTGATTTAAGGACAAGGTACTAATCTATAGAGCTTAGATTTTTGAGAATTAACAACCCTAGGTAATTTCTTTTCAATTGCTTCTATTTATGTTTGGAAATAAACTAGGGGATACATGTTTAGTACTTTTCGCGAGACGCTCAAGCTTAAGTGTGGGGGAGTTGATAATGTTGGATCGAGAATTGCGAGAGAGGGGGGGTGAATGTCGCATATTTTTCGGATTTCGTAAAGAGCAATTGCGTAGCGGAATAATCAAAATCAGACAATGCGAACACCAAGATTTTTACTTGGTTCGGAGCCTGGGTCGACTCCTACTCCAAGGCCCACGGTCGTTGACCGTTTACTATGGGCAATACTATAATCGCGCAAAACAATTTTACAAAGATTGATTACAGTAAATTGCAGTAAGGAAAAAGACAGCTTTTCTTTGTTACCGACGTCCGGTGTAAATCGAAGTTCCAGAGCAGTTGGACGTCGCCGGCGCTTGTATCTCGAGTCTGGAGGGTTCTGGAGCAGAGCGCGGGAGCAGAAGAGCGTGATTGCGTTCAATGGAATTGATTTTAAGAATAGGGTCGAGGCCCTCTTTATATAGGGCAGGGGGCGCCCGACATGCTCGGGGCGCCCCCCACGTGGCTGCAGATCCGGCGATGCTCTAGTCAAAGCTGATCTCGTTATCTTCGGGATTGTATTTGACTGGGGCGCCCGACGCGCACGGGGCGCCCGATTGACCGGTCAAATTTTATCACCGAGGCTTCGCGAGGGTGAGCTGCAGCCGCCTTCAGTGGCGTGGCACAGTGGGCGCCCGAGACACGCGGGGGCCCGACATGCGGGGCGCCCGACACGCGCGGGGCGCCCCCAATTGCGCTGCTGTCGGGGCGTTTACCTCTCTGCTGACTTTGGGTTGACTCTGGGGCGCCCGACACATCCGGGGCACCCTGCTCAGCTGCGGCCTCACTCCTTTGAGGCTCTCTGAGCTGCAGAAACACAGTCCTTCGGTCCTGCATCCAGGGTTAGTCCAAAACAGCAAATAATAAGTTAGTTAAAACAGCCTTAGCTGTCTTGGTTCTGACTTTGGTCTCCAAAATGGAGCCCTACGTCGAACCGACGCCTAATGTTCCCTCAAGGGGAACGCGTCCTCACCTACTCCTCTCGGGAGAGTTTTACCTGGTGCCAACCGGATCCTCCAGTTGGACTTTTGCCCAGCAGTCCTTCGCCAGGTCTTGAGGTACCAAGCTGCCCTTCGCTTGGTGCCTAGCAGCCCTTTGCTAGGTCTTTTCTTCTGGCAGTCCTTCGCCAGTGCCTAGCATTCCTTCGCTAGGGCTTTTCCATTCTGGCAGTCCTTCGCCAGTGCCTAGTATTCCTTCGCTAGGGCTTTGTCCATTCTGGCAGTCCTTCGCCAGTGCCTAGCATTCCTTCGCTAGGGCTTTTCCTGTCTGGCAGTCCTTCGCCAGTGCCTAGCATTCCTTCGCTAGGGCTTTCTTTCCTGGCATTCCTTTACCAGTGCCTAGCAGTCCTTCGCTAGGGCTTTTTCTGCACACTCAGTGAACAACGTTAGATCACAAATAAACTTAACTTTGAATCCTTTGCCAATATCAAAACCAGGTTCGATATGGTGCTTCCTGCACCAACAATCTCCCCCTTTTTGATTATGGCAACACAATTCAAAGTTAAGTAAAAAACTTTATAACTGTTAAGAACATAATGTAAAAATGAAGTATAGCAATTTTACACAATTCAATGTTAAGTAAAAACTTTATAACATTTACTAACACAAGGTAACCTTTATCTCTCATAAAAAACCTTTACTCCCCCTAAAACCCTGAGTACTTGTGTTATAATACTTAACTTTGACCTTTCCTCCCCCTTTGACATATATCAAAAATAAACATGGGTGAACAAGGTATCTAATAGGGAGGTTTGAGTTTTACCAAAAGAAATTTAAGTAAAGGAGTTCAAAAGCATAGTTTTCAAAAGAAGCTTTAAGTAATGAATTTCATAATTTTCAAGGTAATGGATGTTTTGAGGCTCCCCCTTAATGTGATAACTCTTCTACTTATATTTTAGAAAAAGCTTGCAAAAACTTGTAACATAGTTTTCAAGAAAAACTTAACCGATATTTTAGAAAAAGCTTGCAAAAACTTGTAACATAGTTTTCAAGAAAAACTTAACCGTAACTTACTTAGCCAACATTTTGAAAACAAGTTTTCTTTAAAAAGTTTCAACTTTTGCACTCATAGAGAATTTTCCTTAGAACATATATCAATAAGGAATTTTTTTAAAAAATTATATATGTTTTAAAAAATTTTAAAATTTGTGTATCAGAGCCTATGAGTTTTGAAAACATAAAAATACTTAGCATAATTTTTGAAAGCATAGCAAAAGCTTAACATGCACCAAAACTCCACTTTGAAAGGCATTTTTTTTTAAAAAAAATTATTTTTGTAGGCAAGTCTTGTAGAAAATTCACTTAGAATATTATTGCCTTGAAAATATTAGTACTTTTGAAACATTATATTTTGAAAAGTAGAAGTATTTTTGAAAGATATTGTGCATTTTTGAAGATATAAGAAGATTATGCATTAAAAACTATAAGTGCTTTTATAATATTAGAGAAAATTATCCTTTGAAAGCACTTACAAAAGTATTGTTTTTAACGCATAACATTTTACTTGCTTTGGTTACTTTTCCAGTCTGACACAATCCTAGGAAACCTTGTTAACTACAAGGATAGTTTCGTAAGTGTCCTGGAAATTCTCCAACTCAAGTAAATACTATTTCCAAAAGAATTTTGAAAAAAATAATAGTATTTTAAAAAAAAATTATTTAAGTTTTCAAAAGGATTTTAAACGTGCAGTGCATGAAAACATATAATTCAATAATTCTTTTAATTTAATCTCCCCCTAAACTTGACCCAGTCCTAGGAAGCTTGTTGACTACAGGCGATCTTCCTCTGAGTCTTAAGGTTTGATTTAAATTAAAAAATAATTAATAAACACATTTCAGAAATTCTTCTCTTGACTCAAACTCCCCCTAAATTTGACACATCCTAGGAGTCCTTATCGATCATGAAGTGGACCTTCCTCTGTGTCTTTAGGGTTTATTAAAATCAAAAGAATAGTTTTGAATATCAGTACGGTAATAAAATTTTAGGAAATTCAATTTGAATTGAAGATAATTTTCAAACATAAGCCTCTTTTTCGAAAAACATTTTAAAATGATTTTTGTAAAGCATAATTTTGAAAAATATAGTGATTATTTGAAGGCATAAAACTTCTTCTTTTAATTTGAACTTCCCTTAAATCTGACACAGTCCTGGGAGGCTTGTTGACCACAAGTTAATCCTCCTCTTAGTCTTAGGGTTTGTCAAAATTAAAGGAACAATTTTGAACATGCCTTTTGAGTATGATAATTTTTTAGGAGATAGATTTTTGAAAACATAATTTGGTATGATAACACAGTTTTCGAAAACCATTTTGAAATGATAATAATTTTTCAAAGATATTTTGAAAGAAAATTAAAAAGAATAAACCATTCTCCCTTACTATTTAACTCAATCTAATGTCCTAGGGGACTTCAGTGTTATCTATGTTTGACTATGTTGACTAGGGTTGACTGTTTTGACCAAGTTTGATCAATCAATGACTAACACAAAACAAGCCCTAGATTATATTTAAAACAAGTCTATTGAGATTTTTAACATGAAATTTTATATTAAAAAAATGTTAGAAATGAAAATATAGGGTACAGCAGACTGAATTAAAAAAAATAGAGATGATTTTGAATAACTTTTGAAAATATTTTTTTTTTTTGAAAGGATATTGATTTGTGCTTTTAGGTCCTAGATATCTCACCCAGTTCTACGTGGTCAAACATGTTAACCTTATGGGTTGTGTGAGACAAATATTTTAATTTTGAAAATAAATGATTAAATTGAATTTTGAGAATAATTAATTTGAATTTGAGGATAATTAAGTTTAGAATAATTCAGTTGAATTTTATTTAATTGAATTAATTTGAATTTGATTGAATTGAATTAATTTGAGTTTGAATTAATTTGAGTTTGAATTCGATTTAGTTGGTTGGGTTGGACTCAACTTTTAGGTCCTAAGCATCTCACCCATTTCTAAGTGGCAAAACAGGATATCCTTAACTGTTTTGTGAGATGCATATTTTAATAGAAAGATTTATTTTGAAAAGGCCATGATTAATTTTGAAAAGTTAAATTAATTTTTTAAACCCAATTTAAATTTATTTTGAAAAGAGGTATTTGAATCTAAAATTAACTGAAAATTTGTGTTAGATTCGAATTTAACAAAAAATAATTTGAATTTGAATTTCAAAAATTGGCTTCCAGGTCTTGGCGAGGCACTAGGCCTTCTTTGGCCGTAGCCTTATGGGATCATCCACCCTTTCCTTGACAAAGCCTTTTAATGAAATTTCATTTTCAAAATTATTCTTTGAAAAATTTCTGGTCTAACTAGTTTGGGTCTTGGATCGGTAGCTTCGGCTAGTTCCACCAAATTGGCTTCCCTAACGTACTATCATCTCACCTCCACCCAATACTATGTTGTTCAATTTTCAATTAACTGATTTAGTCCCAATCCTAATTCTAAGAAAAAAAAACACATAATTAAAACAAACAATTGTCTAAGTAAGGTCACAATTGGAGTAATACTCCGGATTTTCGAAATCAGCAAGATTATGAATTAAATTTTCTAACTTATTGACCTTATGTTTTAGGGTTTCATTTTCTTGTTTCAATTTTTTGAAATTTGTTTTAATTAAGTTACATGAATCAATCACATTATTCAAGGTAAATAACGGATTTTCAAATACTGTAAATTTACCTTCGTTGATTGTTTGTCCGGCATTCTTGGTAGCTCTTTTATCTGTGCATTCACTTTTGCAATGCCCGAACTCCTGGCACTTGAAGCATTGAATGCGACTTTTGTGCTTTCGTGCTTTTGGAACTGATTCCTTTGTCGCCGATGGTGTAGACCGAGTCTTACGAGTAGGGCACTGATTTTGGTAGTGCCCTCTCTCCCTGCATGTGTAACAAATTACATGATTAAAATTTGAATTTACACTTTTACCTTTTGGTTCTTTATTGGGAATCTCCCCCTTGATCATTGCCGCCTCGGATCTAGGCTCATCTTCTGATTCTGTGTCTGAGTCGGACTCGGGTACTGGTTGAAGTTCCTTCTGTGGTGGTTCTTTAGGAGTTTTCCCTGCAATAAAATTTACACCTTCCTCGACCATTATAGTATCTGTTTGATTATTTAATTCTAAATTTGAAAAGAATTCGAAATCGGTTACCGTCTCAGTCAATTCGTCGTCTAATTCTGGTTCGATTTTGGATTCGGGTTCAGACTCTGACTCGGCTGATTGTGCTTGGACTGAAAGGGCAAGATAATTTACTTCTTCTTCATCTGAGATTTCTTGATGAAGGTTAACCAATTTTTCCCATATTTCTCTAGCACAACTGCATGGACCTACTAGCTCGAGTTGCTCCTTGGTTAGGCCACATTGTAGGATTGAAGTTGCCCTTGCATCCGTCTCGATCTTCCTCAGGGTTGATTCATCCAGTTGGTCCCACGTAAATGATAGTCCCTCTTCTGTAGGGAGGTAGAACCCTGTTTGAACGATCATCCATATGTCCATATGGGCCTTCAGATGGAACTCCATTTGACTTCTCCAATGATTGAAGTTCTCGCCGGAGAATAGCGGTGGACGGACACTGTTCCACTCTTGGTTGGCCATTTAGTTTAACCTCGTATAGAAAAGAATTAACAGAATGTACCAAGACTTGGTCTTGGATTAGTAGTGCGGAAAAAAAAATAACCAAACAAAATTGCACGAATTTCGAGGCGAAATAATAATAAAATAATAAAGAGAATTTATGATAAATTTCTGAAAATGTTGATTTTGTCAATTCTGGTTAATGATAAAAAAGTAGGAATTTAATGTTTAGAAAAAAAATTTTCTCAAACTAAAGTAGCACGAATTTCGAGAAAAATATTAAAATAATAATAAAAAAATTTATGACAAAATTTCAAAAATTGTTTGTTTTATCAATTCAGACTTATGGTGAAAATATAAAAATTCAAAATTGAAAAAGGCGTAAGGATTTTTTAAATCCACCTACAGATATTATTTATATAAAATAAAAAGCGAACGAGATTGAGTTGCGTTGATTAACAAAAAGAAATAAAAAAATTCGTAAATCCGAAAAAACTTTCAAATTGGTGGTTGCACCAAGTTTGAACTACCCCGCTTTGATACCACTTGTTGGATCGAGAATTGCGAGAGAGGGGGGGTGAATGTCGCAAATCGTTCGGATTTCGTAAAGAGCAATTGCGTAGCGGAATAATCAAAATCAGACAATGCGAACACCAAGATTTTTACTTGGTTCGGAGCCTGGGTCGACTCCTACTCCAAGGCCCACGGTTGTTGACCGTTTACTATGGGCAATACTATAATCGCGCAAAACAATTTTACAAAGATTGATTACAGTAAATTGCAGTAAGGAAAAAGACAGCTTTTCTTTGTTACCGACGTCCGGTGTAAATCGAAGTTCCAGAGCAGTTGGACGTCGCCGGCGCTTGTATCTCGAGTCTGGAGGGTTCTGGAGCAGAGCGCGGGAGCAGAAGAGCGTGATTGCGTTCAATGGAATTGATTTTAAGAATAGGGTCGAGGCCCTCTTTATATAGGGCAGGGGGCGCCCGACATGCTCGGGGCGCCCCCCACGTGGCTGCAGATCCGGCGATGCTCTAGTCAAAGCTGATCTCGTTATCTTCGGGATTGTATTTGACTGGGGCGCCCGACGCGCACGGGGCGCCCGATTGACCGGTCAAATTTTATCACCGAGGCTTCGCGAGGGTGAGCTGCAGCCGCCTTCAGTGGCGTGGCACAGTGGGCGCCCGAGACACGCGGGGCGCCCGACATGCGGGGCGCCCGACACGCGCGGGGCGCCCCAATTGCGCTGCTGTCGGGGCGTTTACCTCTCTGCTGACTTTGGGTTGACTCTGGGGCGCCCGACACATCCGGGGCGCCCTGCTCAGCTGCGGCCTCACTCCTTTGAGGCTCTCTGAGCTGCAGAAACACAGTCCTTCGGTCCTGCATCCAGGGTTAGTCCAAAACAGCAAATAATAAGTTAGTTAAAACAGCCTTAGCTGTCTTGGTTCTGACTTTGGATCTCCAAAATGGAGCCCTAGGTCGAACCGACGCCTAATGTTCCCTCAAGGGGAACGCGTCCTCACCTACTCCTCTCGGGAGAGTTTTACCTGGTGCCAACCGGATCCTCCAGTTGGACTTTTGCCCAGCAGTCCTTCGCCAGGTCTTGAGGTACCAAGCTGCCCTTCGCTTGGTGCCTAGCAGCCCTTTGCTAGGTCTTTTCTTCTGGCAGTCCTTCGCCAGTGCCTAGCATTCCTTCGCTAGGGCTTTTCCATTCTGGCAGTCCTTCGCCAGTGCCTAGTATTCCTTCGCTAGGGCTTTGTCCATTCTGGCAGTCCTTCGCCAGTGCCTAGCATTCCTTCGCTAGGGCTTTTCCTGTCTGGCAGTCCTTCGCCAGTGCCTAGCATTCCTTCGCTAGGGCTTTCTTTCCTGGCATTCCTTTACCAGTGCCTAGCAGTCCTTCGCTAGGGCTTTTTCTGCACACTCAGTGAACAACGTTAGATCACAAATAAACTTAACTTTGAATCCTTTGCCAATATCAAAACCAGGTTCGATATGGTGCTTCCTGCACCAACAGATAAGTGTCATTTTTTTGATCATATTATATGTTTAAATCCGTGTTTTACCTATATGTTACTTGTGTAATTGTGGATTTGGCCTAGGTTTTAGGATTTATACCCTTTTTGGACCTAATTGTAAATCTTGTTATATTTGGGTTGTTTTGTCACTAAATATTTGATCTACTTTTGTAGGCTTGGAAGGATTATGGACCTAGGTCATGGTGGGTTAAAGTTGAGTCAAAGTGGACCAGGTCAAAGGAATCAAGCGTCGACTAATTTGGACCGTCCGATGCAAGAGATGGTTAGATCTAGACCATTTAAGAACTTCTGATCAATCCGAGCTGGGGTTAAGTCTAATCAAGTGATCAGATCAAGATCTGAGAGTTTCAGCTAAATCGGAGATTATCTAGCCGTTGGATCATGATCAGAGTGATCTAGACCATCCATACAATGATCAAGGTGATCTGAACCATCCGTTATAGATCTGGCAGATCCGAGCTACCACGATGATGATCTTGACCTCTGATCGAGATCTGGAAAATTTGAATCGAATCGGACAACGATCCACCGTTGGATGAAGTGCAATCAATCTCAGCCGTCCGTTTCTTTAACTACTTAAACGGCTCCCTGTTTCAGATCTCGACATCGCGTCTTCTTCGCCAGTTCGTAGCTGCTTCTTTCTTCTTCACTTTGTCTTCGATTTTCTGCAAGTTTTCTAAATCAGAGGGCGTGATCACATCATTTTCGATCCTTGATCCAGATCCAGATAGTTGGGAAGATCTTTTCGTGAGAAATCCAGCTCAGATTCGATCAAAAACAGAGAAGGTTGAGGGTTTCGCTAGATCTGTGAATTGATTTCCTTGGTTTCGTTCTGCGCCAAATCACATCCATCTGAGCTAGTCTGAGGGTTCTCGGCTGAGCTCTGATCATCTCTAAATCATCATTTCCATCCTACACAATCAGATCAAGGAGATCGATTGCTGATTTCAGCTTTGAGCAGAGTTTGGTTGGATCACTTCGCAGAGCTTGATTCCCAGCAATTTGTGGAGCTTAGGGGTTCGAAGCTCAGTCTTGTGTGACGACAAGATGATCTGGAGCTAAGGAGAGAGATCGGTGTTTAGTTTCTTATTGCATTTCCTTTATGTTCTAGCTGTAATTTTAATCTGCAGTTCATTTCGTTTCAGATTCTATATCAGATGCTTACGTTTCATTTTCTGAATTGTTTCAGCAGTACTCAGGTTCTATTCTGCAATTAGTTAGCTAGTGAATTTGCTCAGTGAACCATTGTATTCAATTCCAGTGTATTACTTGTTTGTGATTAGCGTATCAGCTGAATTCTGTTTGTGCCAATTCGGTTTCTGCAAATTAGGTCTTGCTTCAGTTTCTTAAGTTTGAGTCAATGCAAGTTTTAGATTTCTTTCTGAATTCACATTGCAGTAGCTTTATTTCCATAGCAATTAAGGTCTAGTTCTGCATTCAGTTTTAGTAATTGCTTACCAGTTTTAATTTCTGCAATTTAGTAGCTTGCTGTTTCAATTTCAGTTTATGAGTGCTGAGGTTTGTATCAAGTATACATAATTTTTCTCAACCAATTCTGCTCTATTGTATTGAATTAGGTGTTTGCCTTCACTTCTTCATTTCTCTTGTCAGAATCTGAATTCCTGTTTGCATTACTGAATTTCTGAACTGTTTTCTGCATCCCTTCATTTTACTTCTGCATTGAGTTTACTGAATTGATCAAACTCTTAATCTGGAATTCTTCATTCACTCTCGCACAGATCTTATTTGTTAGCTTTGCTTTTCAACTTCACTGATTAGATTCATTCTGCTGTTAATTCTTGCTTTCGGCACATGAGTTCTTTTGTTTGTATCAAGTTGTTTCATTTTCTTCACTTTGTATCAAGAAAGGTTTTGGCAGTGATGGATACCAAGTTAAGTGCAATTTTCAGTGTGATAGTGAGCTAGAAGTCAGTTTGTTTCATGTATGGCTGTGTTTGAATGTTAATTTTCATTTCAGCATCAGAATTGAGTTTCAAGTTTGCAAATAGGTTCTAAATGTTTGGCATTAGTTTCAGCTGCAAATTTCAGCATTGATTTGATTCACTTGCTTAGTTTTTCGCTGCCATTCAATTCAAAGATAGTTTTTCAATTTCAGATAAGTCGTTTTGGTTAGTAGATTTCCTATAGGGAAAATTCTTACTCGCTATTACCTTGTTTAGTTCACTTAGTTAATTTTGTCCTTCCTTTTCATTGCAGTTACATTGCTTTGTCATTTCATTTGCAAACAAAACCCCGATTTAATTTGAAACCCAGATTTAATTTCGTCAGGTCTTCGTTTCCTGGCAGTCCTTCGCCAGGTGCCTAGCAGTCCTTCGCCAGGTCTTAGGGTTTCGATGCCTAGCATTCCTTCACTAGGTGCCCAGCAACCCTTCGCCAGGACTTCTTTCTGCACACTTAGTGAACATATTAGATCAAAATAACATCTTAACTTTTGAACCCTTTGCCATTATCAAAACCCAGGTTTGACTTAGGTGCTGCCTACACCAACAGAGACTAGCATATAGGTCAATTGATGACTTGAGCTCTCAAGTCATGAATATGTGATATCAAGTTGACACATGAGTGTACATTAGATAATGTGTACTGAATTGACCCGCCATGAGAAAGTTTCATAAATTGTCATATGAGTATCATAAACTTTATCATGTAACTATTAGTATGAATAGTCCTTAGACCTGAAGTCACTACGGTTCGCTACATAAGGAGTTATGTACTTTGGTATCGTCAAACGTCACCCGTAATAGGGTGGACTATAAAGGCGATCACTAGGCATATAATGAATTATGCGGAGGGATGTGAGTGATGTAGATGGGATCTATCCCTTCCATATGACCGGAGTGATATTTGTGGGCCCCTTGATTCAGTAGGACTGCTAAAATGTATGGTCATGCTCAAATGAGTCAATATGAGATATTAAGCTCATTTGTTTGAGTGAGTCTACTTGGGGATCAAGAAACACAAAGATTGATCGAGGATGACACAGTCTATGCCTCATTGGTCAATCTAGATATCGAGGATAGAAGGACAATGTCATACATTATCATAGTCACAGATGTTAAGTCGGATCTTGACTTTCTTATTACTTGGATAGCAATGATGCATTGCTAGATGCCGCTCATTGTTTATATGTCTAAAGCAGTTTAGACACATTGCCAACGTTACAAGAATCTATTGGGTCACACACTAAGGATACGATGCTTCGGAGATTAATTAATCTTAGTTTGACTAAGATTTGATCCGAATTGGATTGATTAAGTTAGACTCAAGCGAATCCAATTGGATTATGGGATTGAGGTCTAATTTAAGTTAGACTCATTTAGATTAGACTCAACCACATTTGGACGAGATATTAATTAATTAAAATGTTTAATAAATTAATAATAGACGAGAATGAAAAGATTCTCTTCATTGAATGGAGAGAAGTTGAAGAGTCACATGAGAAGATGTGCTCTTTATTGACTTTAATGAAGGGAAGCTAAAGGGATAAAAACTCTTCATATTCATGGGATGAGTATAAAAGAGTTTTCTTGTCATTTGGATGAAGTTAAATCATCTTTCCTTCCTCTCTTCCTCCTCTTCTCCCTCTTGACCGAAACCCTTTCTTTGGGGTTCTTGGTGGTTTTGTGAACTACCTCAAGTTGCTAGCACAACTAAGGTAGTTCTTCTCCGAAATTGAGAGATTGTGTTCATGTGGATACACATATAGGCACAGGCACTTGAACGTGCAAGAGATCCGGAGTAGCTTGAACGAGCGGGATAAACGCAAGGGCACACTTCAAAGGTATACACATAGATAGCTCTATTAGCAAGATGAATTTCGTACGAGTTTTTATTTCGCATGGATCGCTCGAGGGATCTTGTTTCCATTGCATTTTTGTGTTTATGTCGACGGGAGATCCCTACACCTTCCTCTCCATCCTTCGGATATTTTTGGCTAACTAAACTTTTATTATTTTGCAGTGAACATGATGCTAGCAGCTGTCCTCGAGGAAGGGTTTGACATGGATGATGCCGAACTAGAATCTTGGGTCAGCAAGCAGCTAACCCAGTGAGAGGCAGCTCCTCTCGCTGTGTCTCCCGCCAACCTGACTTCCTCTTCTAGCAACGGAGCAACACCGACCACGGATCCCAAGCCGAACGATGTTGATGATGTGCCTCTGGTTACCAGGCACCGGAGGGATCATCCGACCGACCCAGAGGCCACGCCTTCATCCGCCCCCAGAGCCGGAGCCTCCACCAGCTCTCCCCTAAAAAAGAAGAAGAAGGTGGCATCCCAACCTCCAGCCCTCATCCCTACTCCATGTCAGGCTGGTACCTAAAGTGCCCCAGCGGTTGGCTTAGGGGATCCTGCTCCCCCTCCCCCTAAAGAGACGAGCTCCTGACCCCTGTACTTGGTCATGCCCTCGCGCACCATTTCTGCAACAGGCCACGAGAGGCCGACCGACGAGCCGACCGAGAGGGCCCAGGAGGTCCATCTATACGGTCCCCTGGGAGACCACTTCTACCAGGGCCTTGGGGAGGCTAATTACCGAGGCCCGACTAGCTGAGCCAATGCCTTCCTTTCTGAGGCTAGTCAGGTAGGTCTGATTTTACTTCTGTATTTCCTTCCTTTTGCTTATTCTTGATCTGATACTGAAATTTGTTTATGGTTTGCAGCTCTTTGGTTCGGCCTATAGCTCGACTGTGTCATGTATAACACATGCCCGGGCCCGACACCAAGCAGAGTGCTGAATCGCATGGCTGGAGACTCAGCTCTGGCACGAACAGCTGGTGTCCAACGAGGAGACCCTGAGCGGACCGCGGGCTGAAGTTTTGGCCGTGCAAGACCGCTTGGCTTACTTGGAGGAGCAGCTTAAGGGCACGTGGGCGCAACTCAACTCAGTGGACACGACCGTGGCCTAGGCTCATCACCGAATCTCCAATTTGGAGTACTCAAAACGCAAGGCCTGGGTCCTCGAAGGTCAGGCCGAGGACGAATTGGCAGCTGCCAAGGCCGAGCTTCTGGAGGTGTCCCAGTCAGCATTAGCTCTGCGCGTTGATCTGACTGCCAAGGATCAGCAGCTGGCATCCCATGCGGAAAAGAATGCAACTCTGACGACCTAGCTGGCCACTCGAGACGAGGAGCTGAATGTGCAAGCGGAGGAGCTAAGCCGACTCCGAGGGTAGCGGACCGCCTGAGAGGCTGGACAGTCGGAGCTGGAAGCCGCCAGGTCGGAGCTCCGAGCTTGCAAGGCGGGGGAGGCTGCTCGATGGGAATCCCAAAAGGTCGAGTATATCAACTCCCGGGAGTTCTATGAGCGGCTGTCGGGGAGGCTTTGCCCCATGCTTAAGCAGCAACTGCTCAATACCCTCAAGCAGCTTAAGCAGGGCGGGCACCTGCCGCACGATCTTCCGGCCAACACCGTCAAGATGGCCAGGTTGACCTAGGAGATAGAGAACGTCTTCCGACCCTTCGAGTGAGGGTCGGATTTTTACTGTTTCTTTCTTCTTTTTTGTTCTTCCCTGTAGAGGCTCTGTTGGGACCGGGTGCATGCCGACAAGGATACGAGTTCGTAAAATTTAAAATTTTTACGTGCAGCGGAAGAATTTGCATAAAATAATTTTCTAAATTATTTTAACTTCGTATCTAGCATGCAACCTTATAGTGTATCGACATAATCATAAAATAAAAGTTTGCGAAAAGTAAACTAATTTACCAAGTACCTCGCGTAACTCGGAGTAAGGGACGAGATCCAACCGTAGCGTCCCTTGGAAGCTTCGCCTCTATTCGCGTCCACGCCGAGTTCTCTTCGGGATGACTTCGCAAAGTCACGAGTTTTGTGCCGACGAGAACTACTAGATCCTCTATAGGCACAACTTGAAAGATCAAGAGAGGAGTTAGAAACTAACCAACAAGAAGTAACGGAATCGTATTCCGGAAGAGAGGAGTCGCTATCCGCTTCTTCTTCTTCGTGTTCGGGTTCTCCTTCTTCTTCTTAGCTCACGCCCACCTCGCTTGATGTTGATAGGGTGCGCCGGCCCTAGCAATGAAGGTGGGAGCCGACCCTAATTCTCCAAGAAGTGGGCGCCGGCCCTAAGCAAGAGAGGGAGAGGGAGAGGGAGAGGAGAAGAGATTAAGAGAGAGAGGGAGAGAGTAATTAATCTCTTGATTAGTTAATTGGGAATAAGGGCTAGCCTTTGGTTCCTTTATATAGTAGCAACTCCTTTGCTAAGTCTCCCTCTAAACCGAATTAACGGAATTAGTTATAAGAAATTTATCTTATAAATTTTCTTATTAATTATTCCATTTAAACCGAGTCTTTATTATAAACCAATTTATAATAAAACAAATTAATTATCATAAGAAAATTTATCCTATAAATTCTCTTATGAATTTTATTATAACTAACTTTATAATAAAACTAATTAATTATCATAAGAAATTTATCTTATAAATTCTTATGAATTATTCCGTTTAAACCAAGTTTTATTATAACTAATTTATAATAAAACAAATTCTTCTTCTCTTTAAATTATGGAATAAATTTTATAAGAAATTTATAAACTTTCTTATTATGAAAAAATCAATTCATAATTGATTTTATAAAATTAAAATAAACCCAATTCATGGATTATTTTAATCTTCCATAAAAGAATAAATTTCTATAAATTTATTTATATAAATTTCTTTATACAAATTTATTTATCCATAATTTATAAAATAAATCGCGCTGGATTTATCTTATTAATTAAACCAAAATTAATTGGTTTTCTCCTCTTATTGTGGCCGGCCACCAAAGGGGTTTTGACACCCTCTTTGGCCGGCCAAACCAACCCGGACCGTCGCGAATTAAACTCATTTAATTCGCCCAAAAAGCCTTCAAAAGACTTAGCCATTTTTAGCTTCCATTGCGCCTCTGATTAACTCAGATTCGACTTATCTCTCTTGATCGGAAAATCTAATTTTCAACTCGTTTTAAATCCCTCGGATTACTCGTAGTGCGTGTGACTAAATAGGCTTTCGATTTATGTTGGCCGTCTATAATCAACAAATTATAGAACGATCATGAGTGGCACCTAGTAGTACATCATGATCCCCAATTAATCGAAAGATCAACGGTTTGACCCCAGAAGAAATTATTCTGAAACCCTTCAGCAGCTCTAATGAATTGTGCCACATTCCCTTCACCACCTTATACCCACTTGGTTCAGGACACGGTCAATGGTGTCAGTCCCCACTAGGCTGACTACGTCACACCTAGCCCAAGTAATGTCTTACTCGTCCTTTGGATTTCTAATTACTCTCATGTATTTTAGAGACTCTCACTCTAAACATGATATGCTCTGGCCAGAGGCTTTGAGTAACAATCCGACGATAGGCCTGGGTATACATCTCCTCGCAAGGAGTGGTGAATCCTTTATAGGCTGTTCAAACATCTTCGGGCACTTCGGCTTATACCCGATCATCCTGGGTCCACACCTCCTTGGAGATGCTTGCTTAAGATGTCAAAGTATAAGTCTCCATGACCAAGATGACTTGAACACCGCAAGTCAAAGGAACATCGCACTTAAGCCGCAGTAAGATCTTCATTGACATATCTACATGTAGATTCCCATATGAAGTCTTACAGCTAGTCACTCCAATGAACTAGTTCCCTTAACTAGCATCCATGTTTATCTCCGGACATCCCAATGTCACCAGCCAGTGAGAATCAGCTGAATAGAGAATAACCCATGCTAGTCTCAACAGAATTGATAATGTCCGTATTTATCAATTCATCGACTAGGGATATTTCCAACACCTCACATTTGCACATTTAGAGATAATCACTAGTTGTGATCCCATCACAAATTCTCTTATGCTGTGAACTGTATGACGGACATTCAGTAGATGAGTTTAAGATCCCAATCAAATACACAAACATGTATACTCAAATAGTGAATTATCATTTATTGAAATAAATGTTTACAATCATAAGGCGATTGCCTTAGGACACTTCTCTCATATCACTAACAGGCTCGACCTCCTTTCTTTTGTATTGAAACTACTTTTAATGAAAATTATCGTTCGCTTAAGCCTTATCAGCTGTGTTTGCTAATTTTTGGTTCTAACTGTCGATCGCTCGGACCTACACTCGAGCCCTTTTTTTCTTCTTTCCTTAGTGAAGTCGACTCAGCTGACTCGGCCAAAGGATGCGAACCTTTGAATTGATTAAGGCTAGGGATTGGCCCCTAAGCCACTCACCCGCTTAGCGGGACTTAACCTTTCATGGTCGACTTCTGTTTAAGGAACGGGGGCTATAAAGTGATCGACCGAGTATACCATTGCCCGCTCGGGAAGCAAGGTTCGTGCATTTGATCGGCTTGATCCCGGGGAGCGTGGGTCACCACGCGTCTGGTCGTGGGGGCCGAGCTAAGTAGAATGTTATTTACTCAGAAGGTTTAGAGCTGGGATGCTAAGTTGGCTAAATCCCAGGGAGCGTGGGTCGCCAAGCCTCCGGACTGGGGGTCGAGCCTGGGGGGTACGCGAGGGCATGCCCGCTTATAACTCGCTTAGCGGCGAGAGTTTGGACACTCGGTCGACTGAATCCCAGGGAGTGTGGGTCGCCACGCGTCCGAACTGGGGGGGTGTGCCAAGGGGTGCGCGGGAGCATGCCCACTTATAACTCGCTCGGAGGCGAGAGTTTGGACACTCGGTCGGCTGAATCTCAGGGAGCGAGGGTCACCACGCGTCTGGACTGGGGGCCGAGCCGAGGGGTGTGCGGGAGCATGCCCACTTATAACTCGCTCGGAAGCGAGAGTCTGGACACTCGGTCGGCTGAATCCCAAGGAGCGTGGGTCGCCACGTGTCCAAACTAGGGGCCTAGCAGAGGGGTGCGCAGGAGCATGCCCAGTTATAACTCGCTCGGAGGCGAGAGTCTGGACACTCGGTTGGCTGAATTCCAGGGAGCGTGGGTCGCCACGCGTCCGGACTGGGGGTCCAGCCAAAGTGCTTGGAAGCATGCCCGCTTATAATCGCTCGGAGGCGAGAGTCTGGAGCGCTTGCAAGTTGCCCAAGAATCCCGTTTTTCCACTATCATTGCAGTTGTGAACCATACTTGTATTATAAGCTCTCACTCCGCCTCTTGGTATGGCTGGAGATGGATAGCGCTCTAAGGCTGATTCAGCTTTCTTCCTTGCTCGTTCTCCAGGTAATATGCTCCTGAGGCCAACTTTTGGACGACCTTGAAGGGCCCTCCCCATTGAGGCTCTAGCTTGCTGACCTCCTCGACCGGCTTTATTCTCTTCCACACGAGGTTGTCGACCTGGAAGGCCCTTGGGAACACCCTGCGATTGTATCTCTGCTTCATTCTCTGGTGGTAGGCAAACATCTGAGCGATTGCTTTCTGTCGAATTTCTTCGACCAAATCCAGCTCCAACCGCCTTCTTTCCAAGTTATCCTTATCGTAAGTTTTTCGCCGAATGGACTCGCACCCGACCTCCACGGGCACTACGGCCTCGCTTCCAAACACCAACTGAAATGGTGTGTGGCCTGTAGTTTCTCTCGGTGTGGTCCGCTGAGCCCATAGGACACTCGGCAGTTTGTCTACCCAGGTTCCTCCTGCATGGTCCAGCTTGGTCTTCAGGCCCCACAAGATCTCCTGATTTGCCACTTCTGCTTGGCCGTTACTCTGCGGGTATGCCACAAAAGTGAAGGCTTGCTGATTGCCGTAGGGCGAGCACCATTCTTGTATTTTCTGACCCTAGAATTGCCTTACATTGTCCGAGACGAGCTTGTGAGGCCGGCACAGGATGTTCTGCCATAGGAACTTAATCACCGCTTGCTCCGTGATACGGGTCAGGGCCTCGGCTTCTATCCACTTGGAGAAGTAATCAACCGCAACTAGCAAGAACCTTTTCCGAGCCACAGCGGTCGGGAATGACCCCACTATGTCTATGCCCCGTTGGTCAAATGGGAATGAGACCACTGACGCCTTCATCATTTCCATGGGTCGATGAGGAAGATTGTGATGCTTTTGGCAAGACAAGCATGTCGAGACCATTCTGTCAATGTCCTTCTATAGGGTTGGCTAATAATACCCGACCAGTAGTGCCTTTTGGGCCATGACCCGAGCTCCGGCATGGCTCCCACAAACCCCCATGTGTATCTCTCTCAGCACATAGTCTGCATCTTCCTCGCCCAAGTAATTGAGTAGGGGTCGGGCGAAAGATCTTTTGTATATTGCATCCCCGACTAGGGAGTACTGTGTAGGACCGGTGCCGTCGATAAAGGGGGGTGAATATCGACCGAAAACATCTCATGGAAACCTCGTAAAACTTTCGATAGTTCTAGACTCAGAGCGTTAATGGCACAGCGGAAAATAAACAGAAAGAATAACACAGCACACACGAGATTTTTTACTTGGTTCCTAACCCCCCGGGGTCAGTACATCCAAGGCCTAAGCACGGGAATGCCCGCCCACTATTAATCTCCTTTCCGGACTTTCCGGAGGCGGAGAAACCCGTCTTACAGTGCAGTAATTACAATCAAAATATGAGAAATTAAATGCAGAATAATTAAAGCAAAACAAAATGATTAAGGTCGAAGCCTCGGCCGATCTGGACCTCCGAAGTGCCGCACACTTTCTCCTGGAGCCTCCTGGTCGCAGAACCTTGTCTTTAGCGCTTTGTCATCAGTCAGAAAGCTCAGAATCGTTCCAGAAAGTTGTCTTTGAAGCTGAGGGGTCAAGGCCCCTTTTATAAGCTTCATACGGGTGCCTATGATGATGGGGACGCCCCTATAGACTTGGTCAAACTTTATCTCCGCGCCGAACTCGTCGCAGCTGATAAAACCTTTGACCAAGGTGCCTTGGACCTCCTGGGGTGCCTAAATGAAAGCTTATCTCTGCTTCGAACTCGAAACAGCAAATACAGCTTTCAACTTGGGCGCCTGTATCATCCCGGGCGCCTGAATGGAAGCCTATTCTGCCTTCTTCACGAAACTGCTATTTTGTTCTTTGAGCCAGGCGCCCCTATTGATGGGGGTGCCTGGCCTCTTAGTTTCCAGCCCAGTTTGTCTGCTTTGTCTTCCATTCTTGGTACCTGCAAGATACATAAATACAAGGCAAACATACACGCATTCTTAACCTTAAGGACTTGGTTTTGCCTTCGGATTCCACGAAACCCTAGGTCAAACCGACGCATGTTCCTGTAAGAATCGATTTGTACGCTAGAGGGGGGTGAGTAGTGTTTCGCCGAATTCTTGTTCCTACATGGTTAGTTTGCACAGCGGAAATAATAGTGAAACAATAATAAAATCACTAACCAATGCTAACATGGCGATTTTAGTTGGTATCCACCCCGGTCGGGTGATTAATCCAACAATCCGTCGGTGGATCAAATCCCGGATAACCTCTGGCTAGAACTCGTCGCTCCTTATGGGTGGAGAAACCTCGCCACAACACCAAGGACACTTCCTGAGTATACAAGACTACTAACTTGCCCTATCCAAGCAAGTTTCGTCAAGAAACTCAGCCAACACGAAGTCCTCTTTAAATAGGACTCGGGGATGATTTCTCGCTACCAGTTGACTGCCCTGGGGGCAGTCGACTGGTGTCAGCCAAATTCGACCGTTGCACCCCAATGTTTGAATTTTAGCCAACTCACCAGCCACCTACCAGTCGACTGCCCCCAGGGCAGTCGACTGGTCCCAGGGCTGAGACCTTTCTGTGAGTTCCATCAGTCGACTGCCCCCAGGTCAGTCGACTGGTCTACTCACCCACCTAAGGTTACCCATCCTGAGTACATTCCACTCCGCACTCAAACCCTAGGATTTCCCGAGTACAATTACACTGCACTCATACCCTCACGACTTGACTGACTCCTCCTCCGCAGCCTCGACTGTTGCCTTCGCGCCCTCTTCATCTTCGGCTCCCGTCCCTCGGATGCACGCATGCCTCCAGCTTGCCTCCATGCCATCCTTCACGCATGCTTCAAAGTCCGCGCCCATCAGCTCGTCGTCCCTGCTCACTAAGGTCGCTCGGATATGCACGTAAGCCTCCGGCTTGCCTCCATGCCATCCTTCACCGTACGGAGGCCGTCCAGTCAAGTCCATATGTGTAACCTGTACAACCTGCACACTCAACATACACATAAGTAAACAAGGGTAAACCTAACTTAAACCCTTTGCCCAAACATCAAAACCTATGGTCAGTCCGGACCATCTTAGGGTCGATTGCTCCAATAATCTCCCCCTTTTTGATGTTTGACAATCCGTTTAAGTTAGGGAAACAAATAGTAATAGAGAATAGCAAAAACAATGTTAAATAAATGCATATGCAATGCATACATGGATCATATCCCAAGGCATCTCACACCTAACCCTCCAAGTTAGAAATTTTCACCAAACCGGATATTTTAAAGCTTTTCCCGAGCTCCCCCTGCATTGGACTTACAAAGATTTTTTAAGAACCTCTCCAAGATTCCCCTTACGCCAAGAATGGAGCAACCATGCTCCCCCTTTATCTTAGCTCCCCCTAAACCTAGGGTTTCTAGCAAAGGTGTGTTTAGTTTCCCAACTTAAACCCAACACTTCTCCCCCTTTGCCTAACATCAAAAAGAACCCAACAATATCCCAATCATTGGTTCTTTTAATCCCTAATGACCATAAACAATGTGTACTAGCCCCTCACACACTTATTTTGCATCATTTGGGCACATACCCAGCTGCTGAAATAAAAATCAGCCCTGATCAGTCGACTGCCAAAATGGCAGTCGACTGATACTCTGAAAGTCTGAAATTTCAGCATTTCTGACAAAATTCAGAAATGCGCCAAAAATTCCATAAATCTTCAAAAATTTTCAAATTTTGTGGAGATGTTTGTGGTACCCATATCTACTTGGAAAAAATACTTTTCAAAATGTATCTATCACCATTCCCAAGTTTGACACAAAACCCAAAAACTAGCAAAAAGGTTCACTCAAACCTTAACCAAAAATCCTAGTTTGGGTTTCCCCTTGATGTCTCTGCCCATGCCAACCCACAATGCATCCCTAGCGTTGATTTACATGACAATAACACATCAAAAACCAATTTTCATGCAATATGACCCCAATGTCATATTTTCATGTATGAAACTCAAAAACACCGTGCCAAAACCCAAGAATTGAGACTCAAGTCCGTCTCCAATTCTTTTGGCACACTCCATGGTCCATCTAGACCTCTAGGAGCACCCCCTCCCACGGTCCATTCACCATATATCCCAAAGGCTCCTAGAGCTCCCCCTTGAGCTCTTAGCACTAGCCACCTCCCTAGGTAACTCAACCATCACTAGGCCACATCGATGTTCCACCGGTGACTCTTGGCCTACAAACTTGACACTCTTAACCTTAGACACCTCGTCTTTGATTAAGTCCTTCTTTTTCCCTTTAAATGGCATCCCCTTGTCATTTTTGGACTCCCCCTTCTTGCCATAATCATATGCCACCCTAGCATATTTCTTTCCCTTGGCATGGGAGTTCTTAGATCGGTATCCCAACCCCGATCTATCATTGGTGCGGTTTAAACCACCCAACACCATGTCTAGACCCTTTGATCCAATCGTGAATCTTTCTAGGGTCTTTTCTAATGTATCATGCCTTGCCCTTAAGGCTTGATTTTCTCTTTCTAAATTTTGAACCTTTGAGTCCATATGTCCACTTTGGACATTCCTAGACCTACCCATGTTCCTAGACACATTCCTCCCCTTCTTGGAACTAGTGCCTCGATCCTGAGGTCTAGAGGTCTTGAATTCATAGTGCATTCTCTTTATAGGGTTATGATCTATCTTGTTAGCCCTAGTCCTATCATTATATCTAAATCCAAAATTATGCACCATCAGACAATTTTCATTAATATTAGCATGCATGGATGAATGGTGAATTCTATTTCTATCATGCAAGGAGGATCTTGAATTTAAATTGTATTTTGACCTAGGGTTAGGAATTACTTCCCTTACCCTTGGAGTTCCTCCTTGTTGTGAGCTTCTCTTCTTCCTTTGCTCTTTCTCCCATCTCCTCAAGTACTCCATCTTCTTGAGCTCTCCACTCTTTGGGCACTTGGTGTGGTAGTGCCCTAGCTCACAACACATGAAGCATCTAATCTCCTTTTTCTTTTCTTGGCCTTCTCCAATCCTACAACCCACGTTAGATTTAAATCGAATGGACTCGGGTTTAGATTTTACCTCCTTCTTACCTTTTGGGCACTTGTCCTTGTAGTGCCCCTTTTCGTTGCAACCAAAGCATGTGATGTGCTCCTTCGATTTAGCTTTAGTGGAGGTGGAGACTAGGTTGACTTCTTCAACCTTGGATGATGTAGATTCTTCTTCTTGATCCGACATTGAATTGGGTCTCTCCTCCCCCTCAATCCTTGAGGTGGAGACCTCTTCCTCTTCTTCTCTTGAGGAGGTTGATGATCTTTTGCCTAATTTCTCTTCCTCTTGATCATCTTGGTCACTAGAAATTCTTTCTTCGGACTCTTTCACTTCTCGAGTTGATGTAGGGTTTTCATTGTATTCTTTGACTTTATTCCACAATTCATGTGCATCTCTATAATCACCTACACAACTCAAAATTAAATTAGGCAAAATATTTACCAATATATCTATTACCTTCTTATTTGCCCGAAATTGTTCTTGTTGCTCTTTGTCCCAATATCTAGGATGACGCTTCTTCCCGTGCTTGTCCTTTGGAACATCGAAAGACTCTTTAAGCGCAATTCTACATGCCCACTCCATTCCGAACCAAGTCTCGATCTTTGTCCTCCAAAAGTCAAAATCTTGATGATCGTAGGGCGGTGGAGTGTAGATGTCTTCCCCTAATTTATCATCCATTGTTCTTCTCCTCTAGCGTGTGCTCCCTCGACGGTTAGTCCAATCGAGAGCAGTCCTTCGCTCTGATACCAATTGTAAGAATCGATTTGTACGCTAGAGGGGGGGTGAGTAGTGTTTCGCCGAATTCTTGTTCCTACACGGTTAGTTTGCACAGCGAAAATAATAGTGAAACAATAATAAAATCACTAACCAATGCTAACATGGCGATTTTAGTTGGTATCCACCCCGGTCGGGTGACTAATCCAACAATTCGTCGGTAGATCAAAGCCCGGATAATCTCTGGCTAGAACTCGTCGCTCCTTGTGGGTGGAGAAACCTCGCCACAACACCAAGGACACTTCCTGAGTATACAGGACTACTAACTTGCCATATCCAAGCAAGTTTTGTCAAGAAACTCAGCCAACACGAAGTCCTCTTTAAATAGGACTCGGGGCTGATTTCTCGCTACCAGTGGACTGCCCCCAGGGCAGTCGATTGGTGCCAGCCAAATTCGACCGTTGCACCTCAACGTTCGAATTTTAGCCAACTCACCAGCCACCTACCAGTCCCAGGGCTGAGACCTTTCTGTGAGTTCTATCAGTCGACTGCCCCCAGGCCAGTCGACTGGTCTACTCACCCACCTAAGGTTACCCATCCTGAGTACATTCCACTCCGCACTCAAACCCTAGGATTTCCCGAGTACAATCACACTGCACTCGTACCCTCACGACTTGACTGACTCCTCCTCCGCAGTCTCGACTGTTGCCTTCGTGCCCTCTTCATCTTCGGCTCCCGTCCCTCGGATGCACGCAAGCCTCCAGCTTGCCTCCATGCCATCCTTCACGCATGCTTCGAAGTTCGCGTCCATCAGCTCGTCGTCCCTGCTCACTAAGATCCCTCGGATGCGTACGCAAGCCTTCAGCTTGCCTCCATACCATCCTTCACCGTACGGAGGCCGTCCAGTCAAGTTCATATGTGTAACCTGTACACTCAACATACACATATAAGTAAACAAGGGTAAACCTAACTTAAACCCTTTGCCCAAACATCAAAACCTATGGTCACTCCGGACCATCTTAGGGTCGATTGCTCCAACAGTTCCCACCCCCGAGAACGTGCCTTTCACCTACTCCTTTCAGGAGACAGTTGCCATCCAGCCCTTCGGGTGGACTTTTGCTTAGCTTCCGATACTCTCGGATCTCGAGACGTCCGAACCCTGACCGTCTCTACTTCTGTCCTTAGTCATTGCTCAGCTAAGTTGCTCAGTCCCTCGGACCAAGACTTCGTGCCCAAACCCTCGGTCCAGGACTTCGGTGCCCAACCCTCGGCCAGGTCTTCGTGCCCAATTCATCGAACCAGGTCTTCGGTGCCCAACCTCGGCCAGGTCTTCTTGCCCAGTCCTCGACCAGGACTTAGTGCCCAACTTCTGGTCAGGTCTTCTTGCCTAGTCCTCGACCAAGACTTAGTGCCCAACTTCCGGTCAGGTCTTCGGTGCCTAGCCCTTGGCCAAGACTTAGTGCCCAGCTTCACTCACCAGGTCTTAGTGCCCAGCTTCACTTACCAGGTCTTAGTGCCTAGGTTTACTAGGACTTTCTCTCACGTTGATACTCCTTCTTTGCTCACCCTCCCTTGTTCTATGTATCACTGACTTAAGTGTATTATCAAACATTAAAACATTCAGAGGAGGACATCACTGATGCAACTTGCACCAACATACTGGGTTGCCTGCTTTCACAAGAGTCGAGCCTCCACTCGATCGGTCGGGAGAGTCTCGTTTGTGAGATAGGCAATGAGTGACGCTCTCCAGTCCGTCTCGAGCTCTAGCACAGCCTGTGCTCTATATGCATCACCATCATTGCTTGACTGCTTGGCCGAGGAAGCACCCAAGAACCTACCGAGCTAGCCAACGTGGCCAACTTGTCTGCCCGTAAGTTACTTTCTCTGGGATTTCTGTAGCTGGACCTCCTGGAATCCGACTTTTAAATTCTCATAGACTTCCACAAAGGCTTGCAACCGATCGCTGTTGACTTCAAACCGACCGGCGAGTTGCTGGGTGGCTAATTGCGAGTCCGAGTAGAGCACGACCCGAGTGGTACCCACATGCTTAGTTGCTTGCAATCCCGTAATAAGGGCCTCGTACTCGGCCTCGTTATTGGTGGCTCGGTATTCCAATCTGACTGTCAAGTGCAACTATTGACCCCTTGGCGAGACCATCAATACTCCTATCCCACTGCCCTGCCGAGCTGACTAGCCATCTATGTAGACTTGCTAAGCTTCTTCAATCTCCTTTGAGTGCAGCTCGCTTAGGAAATCAGCCAAGGCTTGTGCTTTGATGGTCGACCGAGCTTGATACTGAATATTATACTCACTTAGCTCGGTCGTCCACTTAATCAGTCGCTTGATGCCTCAGGGTTTGAAACTACTCGCCCCAGGTTACTGTTGGTTAGGACTACGATCGGGTGTGCCAGGAAATAGGGCCGAAGCCTTTGGGTGGCTAACAATATAAGCCAATTTCTCAAGTGTCGTATATTGACACTCGACACCTTTTAATAAATGAGCGAAGAAGTACATGGGCTACTACTCGACCCCCTCCTGTCTGACCAAGACCATGCTGACCGACTCAGCCGAGGCAACCAAATACACAGATATCACTTCCCCAACCTCGGGCTTGGCCAACACTGACAGCTCGACGAGATACATCTTCAACTCTTCGAATGTCTTGTCGCAGTCGGCATCCCACTGGAACTTGGTGGCTCATCGGAGAGTCTTGAAGAAGGGTAACCCTCGCTCGGCAACCTGGGATAGGAAGCGAGATAATGCCGTAATGCGCCCGGTGAGCCTTTGCGCCTCTCTAAGGTTCCTTGGTCAGTCGGCATATCGAGCAGAGCCTTGACCTTGCTTGGGTTGGCCTCTATGCCTCTCTCGGTAACTATGTATCCAAGGAATTTGCAACTTCGGGCTCTAAAAAGACACTTTGTGGGGTTTAGTTTGAGCTCGTACCTGCGTAATGTCTGACAGGTTTCTTCTATATCCGCCACCAGATCTACCGCTCGGCTTGATTTGATTAGGATGTCATCTATATATACCTCAATGTTCCGGTCGATCTAGGTGTGAATACCTTGTTCATCATTCTCTAGTAGGCGACTCCGGCGTTCTTCAGCCCGAACAACATGACCGTGTAGCAGTACGTGCCGTCAGCCGTGATGAAGCTCACTTTCTCTTGGTCCTCAGCCGCCAAGGGCACTTGATGATATCCTTGGTAGGCGTCCATCATGGAGATGAGCTCGCTTCCTGCTGTCGAGTCAACCATCTGGTCGATTCGGGGCAGGGGGTAGTAGTCCTTCGGGCATGCTCAATTGAGGTCCCGGAAGTCGGTGAACACTCTCCACTTATTGTCGGGCTTGGCTACCAGGACTACGTTGGCTAGCTAGGCGGGGAATTGGACTTCTCGGATGTACCCGACCTCCAACAATTTCTCGATCTCCGCCTAGATCACCTTATTCTGCTCCGTGCTGAAGTCTTGCTTTCTCTGCTTGACTGGCCGAGCGTTAGGGTAGACGTGAAGGTGGTTCTCGGCCACCTCCGGTCGGACTCCTTTCAGCTCCTTTACCGACCAGGCGAACACATCTTGGTTCCTGGTCAGGCACTCTAGCAACGACTCCTTCAGCTCGCACGGTAAACCGACGGCTATCTTGACTTGGGCTTCCTCCCGGTCGGGAAGCAACTGAACCTCTTCTTTGTTGTCGTGCAGCTAGACCCAGGAAAAAGCTTGCACCATATTACAGCTAGGGAGAGTGCGTTAGGCCTTCTGACTTTCCACCCGGACATCATCCACATAGTACCTTCGAGCGACTCTTTGATCTCCTCTAACTTCCCCGACCTTGTCCTCGACAGGGAACTTGATTTTGAGGTAGAAGGTCGAGGTGACGGCCCGAAACTCGTTGAGGGTCATTCAGCCTAGGATTGCGTTGTAGGCCGAGGGAGCATCCACTATTAGAAAGGTGGACCATCTGGTCCTCTTCAGTGCCTCCTCACCCAAGGAAATGACCAGGTGAATCTGACCAATTGGTTGCACCTGGTTTCCCGTGAATCCGAATAGTGAGGTGACCACCAACTCCAGCTGGGACGGTTCGATCTGTAGCTGGTTGAAGACATTCTTATATAGTATGTTGACTGAGCTGCTCGTGCCCACTATGGTTCGGTAGACTTGGTAGTTGGTGATCACGGTGGTGATGACCAAGGCATCATCATGCAGGACTTCCAGTCCCTGTAGATCCTACGACCCGAAGTTGATCTGGGGCCCCTGCGCCTGAGCGGCGCTGGTGCCGACCTGGTGGATTTTAAGTCGGCGTACTTGCGCTTTTCGGGCTCGATTGGAATCTCCCCGGTAGGTCCGCCCGGGATCACGTGTACTCCTCCTCGGACAACGTTCTGTCGGTTGGCTTGCACCTCATCCATTTCCTCGGACTCGGTCCGTTCCTCCGGCGAGAATAGGTTACGGGCTGTCGGGGGGTTCCGCCGGGGTTCTTCGACTACAAGGGTGGCGGCCGGACCTCCCCGACCTGAGCCTCGCCCGGGTGCTGCCAAGCGTCGCCGTCCTCTGGGGTAGGAGCTCGACCTCTCCCAGCTTGTCGGCATTCCTCCGTGTCATGCATGTGACTCTGGTGGAAGGCACAATAAGGCCTTCAGCGGGTCGGCAGGCACCCTTGAGCCACCTGCTGCACGTGCCTGCGCTCCATTCCCGCCCAGTCGGTTCCCCCCCGCGGGTTACGGATGGGTCCGCCCGGGGTCGGCTATTCTGTGCAGGGCTTGGGGTCGGCGTGTTAGCCACCTCCTTCTTCCGGGCGACTTGTGCTTCCTCCACATTAATATATTTGATAGCCTTCCCGAGCAGGCTATCAAAGTCCTTTAGCGGCTTCCTAATCAGCGATCGGAAGAACTCTCCCTCTTGTAATCCTTGGGAGAAGGCGCTGATCAGCATCTCGGGTGTGGCAGTCGGCACGTCCAGTGCCACTCCATTGAATCTCTTGATGTAGGCCCGAAGCGATTCATTCGGGCCTTGCTTCAACGCGAACAAGTTGATGCTAGTTTTATGGTGCCTCCGGCTGCTGGTGAAGTGTTGGAGGAACGTCCTCCTAAGCTCCTCAAAGCTTGACACCGACCCATTGGGGAGTCGGTTGAACCACCGTTGAGGGTTCCGAGAGCATGATCAAGAAGGCTCGACACTTCACGCCCTCGGGTACTGGTGCAGCAATGCCGCACTCTCGAACTTCATCAGGTGTTCTTCGGGATCAGTTGTGTTGGGACCGGGTGCATGTCGACAAGGATACGAGTTCGTAAAATTTAAAATTTTTACGTGCAGCGGAAGAGTTTGCATAAAATAATTTCCTAAATTATTTTAACTTCGTATCTAGCATGCAATCTTATGGTGTGTTGACATAATCATAAAATAAAACTTTGTGGAAAAGTAAACAAATTTACCAAGTACCTCTCGTAACTCGAAGTAAGGGACGAGATCCAACCGTAGCGTCCCTTGGAAGCTCCGCCTCTATTCGCGTCCACGCCGAGTTCTCTTCGGGATGACTTCGCAAAGTCACGAGTTTTGTGCCGACGAGAACTACTAGATTCTCGGAAGACACAACTAAGAATATCAAGAGAGGAGTTAGGAAACTAACCACCAAGAACGGAATCGAATTCCGAGAGAGAGGGAGATGTGATCCGCTTCTTCTTCTTCTTGGTTGGTTTCTTCTTCTCCTTGAAGCTCACGGCAACACCTTGCCTTGGAGGAATTGAGCCGGCCCTAGATGGAGGAAGGGGCGCCGGCCCTAGGACTCCAATGGGCGCCGGCCCTAGGTGGGGAGAAGGGAAGGAGAAGAGGAGTCGCTATCCACTTCTTCTTCGTCGTGTTCGGGTTCTCCTTCTTCTTCTTGCTCACGCCAACTTCAAAAGGGGAGAGCTTTGTGAGCCGGCCCTAATCCTATAGGGTGGGCGCCGGCCCTAGGCAAGAGAGGGAGAGAGGAGAAGAGATTAAGAGAGAGAGAGAGATCTTAATCAACAATTGATTAGATTAGGAATAAAGGCTTCCCTTTGGTTCCTTATATAGTAGCAACTCCTTTGCTAAGTCTCCCTCTAAACGGAATTAGTTATAAGAAATTTATCCTATAAATTTTCTTAACTAATTATTCCGTTTAAACCAAGTCTTTATTATAAACTAATTTATAATAAAACTTATTCTTCTTCTCTTTAAATTATGGAATAAATTTTATAAGAAATTTATAAACTTTCTTATTATGGATAAATCAATTCATAATTGATTTTATAAAATTAAAATAAACCAATTCATGGATTATTTTAATCTTCCATAAAAGAATAAATTTCTATAAATTTTATTTATATAAATTTCTTTATACAAATTTTTTTATCCATAATTTATAAAACAAATCACACTAGATTTATTTTATTAATTAAACCAATTAAATTGGTTTAATCTCCTTTAATGGCCGGCCACCACAAGAGGGTTAGCACCCCCTTTGGCCGGCCAAACCAACCTGAACCGTCGCGAATTAAACTCATTTAATTCGCCCAAAAAGCCTTCAAAAGACTTAGCCATTTTTAGCTTCCATTGCGCCTCTGACCAACTCAGATTCGACTTATTTCTCTTGATCGGAAAATCCAATTTTCAACTCGTTTTAAATCCCTCGGATTACTCGTATTGCGTGTGACTAAATAGGCTTTCGATTTATGTTGGCCGTCTATAATTAACCCATTAATTATAGAACGATCATGAGTGGCACCTAGTAGTACATCATGATCCCCAATTAATCGAAAGATCAACGGTTTGACCCCAGAAGAAATTATTCTGAAACCCTTAGCAGCTCTAATGAATCGTGCCTCATTCCCTTCACCACCTTATACCCACTTGGTTCAGGACACGGTCTATGGTGTCAGTCCCCACTAGGCTGACTACGTCACACCTAGCCCAAGTAGTGTCTTCCTCGTCCTTTGGATTTCTAATTACTCTCATGTATTTAAGAGACTCGCACTCTTAACATGATATGCTCTGGCCAGAGGATTTGAGTAACAATCCGACGATAGGCCTGGGTATACATCTCCTCGCAAGGAGTGGTGAATCCTTTGTAGGCTGTTCAAACATCTTCGGGCACTTCGGCTTATACCCGATCATCCTGGGTCCACACCTCCTTGGAGATGCTTGCTTAAGATGTCAAAGTATAAGTCTCCATGACCAAGATGACTTGAACACCGCAAGTCAAAGGAACATCGCACTTAAGCCGCAGTAAGATCTTCATTGACATATCTACATGTAGATTCCCATATGAAGTCTTACAGCTAGTCACTCTAATGAACTAGTTCCCTTAACTAGCATCCATGTTTATCTCCGGACATCCCAATGTCACCAGCTAGTGAGAATCAGCTGATTAGAGAATAACCCATGCTAGTCTCAACAGAATTGATAGTGCCCGTTTTTATCAATTCTTCGACTAGGGATAATTTCAATACTTCACAATTGCACATTAGAGATAATCACTAGTTGTGATCCCATCACAAATTCTCTTATGCTGTGAGTTGTATTGCGGACATTCAGTAGATGAGTTTAAGATCCCAATCAAATACACAAAGCATGTATACTCAAATAGTGAATTATCATTTATTAAAATAAATGTTTACATCATAAGGCGATTGCCTTAGGACACTTCTCTCATATTACTAACAAACTCCCACTTGGCCTAATGCCAATCGCTACGGTATCCAATACCACAGGCTCTAACATGACCCTCAAACTTGTTTTGAGGCAAGGCCTTAGTTAAAGGATCCGCTATATTCCTTTCAGTGGGAACTCTCTCAATTTGTATGTCATTCCTACTTATAATCTCTCTGATTAGATGATAGCGTCGAAGCACGTGTTTGGATCGCTGATGAGACCTTGGTTCCTTCGCTTGTGCAATAGCTCCATTGTTGTCGCAGTATACTGGCACTGCTTCATCAATGGTTGGAACCACGCCAAGTTCGGAGATAAACTTCTTGATCCAGACTGCTTCCTTTGCTGCTTCCGAAGCTGCGATATATTCTGCTTCCGTGGTAGAATCCGCTACAGTGTCTTGTTTGGAACTCTTCCAACTTACTGCGCCTCCATTCAAAGTAAATACGTATCCAGACTGCGATTTGGAGTCATCCTTATCCGTCTGGAAACTGGCATCTGTATACCCACGTATTTTCAAATCTCCTTCTCCATATATTAGAAATACATCCTTAGTTCTTCTTAAGTACTTAAGGATTGTCTTAACAGCCGCCCAATGATCCATTCCTGGATCAGATTGGTATCTGCTCGTGACGCTCAGAGCATACGATACATCGGGCCTAGTACATAACATAGCATACATGATAGATCCTATTGCGGATGCATAGGGAATCTTATTCATGTTAATCCTCTCGTCTTCTGTGCGCGGACACATAGACTTCGAAAGGTTGATCCCATGCCTGATGGGAAGGTAACCTTTCTTGGATTCCGACATGCTAAACCTTTTTAGCACTCGGTCTATATATGTAGACTGCGAAAGACCAAGCAACCGTTTTGATCTATCTCTATAGATTCTAATCCCAAGGATATAGGTTGCTTCTCCCAGGTCTTTCATGGAGAAAGTTTTGGACAACCAAATCTTAACTGTCTGTAAAACTGATATATCGTTTCCTATAAGTAAGATGTCATCGACATATAATACTAGGAATACGGCTGCACTCCCACTAACCTTCTTGTACACACAAGGTTCGTCAGATTTTGTGAGAAATCAAACTCTTTGATTGTCTCATCAAAACGGATGTTCCAGCTCCTAGATGCTTGCTTTAGTCCATATATGGATCGTCGAAGCTTGCATACCTTAGTTTTATCAACCGATGTGAAACCTTCAGGTTGTATCATGTATACATCCTCAAGTAGGTTTCCATTAAGGAAAGTTGTTTTCACATCCATTTGCCATATCTCATAATCATAATGAGCTGCTATGGCTAGGAGCATCCGAATGGATTTAAGCATAGCTACTGGCGAATAGGTTTCGTCATAATCAACTCCTTGTTTTTGACGATATCCTTTTGCCACTAATCTAGCCTTAAAGGTAACAACATTACCTTCCATGTCGGTTTTCTTCTTGAAAACCCACTTGCACCCTATGGGCTTAATCCCTTCAGGTGGGTTAACCAAGTCCCATACTTGATTTTCATACATGGAATCCATTTCCGACTTCATGGCCTCAAGCCATTTGTCCCTTTCTGAATTCTTCAGAACATCTTCATAACTGATAGGTTCGTCATCGCCAATGAGCAACACGTCGTTCGATTCACTTACGAGAAATCCGTATCTCTCTGGAATGTTGCGTGTCCTATCAGACCTACGAAGAGGAGGTGTAGTTTTAGGTTCAACTGATAGCTCATCACTATGAATTATCGGTTGTGGGCCTAGACTAGGTGTCTCTGTGATGTCTATTGGAGTTTCTTGAACTTCATCAAGTTCAATCCCACTCCCACTGTTTTCTTGCAAAAGAAACTCTTTCTCTAGAAATACAGCATGCCTTGAAACAAACACCTTTTGTTCCAAGGGATGATAGAATTGGTAACCCTTCGTTTCCTTAGGGTATCCAATAAATAGACATTTATCAGACTTAGCATCCAATTTGTCTGATACAACCCGCTTCACATAAGCAGGACAACCCCATATCTTAAGGTGAGTTAAGTGAGGTTTCTTACTATTCCAAATCTCATATGGAGTAGTAGAGACTACCTTGGTCGGGACTCTATTTAGCAAGTAAACAGCTGTCTTAAGTGCATAGCCCCAAAAGGATTTTGGAAGAGTTGCATGATTCATCATAGACCTAACCATGTCCATCAGGGTTCGGTTGCGCCTCTCAGATACACCATTATGCTGTGGTGTATACGGCGGAGTCCATTGGGACAATATCCCATTGTCCCTTAGATAATCTTGAAACTCTTGACTTAAGTATTCACCACCTCGATCGGATCGAAGTATCTTAATACTTTTGCCAAGCTGTTTCTCTACTTCATTTCTGAACTCTTTGAATTTCTCAAAGGCTTCAGATTTGTGTTTCATCAAGAACACATACCCGAATCGTGAGTGATCATCGATGAAGGTGATGAAGTAGCTATAGCCTCCTTGTGAAAGAGTTGACATTGGTCCACATACATCGGTATGTATTAGACCAAGCAATTCTCCCACTGGATTACCTTTTCCGGTAAAGGGTAATTTGGTCATCTTGCCTTTTAAGCACGATTCGCATGTATCAAATGAATCGGGTTCAAATGATTCCAAAATTCCACATCGGTGTAATTCGGTCATGCGTTTCTTACTTACATGGCCAAGACGACAATGCCAAGTGTAGGAGTCTATTCGATTATCTATTCGAGCACGTTTGTTGCTAACTTCGATATTGAAAACGTCACTGGATAAATCTAACGTGTAGATGCCATTGCACAAAGTTCCATTCCCATAAAGAACGCCATTTAAAGTTATGTAACAACAATTGTTACTAAAAGTTAAATGATAACCCTTTTCATTCAAACATGAAATAGATACAATGTTCTTTATCAACGAAGGAACGAAATAGCAATTATCCAATTCTAAGACACGTCCAGTGGGGAGCTTTAGCAAATATGTTCCGATGGCAACAGCAGCAATCTTTGCTCCGTTTCCAACTCGCAAATTCGCTTCTCCTTTGACGAGTCTTCTTCTATTCCTTAGCCCTTGTATGTCATTACATATATGTGAGCTACACCCAGTATCAAGTACCCATGTGTTTGAGGAAATAGAGTGACATTCAATAACGAAGATACTTGAAGAGGATGGGGCATCGGATGCCTTCTCTTTCAAGGACTCAAGATAAATCTTGCAGTTTCTTCGCCAGTGACCCTCCTTGCCACAATGATGGCAAGTGCCTTTTGGTTTCTTTTCAGTCTTTTTAGCCTTTTTCTTCTTTCCCTTATTCTGTTCTTTGGCCTTCCTCTTAGAACCTTTCTTTGAGGAACCAACTAACAGTATCGTCTTCTGATCCTGCTTTACAGAAGGCTCTATAGTCTTCAGCAGGTTGAGCAACTCAGGAAACTGGTCTGGAGTTGCATTTTCAGAAGGACGTTTGGGAAGTTGATCTTCAAGGACACAAGCAGGCTTTTCTGCCTTAAGGACTATCCTCAGGTTTCGAAGCCAGTCTATGAAGTTAGGCCCAGTTAATTTATTGGTGTCCAAAATGGAACGCAAGTTTATAAGGACTA
>JAGFNQ010002702.1:0-89620 GCA_024364735.1 Boesenbergia rotunda
AATAATAGCTGAAACACGTACTATGAAATAGTAAGGTCTAGGTAAACCAAAATCCTTAACCTCCAACAAATTACCGACATATTCGACCTTAGCTTTCCGATTCAACAATCGGTGTCACTAGAGAATTAACATTCTCCACTCCAAGGTATTATCCGCAATGTACCAACGAGTCGCTCCCTATGAACGATCACAAATAAGATAGATTGACAACATGTCATCCAACTAAACCAAGTCTACAAATATATATCCATCAAATATGAATATACGATCCCACCAAGTTGGGATAGTCTAACCAATTCTAAGTCTGATAATGAGCACTAAAGGTAGGATAGGTCCAGAAGATATACCTTTTTGCCGCCTGGAGAAGTCCTGTTGCTGCCAAGTCCCCAAATTGCCGTCGCATCGCAACCACGGCTTTAAAAACCCGTAATGTACTCGGATGAATAACATCAGACCCGAGCTCCGACACCTACCAGTTCAGTGTCAGATTTAAATTCCGAGAAATCCACGAATCGATGGTATCCTGCATCCTGGGCTTGATACCCAAAAATACCAAAAATAAATTGGTACCAGATAAACACCGTAAATCCCGTAAAACACGTAGGCATCGGAACCTACGCTCTGATACCAAAAATAAATTGTCACGCCCCGAGACCAAGGAGCCGCTGATCCAATAGAAAATCGGACAGCACCTCCCCTGTCCGGCGGACAATTTACACATACACACAGATAATATAACCTGTATACAATAGATATAGCACAACCACGCAGTTTAAAGGGCCTCAGGCCTCAGATATATGCAAAACCAACAGTTATATGATTATAACTATCGAAAAACCAAATCCGAACTCACCTGAGCTGCCAGGGGGCAGGAACAAAGCCAAAACCGAACGAAGTCCAACATAGGACTCAAAAGTACAATACCTTTAAACAGAACGTGCATACATGTTCAAAACATACAGCGGAAGCATAGGAATGCTACAGGGTCCATAACAAAACAAGGAAAACCAAAAAGGGCTCCTCGGGAGCTGGGGACTGGCGGCTCGGGATCTCCTCGCAGACATCAACCTGAAATAAATATATATGGCAACGGGGTGAGTCCATAGCTCAGCGGATACCCAATAGATATGCATAGAAAGTTATACTAACAACAAGAGTTCTACTAATACAGTCTCATATCAACAATAGGGAAAGACTGGAACTGAAAATGCTGGGTAGGTACATACCTGAATCCATCCAACCCATACAGAGGGTAAGAAATACCAAAAGAAGACAAATAGGCTTATAGTCTCAGATAACAAGTCTCCAGAATATGCGATGTCAAACAAGTGCAGCAAATAAGTGCAGCAAACAATGCACGATGCAAAATATGCACGTGGTGCAATGACATGTGTCACCCCTGACACCAGACAGATCAACGTACACCTGTCATAGGGACGTCTGAACGGGTAGGGCTATGACAACTGTACACCCTGCCATCACTGCTCCTGAGTGACCGGGTGGACAGGATGCTGGTGGAGACTCCGCTCCGACCCCAAGCAATGGGGGAGTCAAGCTCTCATCTCCTCGTGGCTCAGTACGAGAAGGGATCCCTGGCTGCTACCACGCCCGCGCTCACCCTCCAAATAGTGGCCGAACGGAGCAATACAGGGCAAATGCACACATCTACGGTATCCACTAACCCATGAGTGGCCGTGTGTGCCCGTCATGTACCGGAAGACGATTAGGCTCAACCACAAGGGAGTCGCTGATCGCCGGCATGCAATAGTGCAAGGATGGTGTATGATAGATACACATACCTCCCTCCCAAGTCATCCGTATACTAAGTCTCAGTCTGAAATCCTATAACAGGAAATACAGGTATCCTACAAGGTATACTGAACTGAAATACAGATCCCTCAAAGTCAAATGCAAGAGATACCCTACGATATCTAAGCATACATGTAGAGATGACAATACTAGAGACTGTATGGAACTAACAGCATAATAACTCAAGGATAAACAACAAGTATCCAGAACTGACCTAATAAACAGGGGTAAACCACAATATCCAGATCAAACATAATAACCAGGGATAGCGTAGGATCTTACTGCTATCTATAACATTCTATGCATAACAAAATGACAATATCAAAATAGATAAGTCAAAGGGTACCCGCCTCCAAGTAGGTGAAGTCCGTATCAAACGAGACAGAACCACCCGCCAATAATCCAACTGCGATCCGTGTCCTGTATTAACGGACAAAGTTTTAGCTATCATAACAATTATTAAATAGCTAAACAAATCCCTAGACCGTATCAGGGTTAGCCTAATTACCGTAATCATTTATTTATCCCAAGTTAAATGATTAGCACAAATTTCCGCGATTGAGTTCCACTTAGCCTTAGTTCACACCTAACCAAGATCTAACCTAACTTGACATTAGAACCAAACCAACATCACAACACCGTAGCCCTCCCTAACCTGACACACGGCTAAGGGAAACACCATCTCAAGATCACCAAGAGTAGAAATTCACAGATTAAGTCAATCCTCCATTAATTTACAACTAATCAGCCATCGAGCAGCCCTGCAAATGAAGTCTTATGATCCAAAGTCGATCAAAGACTTCCAACCCACAATAACAGAGGATTAAAAGCTCACCATGACTCCCGCAGAGCACAAAAACACAACCCAAACTCTACTCTTACAAGATGTCAACAGAAAAGGGATAAATTGAACTCCACGATTAAGCTTCTAATCTCACATCAACCCCACTGATCTATTCGATTCAGACCTAGCATTCAACATCAATACAAACATATACCCTTACCTGTGTTGATACGCAGGTAGTCCTCTTTGAAGAACCTAGATCCCTTCCAAGGAATCGCGCCCAATCTCAATAGGGAAAAACTGGTGCAATCCCTAAATCAGAATAAGAACACGGCAATAATCACCTGTGAAGATTACAGACAACAGAGTAGGGATTCACCATATCACAAGCAGGAACTAGTACCTCACCTTAGCCACCAACGGAGCAATCAAAACCGAGGATCGCGCTAACAAGCAACTTGTCGGCTAAGCTTCGGCTCCAATTAGGGCTCGCAAAGGCAAGTGGAAAAGAAGAAACAGAGATCAGGTTGGATTAGCTTCAACTGCGCCCTAGGGTTCGCGCTATGAGGAGGGAAAGAGATCGTCGTCGCAGCCTTCCCCGGCGGCTAGGTCACGCGAAGGGAGAAGTAACGGAGGAAGAAGGGGCGGCGCGTCTAGCTGTCTGCGGCTGCGCTCGAGCGGAGAGAAGAGAGGGAGATGATGAAGGAAAAGGGATCGGGACTCGAGTGGCTGCGGCTGTGGAGGAATAACTGCGTCCAATGAGCCCTAATCGGCTCTTAAGGTGGACCTTTTTTACATTTTAGTCCAGCAGGTTACACCCAAATCGCAAGACTATCCCTAGGGTTTAAACCCAATTACATGATGGTCCTTGTAATTATTTGTTTCATAACATTTTGGTCCTTAATTTGTGTCCAAGGACTCAGAAGCCCCGGAACCTATCTGGTAATTCTCCGAAAATTTTCGGAACCTAATCAAAAGTGTCGGATTTTACATAATCTCATATAGGGCACTCAATAAAATATATAAACATATAATGAACTAAGATCACATGCAAAAATCTTAACAAGAAGTAAATATCTCTTTTAAAAACTTTTAAGGGAAATTCTTGCGGAAAAACCGCCTCTTACTACAGGTGAGCAGTACTTACATTGATATCTTGGACTTACAACCAAGATTGACGTCTAGGACTCGGGAGAAACTTGAGATCTCGGAGAATTCTTCGAGCCTACGCGTTCTCCTCGTCGAGACGAATACAACGCTCCGCTTTCTTTGATCCCTCCTTGGCCGGCGCCCCTTGGAAGAGAGGAGAAGGGCTTGGGCGTGCGTGCGTGAGAGGGAGAGGCTGCTTCGCGCGGCTAGGGTGAGGAAGAGAAACCCAAAATTCTAATTTCCTCTCTTAACTTATCTATTTATACTTATGGCGCGGATCGACCTAACTACACCTTAAATATATTTCTCTCCACCCTTTGCTGTGCTTGATACCCTAGCCTGGCTGGTCGCGCGCTTGCCTGGTCTCCTGCTGGTCGCGGGTTCGAACCCTCTGCTGCCCTTAAATGTTTTTCTTTTTTTTTATATACTAAACGAACTCGGAAAATTCCATAAAAATATTCTAAAAATCCCTAAAAATATCTAGAATATTTCTAAACCATTTTTAAATAATTCTAAGGACTTTAAGAACTAAAAATGGGAAATTTGGGGCGTTATAATCCCCCATACCTTATGAAAAGTTCGTCCTCGAACTTAGAATAATTTTGGATATCTCTCTCTCATGCTGTCCTCACGTTCCCAAGTAGCCTCTTCATGCTGTTGATTCTGCCAGATGACCTTCACTAGTGGCACTTCTTTGTTTCTTAATCTTTTAACTGCTTTGTCCGCTATCTGTGTCGGTCTGCTCTCATAACTAAGATCTTCTTGGATCTGTACTGACTGAGGCTGAATCACTTGGCTAGGGTCGTGAATACACTTCTTTAGCATAGAGACATGAAAGGTACTGTGGATAGCTGACATATCCTCTGGCAAGTCCAGCTCATAGGCTACTTTCCCAACTCTCTTTATAATCTTGTAGGGTCCTATGTAGCGAGGACTCAGCTTGCCCTTCTTGCCAAATCTCACCACTCCCTTCATGGGAGCGACCTTGAGAAATACTGAATCTCCAACTTGGAATTCAAGTGGCCTACGACGTGTGTCATCATAACTTTTCTGTCTACTCTGGGCAGTCTCAATCCTCTGGCGGATCGTCTGGATAGCCTGAGCGGTCTCATCTATAAGCTCAGTCTGGCTGCCTAATCCTGACTCCATCTCTTTCTTCTCACCAGCTTCTTGCCAACATATGGGTGATCTACATTTCCTGCCATATAATGCCTCATAAGGTGCCATCCTGATGGTGGCCTGATAGCTATTGTTGTAGGCAAACTCAGCTAAGCACAGAAATTTGCACCAACTACCTTTAAAGTCCAATGCACAAGCCCTGAGCATGTCTTCTAAAATCTGATTTACTCTCTCTGTTTGTCCATCTGTCTGGGGATGGAAAGCTGTGCTGAACTGAAGTCTGGTGCCTAGGGCGTCCTGAACACACCTCCAAAAATGGGAGGTGAACCGCCCATCTCTGTCAGAAACGATCGACTTCGGAACTCCGTGAAGCCTGATCACTTCTTTCACGTACAGCTGTGCTAACTGCTCTACCGAATGCGATAACTTGATGGCTAGGAAGTGGGCAGACTTGGTCAATCTATCCACTATCACCCATATTGCATCGTGTCCATGGGTGGTCCTTGGGAGGCCTGTGATAAAATCCATGGATATTTCTTCCCACTTCCACTCTGGAATGGGAAGTGGCTGTAGAACTCCTCCTGGTCTCTGGTGTTCTGCTTTGACTCTCTGGCAGGTCAAGCAGGTACTGATATATCTGGCCACGTCTCGCTTGAGTCCAGACCACTAGAATCCTTTCTTTAAATCTTGATACATCTTGGTAGAACCAGGATGCATAGAGTACGGGGTACTGTGGGCTTATTCTAAAATATTCTTTCTTAGTTCCTCATCATTGGGGACGCAAAGGCGGTCTCCAAAATAGAGGATGTCACTATCTGATACTCGAAACTCTGAATTTTCTGCCTCTTGGATCCCCTGCTTGATCTTCTGGATTTCTGGGTCTTGACCTTGCTTTCTTTGTATATCCACAAGCAGGGTTGACTCTAGAGTCAATGCAGAAAGTTGCCCAATTATTACCTCGACTCCAAAATCCTTTATTTCTTTCTGAAGTGGTAGAGACAGTGATGAAAGGGACATCAGTGAAACGGTCTCCACTCCATTGACGAAAGCTCATCGAGCTTCATGAGGACACCCGAGACTCAAGGATAGCCAAGAGGGACTTGTTCCTCAATCAACTACAAAATCTCTCCATGAAGGAGAGTGAAACGGTAAGTGAACTTCATAGTAGATTCAAAGAAGTTCTCAACGGTCTCCACTCCATTGACGAAAAGGTCGAGAACCACGACCTTGTGAGGTACGTTCTAAAAGCTTTTCCAAGGAATGCCTTGTGGTCATCCATGATGGATGCCTACAAGGTTTCTAAGGACTTGTCAATTGTCAAATTGGATGACTTATTTTGTGAAATGGAGCTACACGAAATGACTAACAAAGGCCCCAAGGAGAAGGGGATTGCTCTTGTGGCAGGGGACAAGACCAAGACGAAGAAGGAAAAGAAGAAGGAGAAGAAGAAGGAGAAGGAAATCTCTTCATCTTCATCCGAGTCCGAGGAGGATGGCAGCGAGTCTTCTTCCTCCGAGATGGCCAACTTCGTAAGGAGGATGATGAGGAAGAGTTGGCGCTACAAGGGCAAAGGTAACCCTAGTGAAGTTAAAATTGATAAAACTAATATTACTTGCTTTGAGTGTGGCAAGAAAGGGCACTACAAGAAAGATTGCCCAAAGCTAAAGAAGAAAGAGGAGAAATCAAAGAAGAAGAAGAAGACCTTGAAGGTCACATGGGATGAATCGTCCTCTAGTTCATCCAAAGAGGAGAAGGAGGAAAAGAGTACCTGCCATGTAGCACTCATGGCCATTGAAGATCAAGAAAGCAGTGATGAATCCATGGACTCTTCAAACGCGACTTCAACATCTTCGGATGATGAAGAAGTAATTTTTCCCAAATTAGACAAATGCTATAGAACAATTGCATGTTTAACCGAATTGCTAAAGAAGTCAAAAGAGAAGGTCAAATCATTAAAAGTAGAAGTAGAACAATTGAAATCCTCTAAGGATGAGGATAATGATGATTTGCATGAAGAAATGTTAGAGGATGAAAACAAAGCCTTGAAGGGTGAAGTTGAGAGACTCAAGAATATTTTTGAAAAATTCTCAACTAGCTCCAAGACTTTGGATATGATTTTAAATGCACAAAGGGCGGTTTATAACAAGGCCGGTATAGGTTACCGACCTCAAGAACCTACCTTTGTTTCTTTGATGTCTAGGACTCATGTGAGATCACCTAAGACTCCTAGGGTTCAAAAGAAAGTGGTCAAGGCATGGGTGCCTAAGTCATGCATTGTAGATGCTTTAGGTCCCAAGATTTGAGTACCTAAATCTTCCATTTTTCGTATTGTGTAGGCTTTGATTGAGGGGGAGCATCTATCAACTTGGTTCGTTGATAGTGGGTGCTCCAAACATATGACCGGTGATAGATCTTTATTCACTACCTTTCAAAGCAAAAATAGAGGTAATATTTCCTTTGGTAACAATGGTAGTCTTAAGGTTGTAGGGATAGGAGACATTCAAATATCCGAATGTCTTAGGATTAAGAATGTCCTTCTAGTCAAGGGGATGACATTTAATCTCCTAAGTGTCAGTCAATTGTGTGATGCGGGTTACATAATTGATTTTCATTCAAGTCAATGTCTAGTTAGACAAAATGACACACTTGACACGGTACTAGTAGGCACAAGGATAGATAACATTTATCAAGCTTCTTTTAAAAGTGCTATTAATGCTTCTGTTAAGTGTTTCATGTCAAGAGAAGATGAGTCCACCCTTTGGCACCGGAGACTAGCACACGTGAACATGAAGAATATCTGGAAGTTGGCCAACAAGGGACTAGTTCGTGGCTTACCAAACATCAAGTACGAAAAGGACAAGCTTTATGATGCATGTCAAATGGGTAAGCAAACGAAATCGTCACACAAAGGTAAAAGCGCTGTAAGTACTTCTACCGCTTTGGATTTACTTCACATGGACTTGTTTGATTGTAGTACAATTACATCTTTGAATGGTAGTAGATATTATTTTGTGATCATTGATGATTTTACTAGATATACATGAACCTATTTTCTAAAATATAAGGATCAAATCTTAGATGTTTTTATTTCATTTTGTAGAAGAGTTGAAAATGAAAAAACATCAACAATTAAAACAATTAGGAGTGATCATGGAGGAGAATTTCAAAACCAAAGATTTTTAGAGTTTTGTCAAGAGAGAGGATATAGATATGAGTTCTCCACTCCTAGAACACCACAATAAAATGGTGTTGTAGAGAGGAAGAACCGGGTCTTACAAGAGGCTGCACGAAGCTCAATGAGTACTCCTTACCGAGTTACTTATGGGCTGAAGCTATGAACACAGCTTGCTACGTGCAAAACCGAGTCCTCATTCACAGATTTCTAGGAAAGACTCCTCACGAACTTTGGTTTGGAAAACCACCTACAGTTAAACACCTTAGGGTGTTTGGTTGTAAGGTGTTTATCCTAAACACCAAGGACCATCTTGGAAAGTTCATAGCGAAAGCTGATGAAGGGATACTGGTCGGGTATTCCCTCGTCAGCAAAGCTTACCGAGTCTATAATAAGAAGTCCAGATTAGTTGAAGAGTCTTCTGATGTTGTTTTTGAGGAGATTCCAAAAGCAAATGATCAATCAGAAGATGTCGAAGGAGTTCAATTCGAACTTAGGAAACTAGGTTTGGATGGAAGTCCAAGTGTTGTAGATGGTGGTGATGAGTCTGATGACGGTGAGCCAAGACAATACATAGATCAGCCGAATTATGAGGCTGAGCCTGTGTCTAGTGACACCATCCAAGAAGCACCACCAACACCAAGGCAAACTAGGTTAGCCTCTAGTCATCCCCAAGACCAAATTGTTGGAGATATCCACCATGAGGTTAGAACTAGATCATTCTTTAGGAATGAGGCTAATGAAGTTGCCTTAATTTCCGAAATTGAACCTAGGAAAATTGACGAGGCATTCAATGATCCCGATTAGATCGTTGCCATGCAAGACGAATTAGGTCAATTCGAGAGAAGCCAAGTTTGGGACTTAATCCCTAGACCTAAGAAGACCACCATTATTGGAACCAAATGGGTCTTCAAAAATAAGTTGAACCATAAGGGAGAAATCGTAAGAAACAAGGCACGCTTAGTAGCCAAGGGCTACAGTCAAGTTGAAGGCCTTGATTACGATGAGACCTATGCTCCTGTGGCACGATTAGAATCCATTGGATTGATGCTTGCTTTTGCAGCACATCGAAGTTTCAAACTCTATCAGATGGATGTCAAATCGGCCTTCCTAAATGGTTTCATAAGAGAAGAGGTCTATGCCGAATAACCTCCGGGGTTTGAGAATTTTGAATTTCCAAACCACGTGTTCAAGCTCAAGAAGGCGCTTTACGACCTTAAACAAGCACCCCGGGCTTGGTATGAGCGGTTATCGACATTTCTAATTGAAAAAGGCTTTGTGAGAAGACAAATAGACCCTACACTATTTCTACGGAGAGATAGTGACAACATATTTGTAGCCCAAGTGTATGTCGATGACATAATTTGTGGCTCAAACAATAAGGGCTATTTGAATGAATTTATTGGGCACATGGAGAGTGGATTTGAGATGAGTCTAGTGGGAGAGTTGACTTTCTTCCTTGGACTCTAGATCAAACAAATTCGAGACGGAATGCATGTGCACCAATCAAAATACACTCAAGAGATGCTCCATAAATTTAACATGAGTGATTCCAAATAGGTAACCACTCCCATGACTACAAACATACGGTTAGACAATGATGAGAGTGGTAAGCCTGTGGACCTAACTCAATATCGGAGCATGATAGGTAGTTTGCTATACCTCACAGCTAGTCGACCTGATATTCTTTTTGCTGTGGGTATGTGCGCTAGGTACCAAGTCTGTGCCAAGGAATCTCATTTGATTGCTGTTAAAAGAATTTTGAGATACCTAAAGGGCACAATTAAAGTTGGTCTTTGGTACCCCCGTACCGAGTCATTTGACCTAATTGGCTATACCGATGCCGACTATGCTGGGTGTAAGTTGGATTGGAAGAGCACAAGTCGGGGTTGCCAATTCTTAGGATCATCGTTAATTAGTTGGTCAAGTCGGAAGCAACATTGTGTTGCTCTCTCGACGACCGAGGCAGAATATATCGCCATGGGAGAAAGTGAATCACAATTGTTGTGGATGATTCACACACTAGAGGATTATGGATTAACCTACAAGGGTGTGCAAGTGTTGTGTGACAACATAAGTATGATAAACCTAACAAAGAATCCAGTCCATCATTCTAGGACCAAGCACATTGAAGTGCGTCACCACTTCATTAGAGATCATGTTGCTAGAGGGGATATTGTACTCTCACATGTAGAGTCAAAGTCGAACCTAGCGGACATTTTCACTAAACCACTCCCCAAGAATGAGTTTAGTTTCTTACGAAGAGAGTTGAGAATGTGTCGTGCTTCATAGAATAGAAAAGCATTCAAAACCCTTCATGACCATTCAAATTGTTGGGGAACAACAATTGGGCAACATGGGGACATCTCACACAAACTATAAGGTTTAACAAAACGTTTTTGTTTGCTAGAAATGGGGTGAGATGCTAGGATCAACCTAATTACTCAAAATATTAATGCATCCCTTGAGAAATTAGGTTAACGAGACAATAATCATTAAGTTGACCAAGTATGGGGAAAACCAATGCATAATATATATGTATTTGGCTCCATGATCATACTTGGACATTCCAATCAAGGAAACTTGATTGGAGACATTATTTTGATACAAACTTGGTTCAAATTGGTTGGATGTGTTGATTGAGTTTGACTCCACTTGATTGGAGCAAATTGATTTGTTGAATCATAAGGACACAACTCTTGGTCGCAAATATGGATGAGGGAACCCCTTAGGGGTCAGAGGAATCAATTCTGGATGAACTAGGGGTTGTTAGGGTTGTTTGAAACAGGAATTTCTGACACATATCAGGAATTTCAGGTTCTTCTGATATCTGATCGGTCCACAGACCGATCAGTGAGCTCACAGAAGGCTCACAACTTTCTGTCTGATCCCTGATCGATCCACAGACCAATCAGGGACCTCCTGATTGGTCACCGGACCGATCAGGAGTTGGCATGATCAGTCCAATTGACCGATCAAGTAATTCCTCGACATCCCACTGAAATCCCTCTGTGTTGGCCTGGATCGGTCCACTGACCGATCTGGCCCCCTTGGTGATCGGTCCACCGACCGATCAGGAGGGTCACAGAAAATCTCACAAACTCTCTGTTCGCTCACTGATCGATCGGCAGACCGATCAGGGGCTTCCCTGATCGGTCACCCAACCGATCAGGACCTAGCCAGACCGATCAGGCTGGAGCCTGATCGGTCTGGGTACTCCAGGATCGAACGGTCGATCGATCGATCGCATTAAATTTCGGTTGGTGGATCGGTCCACCAAGCTATTAACTCTCGATTCTCTTCATCTCCAACCCTAGCGCCGAAACCCCCTTCCTCTTCCTGCGTGATACTTCTTCTCCCGTTCCCTGTGAGGCCGCTAGTTTTTGTTGGAACCCGGATGGCTAGAGAGGGGGGAGGGTGAATATAGCCAATCACTTGGACTTTAAGCTCTTATCAATTTTCTGCACTTAAACGTTTAGTAGCACAGCGGAAGTAATAAAAACAGAGTATGCAGAAAACCAAAACCCTAAACTATGAGCAAACACAAGAACGCTAACAAGAGGATTTACAAGGTTCAGGGATAACTTGCCTCTACTCCTTGGCGTGTCCGTAAGGTGGGCGATCCCTTGATCGTCGGCAGATCAAGCCCCGGAAGTTCTGGATAGAAAGCAACCTCCTTCTTGGTGGAGTAACCTCTCCACAGCATTTCAATTAAGGATATAGTTTAAGCACAATGAAACACAAGAAAGATCTAACTTAGCACTTAGCACAGACAAGAACATAGCAAGCTTCTCCCAAGCTCCACCCAGCGACGATCTCACGCAAGAACCCTTTCTTCGTGTCTTCTCGCTGTTGGACTCAAAGCCTCTTGTTCCTTCCTCCAAATGCTCAAGCAAGGGATGATTGCTTCACAGATTGCAGATGGTTGCTCAAGATGATGAAATTTCAGAACACACAAGCAAGGTGTGGAGAACATAACCGCGCAGCAAGAACTAAGCCAGAAGTTGATTCAGCGAACCCTACTCTGCTCTTCTCCTCCACGCCCTTTTGTTTCTCCACTGAGCACCAAGTGACACCAGCTCACTGCAGCCTCCAACTGCTCCACTGCAACCATCAGCCACCACTGAGCTCTTCTGGACTCCCTGAGCTTCCCTAAGACCAACCCTAGTCAGCCGCTCCAGCCGGCGCTAGTGTCCGTTGCAACCTGAGATGGAAAACGGACAAACCTGCTCCAAGGAAAGGCCTCCGTTGACTCTCCTTGAGTGTTTGAATCCTTCCCTGTCACCTGCAGCTCAATCAGAGTGTTAGCACAGCATATCAAGCAGAAAATCGTGTATCAGATGTTAAGCGCAGAGAATCGGATACGTTCAGAGCGTCTGACAGTGCATTTTGAATTAAAGTGATCGGTCACCGGACCGATCCAGGGCTCGTGGGTCGGTCACCAGACCGATCCACCGCTTTGCTGGGACTCCCAGCTCTCGCGGCGACACAAGCCTGATCGGTCACCAGACCGATCAGAGTGAAGCCTGATCGGTCACCAGACCGATCAGGACAGACACTGTCCGATCAGGCTCAAGCCTGATCGGTCCACGTCTGAGTGAACAGTAACCGCGGAAATCAAATCCTAAGTCTTTGATCGGTCACCGGACCGTTCACGAACTGATCAGCGGGGGAACTCAACTCACTGAGTGCTCCCTGATCGGTCACCAGACCGATCAGGAGCAAGGCAGTGAGGAAGCTGCCTGCTCCCTGATCGGTCACCGGACCGATCAGGAGCCAAGCAACGAGGCAACGCCTGCTCCCTGATCGGTCACCAGACCGATCAGGAGCCACACAGTAGATTCCCAACCTCATTGTGCGCTCCCTGATCGGTCACCAGACCGATCAGTCATCGCTGGATCGGTCACCAGACCGATCCATGAAGGAGCAACGTGCCAACTTCCCTGATCGGTCACCAGACCGATCCAGGGACTCAAACCTATCCCTCCAAGCTAGGATTTCATCCAACCTAGCCCTCCAAGCTAGGACTTTTTACCTAACCCCCCAAGTTGGGAATTTTCACCTAACCCTCCAAGTTAGGACTTTTCACCTAGCCCTCCAAGCTAGGACTTTTCACCCAACTCTTCCGAATTAGGACTTTTCCAAACCTAGCCCTCCAAGCTAGGACCTGACCCTCCAAGCCAGGACTTTTTCACCTAACCCTCCAAGTTGGACTTTTCACCTAACCCTCCAAGTTAGGACTTTTCACCTAGCCCTCCAAGCTAGGAATTTTCACCCAACCCTTCCGAATTAGGACTTTTCCAACACCTAGCCCTCCAAGCTAGGATTTCCCGCACCTAACCCTCCAGGTTAGGATTTTCCAACACCTAGCCTTCCAAGCTAGGATTTTCCATACCATGCCTAATCCCCGATCAGGACTTAACCATAATCATAATCAACATCAACCTAAACTAAAATCGGTGTCAACACCAAAACAACAATCAGGGTCAGACTGCATCAACAATCTCCCCCTTTTTGTTGTTTGACAACCCGATTTTAAGTTTAGGGATTCTCAATCACTTTTCTCAAATTCAGAATCATAGGGGAATCAGGATCCTCCCCCTACAACATTATCATCCCAAACTTAACCAACCAACACTCTCCCCCTTTGTCGAACACCGAAAAGGGTCTAGAGGGGCTGTTAAGTTTAACCATACTCCCCCTCAACCCTAGGGGTATCCCAAAACAACAAAGATATGAATGAATAATTTTGACAAACATATGAATACATATGACAAAGATAAGGCATGGCAAAACAAGCATATGTATTCATATGGGCAAGGCATCATAAGCAAAATCATAAGCATGCATAATAAGGCATACACGCAGATAGTAATCATGTGAACACATATAAGCCAACATCCTAAACATGATAAGGCAAATATAAAATACATGAAAAATATCAGATGCATCATTTAGCAAAATCTAGTCATAGTCAAGTTCATCAAAACCAAATAACTAAACAGATGCATACCAACGCATCGAAGTCAAAGCAAGTGTGGCACAAGGCCATAAGAGTCAAAGCACAAGGCATACTGCCCGAAAGTCACACAATCCAAGTAATCAGAAAGTCAAATGTCAAACAGACACAGAGAATATCAGTCATCAGCGGGGGGTCAGCCTGCATCGGATCGTCCAACATGTCATCATCAGCAATAAAGGACCCAGGTGCAGCACTACCGGAAGGTGCATCCCCAGGAAATGTATGTCGGCGCCACTCATCGTACCAGGTCTGTTGCAGCGTGCGAACCCCGAAAACATCAGATTCCACTGAGGTCAGTCTGCGATCAATGGATCGAAACTGTGAGCGGACCTCCTCGCGATAAATCTCTCGCAAGTGGAAATCATGCTGGATGGTCTGATCCAGCTCTGAGAGCTGCCAGCGCAGATCTGGCTCGGGCTCATCATAGTAATCAGCAGCAGCAGCAGCAGGAGCCTCCTGAGGTGCAGCAGCATCGGCGGGTGCCTGAAAATGTGGTCCTCCCCCAGGTAGCTCACCGAGTCATTTCTCATCCTTCCAAACCAAGGCCCGATCGTGCTCTCGAATAATGATGTCGGACTTGGCAAATACCCGCCGACCAAGCCGACAATCCTGTCGGACCATAGGCACTGTCCTGCCTTTGGTGACATCAACACCTACTGACATAAGCCAATCGGTGATGACATGACCAAATGACATGTAGACTGTGCGGCGGCTCGGCTCTCTATAAGATAGAATGGACTGAAAAATACTTTCCATGATATCAAAATCCATTCGGCGGTGCATGCCGTAGAGCATAAGGCAATGATAGGGTCGGATCTCAGTTAAAGGTTTGGAAGTGATTGGTAGGATACAATTTGTGATAATCTTGAACAAGATGTAATCAGTGGGAGAGAGACGAAGTGCTGCAAAGGTAGGAAAATCAGGACCCAACTCATCGAGACCGGCCGGGCGGGGATGACCAAAGAAATACTGATAGATGCCATCAGGAGTAACATCCGCAAAAGGGGCCAATAGAGGGTCAGGAAGCTCGGGATAGATCGAATACAGGTTGGGTGATCGTCGACCACCCAGATACTCCGCTAGTATGTCATAGGAGAAATCAAGATTCCTCTTGGCAACTCGAGTAGTGAACTCGAATCCCCCCTGAGGACCTTGCTGAAGATTGTTGTAAAATTCGGAGACAAGGTCGTAATTGATAGTCCTCTCCAGAGAGAGTAGAAAGCCAAGGTTGTAAAAGGTGACTATTTCCATGATCGAGGGGCAATGCTCAGAGAGAAAAGGAACATCAATTGAACGGTAGGATAGCAATTTAAAAGTTCTCGACTGAAATGCCTGCTCGCAGGCAGCATTTGGAAAGCGAGAATTGGAGGAAGGCTGAGGCCTTCGGGTGGGTGTTGATGACGAAGGGGTTTTGCCCCTCGAGCTACCCTCCAGTGGTTCCTTTCCCTTAGATGATTTTCTAAAGAATGGAATAGATCATGCACATAGTTTAAGTCAATTGAACAAGATTGAATAGATCATATGAACACAGGTTTAATCATAGACCCAAGATTTGATCATGACACAATAATAAAAGGAACACAAGGTAAGACATGATCATATGAAGATAGAGTTAATCAATGACATGGCAAAGAAGAGTCACGTCAGAAACATAAGATCATGGCACCAGGTTGATACAAATGTAAGATTTGATCAAAGATAACATTATCATAAGGCAAATCATGGCAAGGAGGAGTCACGGCACAACAACAAGAACTTGGTTAGCCCCAAACACATACTCTAAAAACTATACAAAAACGCTTACTTAGGTGCCATTGAGGTGTAGTGCAGAAGAACTTGAAGTCTGGAAGAAGAGCTCGCACAGGAGAAGACCTTGGGGCAAGAAATGAGCGCAACACCATGAGCAAGGAAGGAAAACTTGCAGAAGACAAGAAAAGCTCGCAGGAAGTCTTCTCAGAACCGCACGCGCGTACACAAACGCTCACTCGCAAGAGGAAGAAGGAGATGAGGAAGGCTCTCGCACGGGATGAAGAGGCGCAAGGGGGAGTTTTCGACGCTAGGGTTCGGCAATGAGAGGTTTTGGAGGAGTTAATCGGTTGGTGGATCGGTCCACCAACCAGACTTTAATGCGATTGAACGGATCACCGTTCGATCTAAGAGCGCCCAGACCGATCAGGCTCTGGCCTGATCGGACTGGCCTGGTCCTGATCGGTTGGGTGACCGATCAGGCAGGCTCCTGATCGTTCGGCTGATCGATCAGGAAGTGAACAGTAGGGTTGGATGATATTCGGGAAGCCCTCTGATCGGTCTGTGGACCGATCACCACAGGGTGCCAGATCGGTCTGGGGACCGATCCAGGCTAGCACAGAATGTTTGGTCAGAATTTCGTTAAGTCTCTGTGACCCCCCTCTAATCGTTCTGCAGACCGATCACAACAGGAGAGAGCCAGATCGGTCCGAGGACCGATCAACCCTACGCCTGATCGGTCCAGTGACCGATTAGGGTTCCTGATATTGCCTGATACGATCTGAAACTTTCAGTTTCAGACTTCCAAGTGATTTTTGACAAGATCTGATGAAAGATATTGATCTTGGAAGTGACCCCTTGACTAAGATTGATCCCTGAACAAGGATCAAAGGTCCTTATAGGTTCAACAATCACTTTGCTCCACCAAAGTGAGTCAAACTCAATCAACAATCATTCAATCAAGGTTGTGCCAAATTTAAGTTTCCAATCAAGTTTCCTTGATTGGAATGTCCAAGTATGATAATGGAGCCAAATACACATATGTTATGCACTGGTTTTCCCCATACTTGGTCACCGAAGTGATTTTTATCTCGTCAACTTAATTTCTCAAGGGATGCATTGACATTTTGAGAAATTGAGTTGATCCTAACATCTCACCCCATTTCTAGCAAGCAAAAACGTTTTGTTAAGCCTTATAGTTTGTGTGAAATGTCCCCAAAGTTACCCAATTGTATCCCAACAATTAGAAATAATCATGAAGGGTTTTGAATGTATTTTGAAAACTATGAAGCGCGACACATTCCCAACTCCCTTCTTAAGAAGCTAAACTCATTTTCAGGGAGTGGTTTAGTTAAAATGTCAGCGAGGTTTGACTTGGACTCTACATGTGAGAGTACAATATCTCCCCTAGCAACATAATCCCTAATGAAGTGGTGACGCACTTCAATATGTTTGGTCCTAGAAGATGGACTGGATTCTTGGTTAGGTTAATTGTGCTAATGTTATCACACAACACTTGCACACTTTTGTAACTCAATCCATAGTCCTCTAGAGTGTGAATCATCCACAACAATTGTGATACGCTCTCTCCCATGGCGATATATTCTGCCTCGGTCGTGGAGAGAGCAACACAATGTTGCTTCCGACTCGACCAACTGACTAGAGTTGATCCTAGGAATTGGCAGCCCCCACTTGTACTTTTCCGATCCAACTTACATCCAGCATAGTTGGAATCGGTATAGCCAATTAAATCAAATGATTCGGTATGGGGGTACCAAAGACCGACTCCTATTGTGCCTTTAAGATATCTCAAAATCCTCTTAATAGCGATTAAGTGAGATTCCTTGGCATAGACTTGATATCTTGCGCATATACCCACAGCGAAAAGAATATCAGGTCGACTAGCTGTGAGGTATAGCAAACTACCTATCATGCTCCGATATTGAGTCAAATCAACAGGTTTACCACTCTCATCATTGTCTAATCTTGTGTTTGTAGCCATGAGAGTGGTTACCTCTTTCGAATCACTCATATTAAATTTACGGAGCATTTCTTGAGTATACTTCGATTGGTGCACATAGATCCCATCTCGGGTTTGTTTGATTTCAAGTCCAAGGAAGAAAGTCAACTCTCTCACTAGACTCATTTCAAATTCGCTTTCCATGTGTCCAATGAACTCATTTAAATAGCCCTTGTTATTTGAGCCACAAATTATGTCATCGACATATACTTGGGCTACAAAAATATTGTCACCATCTCTCCGTAGAAATAGTGTAGGGTCTATTTGGCCTCTTACAAAACCTTTTTCAATTAAAAATGTTGACAACCGCTCATACCAAGCTCGGGGTGCTTGTTTAAGACCATAAAGTACCTTTTTAAGCTTGAACACGTGGTTTGGAAATTCGGTACTCTCAAACCCAGGAGGTTGTTCAACGTAGACCTCTTCTCTAATCAAACCATTTAGAAAGGCCGATTTGACATCGATTTGATACAAATTGAACCCTCGATGTGCTGCAAATGCTAGCATCAATCGGATGGACTCTAATCGTGCCACGGGAGCATAGGTCTCACCATAATCAAGGCCTTCAACTTGACTGTAGCCCTTGGCTACTAAGCGTGCCATGTTTCTAATGATTTCTCTCTTATGGTTCAACTTATTTTTGAAGACCCATTTGGTTCCAATGATGGTGGTCTTCTTAGATCTAGGGACTAAGTCTCAAACTTGACTTCTTTCGAATTGACCTAGTTCGTCTTGCATTGCAATGATCCAATCGGGATCATTTAATGCTTCATCAATTTTTCTAGGTTCAATTTCGGAAATTAAGGCAACCTCATTAGTCTCATTCCTAACGAATGATCTAGTTCTAACCCCATGATGGATATCTCCAACAATTTGGTCTTGAGGATGACTAGAGGCAAATCTAGTTTGCCTAGGTGTTGGTGGTGCTTCTTGAATGGGTTCACTAGACACAAGCTCAGCCTCAGGATCCGGCTGATCTATGGGTTGTCTAGGCTCACCGTCATCGGATTCGTCACCATCAACAACATTTGGACTTTCATTCAAACTTAGTCTCCTAAGTTCGAATTGGACTTCATCTTCTAGTTGACCATTGACTTTTGGAATTTCTTCAAAGACAACATCAGAAGATTCTTCAACCAATCTAGATTTCTTATTGTAGACTCGATAGGCTTTGCTAACTAGGGAATACCCGACTAGTATCCCTTCATCAGCTTTTGTCGTGAACTTCCCAAGGTGATCCTTGGTGTTTATGATGAACACCTTACAACCAAACACCCTAAGGTGTTTAACCGTAGGTGGTTTCCCAAACCAAAGTTCATGGGGAGTCTTTCCTAAAAACCTATGGATGAGGACTCGATTTTGCACATAGCAAACTGTATTTACAGCTTCGGCCCATAAGTAACTCGGTAGTGAGTACTCATTAAGCATGCTTCGTGCAGCCTCTTGTAAAACACGATTCTTCCTCTCTACAACACCATTTTGTTGTGGTGTTCTAGGAGTGGAGAACTCATGTCTATAACCTCTATCTTGACAAAATTCTAAAAACCATTGCTTTTGAAATTCACCTCTATGATCACTTCTAATTGTCTTAATTGTTAAAGATTTTTCATTTTCAACCCTTCTACAAAAAGAAATGAAAACATCTAAAGTTTGGTCCTTATATTTTAGAAAATAAGTCCATATATATCTAGTAAAGTCATCAATGATAACAAAGCAATATCTACTTCCATTCAATGATATAATAGTACTACAATCAAATAGATCCATGTGAAGTAAATCTAAAGCGGTAGATGTACTTACAGCGCTTTTACCTTTATGTGCAGATTTTGTTTGCTTACTCATTTGACATGCATCACAAAGTTTGTCCTTTTCATACTTGATGCTTGGTAAGTGACGATCCCAAATATACTAGCTAATTTGTCACGAAGGTATGGGTCTATCAAATTTAAATGTAAATGAATAACTGAAAACCCTTTTACAACTCAAAATATGAATTATGTAGTATAGGGGCCACAGGTCGTATTTTTCTCGGGGATAGTTGTCTAGTTTGATTCAAACTTGTAATTATGTGTCGTTTTTGGGTTTCGAATAAATCTGATTTGGGTTTGGAATTGAAAATGAAAATGAAAGGAAAATAAAGGAAAGTGAACAAAGGAACTAGACAAATAAATGACACTTAGTACTTGACCTAACGGAAGCTACTCAAGCACTTGCAAACTTTTCTTCCTTTGAAACGAACTTCTAATTGCTACAAAACAGAAAGAATGCTGAGAAAAAGGTAAAAACAGTGATTGGAATTTTCGAAAATGAACAACTTGATTCAATGAAAAACTTGTGAGATGTATAACTCAAACAAATAAATTACTAAGCTAGCTAAATAGTTTTGGGGAACCAACCACTGCCAAAAAAAAAATCAGATTTAAGTAAGTGAAATCTATTTGATTCGGACACAAATACATGCGACAAAATAATGTTGAAATGCAGATGCAATGATCCCAAAACAATTGGCACACAAGGGAGAACTTTATGTGCCAAGAACTACCACTAAATTCGGAAATAAATGAGCTTCCAACTCAACTTCTCTTTTCTTTTTAAACTGATGGATTCGATTGGAAAACAAAGATATTAAGACAAAACTAAGCCAGCTTCTGTAAAGGAATTTAGACTAAGATCGAAGCCAAAGAACTAAGAAAAATTCAGAAATGAAAAAGAGCTGAAATTGGAGATGCAAAATGACAAGACTAGCTACTTGTTTTTCTGTTTTTGCAATAACTTGGGGGCTGAGCTAGCTAACACAACTTGAGTACTAGTAACTAATCTAGGAACTAGGAAGTTTAAACTAGCAATTACTTGACAAACTAATGAAAATGAGTGGAGAATTCAGATACGCAAACAAACTTGGCACGCAACAAACAAACTTGGCACGCAACAAATAAACTAAGAAATGAGCTGAAATTTGATCTAGTTAATCACTAAACAACTTCCTATATTACTCTACTTGCGAAATTAGAGCTAAACTGCAGCTCAGAACTTGAAATTCGAAATATTCAGTAACCGAACAGAAAAACTGAACAGGACAGTGCAAAAACTGAAGATTACAACTAAAACAGGAATTGAACTAAGGAAATCTACTCCTCAACTCCTTCCTCAGCTCGAGAATCTCTTGGTTGTCAATCAAGAACCGGCTTCGAACCCCTAGGCTCAGTAAATCAGTGGACAATCAATTCTGAAATGGAATTTGCTTCAAAACTGCGCTTGCTGAAACTTTCCATCCGATTTCTTCTTTCTCAATTGGTGGAGCTGCGAGGACGATTTGGAAAACTTCTAAGATCACTTGAGAACCCCTACAAATGATTTGGAAGCTTGGAAATGGACTGGTGTTGAAAAGGAAGTGATCGGACTGAGGATTCCCGAAACCCTCAAGAAATCCCCTGTTCAGCGCAATTTTGAGCAGAATTCTTCAAACCTTGATCACCAAAGACTTGATTCTCGATCTGGATTGGAAGATGAAGTGGTCACGCCTTCATGGAAGCAAGAAATTTGAAAAACGATGAAGAAATGGGGAAGAACACGGAAGAACAGTGGAGGCTGGTTGGCTGAAGACGCGACAAGGGTAAGGCTGCGGAAAATTTCCTTAAGTATTAACCAACGGACGGCTGTGATTGATTTGCTTCAATCCAACGGCTGATCTTAGTCCGATTTGAGCCAAACTTTGATGATGAAGATCGGGGGTCAGGATCTGCCTCGTGGTAGCTCGGATCCTCCAGATTTGCAACGGATGGTCCAGATCTAGCTAATCTTTGAATGGATGATCTAGAGCCCTCCAAGCTTGATCCAACGGTTGATTTAGCTCTGATTGTGATGAAACCTTTAGATCTTGATCAGGGTGCTTGATCAACCCTAGCCCTAGCTCGGATTGCTTCAGATCATCCCGGATGGCTCCGATCTAGCCGCTTTCAAATCGAACGGCCCAGATTTAATCGTAATCTTGGTAATCTGATCTGGGTCAATTCCGACTCGAGTTTGACCCAATATGCCCTAGATCCTTGAACTTTGATGCCTACAAAAATAGATCAAGAATTTAGTGGCCAAATTAATCCATAAATTTGCATATTTGCAATTAAGTCCAAAATAAAGGTAAGTTCTAAAACCTAGGCAATTTCACAATTTTGGCAATAAAAACATGGATCAAACAGGGATTTTAGCAGCTCAAATGATCAATAAAATGGAATCTATCAACTCCCCCACACTTAGCCTTGAGCGTCTCGCGAAATAACTAAACATGTATCCCATAGATTTTCTTAAGCATAATTAGAAGCAAATGAAAAGAAATTACCTAAGGTTGCCAATTCTCATAAATCTAAGCTCTATGGATTACTATCTTATCCTTAAATCAACAACTTGGCCTTTTCATCTATCATGAGTCATTGAGATGAATTTAAATCTCTAGCCTTTCCAGGAAAATAGTGGTGGCTCTCTCCTTAAATTTCAAGTTGCTAATGGAAGTGGAGCTCACTCAAACACACATGCTTCTTGCACTACCATAGGCTTGCTTATTATCTACTCTCTACCATTTATCATGATTGGGATCAACATATACAAAAACAAGTGAAAAGCAAATAAATGATAAGATGTGAAATATAAGACAAGGGAAAGGAAAAGTTGATAAAGTGGAAGACTTGGTTGCTTGGGGATATTTTTGATGCTCTTCGCTCTCCATGCAGTCCCCTAATGATCTCCAATAGTGTTGTGAAGTAAACTCTTGCCTTGCACTTCCAAAATTCAATAAAAGTCCCTCACTAGTCCCTTTGTGCCAATTTTTGTCTATTCGTGCCAATTTTGCTTCCCTTTTCTAATTCTTCTTTCTTTTCTTTCTTTTCGGCTCAGATTTGTATCAAAGAACATGAGATGTCAAGTGAAATAGATACTCAATATAAAAGTATCCCTTAACAACCTTTGTAGCTAACTCTTGATACATTTCCTTTACAAGTTGGCACACATTCTTCATTTGTTCTTCTTTTTTTTTTTTCGTGGTCAGCTACTGATTTCATTTCTGCTTCCCCTTCCTCTAATGGAGTCAAACAGGTAGTGGAACAAGGATATAATTTGGATGAGAAGCATTCCACTAAATTCATGAGGCCCAAAACTCCTTTGTGTACCCCTTTTGTTTCTTTTCTTTTCTCTCTTCTTTTCTAAATTTTTTTTTCTTTCAATCTTCAATTTGAGCACATCAGAATCAAAAATCTGATTTCTCCCAGCAGCTACACAATTTATCCTAGCATCAAGTAGTAGTGGAGAATGCAATTGCTTCACTTGATACCATGGCACTACAAAAATTTCTGTTTTGTTCTATCAATCTAGCAGCCACATTCCTTCCAATTCTGATCAGCAAAGGATACATTCATCACTCTTGTGATACATTCACATCTTTTATGCCTTGATTCCCAGCCTCAAAACTCAATTTCGTTGCAAGTTGGTACAAATTTTCCTTGATAGCTGAAACTTGTGAGCTTGCTTTTAACATTTCTGAATCTAAATTAGTTTCTCACTGTGTATTTCGAGTTCAGCCCCTTTGCATCCATGGTTTCAATTATCAGATCTGAAGTTGAATGTGCACCTTCAACTTCAGATACGATTTGCAATTAATATCTTGATCCAGCTTTTGTACAGCATTTAAACTTCCTTGCATTTTTCCAACTGCAACTCATCCTCCGAATTGTTTTGTTTCAAGCTTCAAATGCATTTTTTACAGCCTTCAAATTGGGTTGTCTTCAGCTTGTTTTCAGCTTTCAAATCTGATCAACTCCCTCCTTAAGTGTTTCAAGTGGACTGATCATCACATTGGCATAAAGAAATGCAGCTCCAATTAATTCATTTCCGGAATTCAAATCAGTTTCTTCACTTAGATTTCTAAAATTTTTTCGAAATGAGAAATGAAGTGCATCCTTGACAAAAATTTCTTCCCAAATCACTAATCACTCCCCCACACTTAAAACTTTGTCCGTCTCGGGCAAAATAGCATCAAGAAAACATCCCAAGCACAAATCCATAGAAAAATTGGGGTTAGAAAGGCAATTCAAGAAGAGTATGTATCAAACATGATCATGGAAAAATGGAATCAATAGGATTAGTCTTCATAAATGTGATCCAATCAACGAAATATGGTTTTGAAAGAACCTAAGCAAGTTCTAGAGTTTAATAACATGTGTGTCACAAATAAGGCTAATCTCACTAGGTAAAAACCATTCATCTCAAATTCTCAATTAAGAATCCAAAGCAAAATCGTACTCAAGCATCCAAGATTTCATCCATCAACTTAAATCCTAAGTTTTGACAACCAAATTTGATTTATTTTCCAAAAGACTCTAAAATGCTAATGAGAAAACTTAAGGGATACATTTATTCCTAATCAAGCAATAAAACGTGCTAAAATGAAATACATGGTAATTACAATGATTTTATTCATGTGATGTATCTTAAGCATTTATTGTTAACTACCTACTTCAAAAAGAGAAAGAATTTATTTCTAGAACCATGAAAATGCGACAAGAGAAAAGATATGGTATTTGCAATGAAGAATTTTATTCACACTTTAAAGTCCCTACTTGAGAAAATTTCTTGCTCACGCAAGCTTGAAGTTATTCTTGCAAAAAGAAAGGAAATGGTATATACAAAGAAAAATGAGTGTAAAGTTTAGTGGACTCCCCTTTTAAGTTGGGTATATGGCATCAATATAGTCCCCTCCATCCACCTCTAGCTCCTTGACCTCTTCATGGAATTTCTTGAGCCGGTGGCCATTTACTTTGTACACTTGACTCGTGGCCTCCTCTTGAATCTCTATCACTCCATAGGGAAAAACATTAGTCACAAAAAATGGACCCTCCCATCTTGACCTCAACTTTCCTTTGATCAATTTGAGTCTTGACTTGTATAGTAGCACTTTGTCACCAATTTGAAATTCTTTGCTCACAATGTGCTTGTCATGAAATTTCTTAGTCTTCTCCTTGTAAATCCTTGAATTCTCAAATGCTTCCAACCGGATTTCTTCAAGTTCTTGGAGATGCAACTTCCTTTCTTCTCCCACCTTAGTAGCATCAAAATTGCAAGCTTTAACTGCCCAGTATGCCTTATGCTCAATCTCTACAGGTAAGTGGCATGATTTCCCATACACAAGTCTATAAGGTGACATTCCAATGGGTGTCTTGTAAGCGGTGCGATATGCCCATAGTGCCTCTTCAAGCCTTTTGCTCCAATCCTTCCTATTAGGTCCCACGGTCTTTTCCAAAATTGATTTGACTTCTCTATTAGACACCTCGGCTTGTCCATTTGTTTGGGGGTGATAAGCAGTAGAAATCTTATGTACAACCCCGTACTTATTAAGAAGAGCCTTCATGTGCTTATTGCAAAAATGGGATCCTTGGTCACTTATGATTGCTCTTGGTATTCCAAACCTGCAAAAAATGTGTGACCTGACAAAACTCACAACAACAGATGAATCATCAGTCCTGGTGGGAATGGCCTCCACCCATTTTGAAACATAATCAACAGCTAAAAGAATATACAAGAATCCAAAAGAAGCAGGAAATGGTCCCATAAAATCTATACCCCACACATCAAATATCTCACAATATAAAATAGTTTGTTGAGGCATTTCATTTCTAGCACTTATGTTTCCTGTTCTTTGACATCTATCACAACATTTACAAAACCTATATGAATCTCTAAAAAGGGTGGGCCAGTACAATCCACATTCTAAAATTTTTCTAGCAGTCCTTTGTGGTCCAAAATGCCCACCACATGCTGAAGAATGGCAAAAAGTGAGTACAGAATGAAACTCATGATTTGGTACACATCTCCTAATGATTTGATCACTACAAAATTTCCACAAGTAAGGATCATCCCACACATAATATTTTGCATCACTTTTAAATTTATCCTTTTGAGCTTTCGAAAAGTGTGTGGGAAAAACATGAGCTACAAGAAAATTCACTAAGTCTGCATACCAAGGTGACTCACCATGCAGCTGTAAAAGCTGCTCATCTCTGAAATCATCATCTATGGCCGTGGGATCTCCATCTCCCTCCAATCTGCTCAAATGGTCAGCTACTAAATTCTCCTTGCCACTCCTGTCCCGTATCTCCAAGTCAAACTCCTGTAGTAGTAGCATCCATCTAATAAGCCTTGGCTTCGCATCTGGTTTCTTCAGGAGGTACTTCAATGCTGCATGATCAGAAAACACAACAACATGAGAACACAATAATATGATCTGAATCTATCTAAGGCAAAAACAATGGAAAGAAGCTCCTTTTCAGTCGTGGTGTAGTTGGCTGGGCGGCATCTAGGGTTTTGGAGGCATAAGAAATGACATGTGGTGCTCCATCTACCCTCTGTGCTAATACAGCTCCCACTGCAAAATTAGAAGCGTCACACATTAATTCAAAAGGTAAAGACCAATCAGGTGATGTAATAATAGGAGCTGAGGTAAGAGCCTCCCTGAGCCTATGAAAAGCTTCCTTGCATTTTTCATCAAAATGGAACTCCACATCTTTCTGCAGAAGTCGTGTCAAGGGCCGAGCAATCAAGCTAAAGTCTCTAATAAATCTGCGGTAAAATCCTGCATGTCCAAGAAAAGCTCGAATATCCCGTACGCATACGGGGTAAGATAAAGAAGAAATAACACTGATTTTAGTAGGATCTACCTCAATACCTTTCTGAGAGACTATGTGTCCAAGAACTATCCCATGCTCTACCATAAAGTGGCATTTTTCAAAATTCAAAACAAGGTTAGTTTCAATGCAACGATGTAAAACCCTAGACAAGTTATTCAAACATAAATCAAAAGACGTGCCATAAACTGAAAAATCATCCATAAATACCTCCATACAGTCCTCTAGCAACTCACCAAATATACTCACCATACATCTCTGAAAAGTACCGGGTGCGTTGCAGAGTCCGAAGGGCATACGTCTGTAGGCGAATGTACCAAAGGGGCAGGTGAAGGTGGTCTTCTCCTGGTCCTTTGGATCTATGCAAATCTGAAAATAGCCTGAAAATCCATCCAAGAAACAGTAGTGTGACTTCCCTGCCAGTCTCTCAAGCATCTGATCAATGAATGGTAGAGGGAAGTGATCTTTCCTTGTGACCTTGTTGAGTTTCCTGTAATCAATGCAGACTCTCCAGGAATTCTTGACTCTGGTGGGTACTAATTCATTACTTTCATCTGCCACCACGGTCACTCCAGATTTCTTAGGCACCACATGTATAGGGCTAACCCACTGACTGTCAGAAATAGGGTAAATAATACCTGCCTGTAGAAGTCTAGTCACCTCTTTCTTTACAACATCCAATATAAGTGGGTTGAGCCTCCTTTGCGGTTGCCTCACAGGTTTGACATTTTCCTCTAAAAAGATCCTGTGCATGCAGATAGCTGGGCTGATACCTGGTATATCTGATAGTGTCCACCCAATTGCCTTTTTGTAGTGCCTCAGGACTTGCAATAATTTCTCTTCTTGTTCTGACTCCAAATGCTGTGCAATAATAACAGGAAAAGTCTGCTCCTCTCCTAAGTAGGCATACTTCAAGTGACCTGGTAATGGCTTCAATTCGCTCTGGTCCTCCTCAGTAGAAATAAGTGGTCCCTGGGGCTTAATGCATTCCCCTACACTCTGAATATCAGTAAAAATAGGTGATCCTTGGGGCTCTGTGCAATCCCCTACACCTAGTAAAATGTCACCAGCTGGAAGTGTGTCTGAAATGTCTTCTGTAAAATCCTCAGTGTCAGCAGTCAGTACTCTCTCAGCCTCCTCTGAATCTGTAACTCCTCCAGCAAAATCATCTAGAAATCCCTCAGTCTCCAACTCAGTCTGCGCCAGCTCCTCTAGAATGTCCATGCTCATGATAGAGTGGTCCTCTCTTGGATGCTTCATGGTATCAAAAAGGCTGAACTGTACCACCGTATCTCCTATCTCCATAGAAAGTGTCCCGGCATATACATCAATCTTCGTTCTGGCCGTCTTCAGAAAAGGCCTGCCTAAAATAAGTGGAGAACGGTGTGCCAAGTAATCTCCCTCCATATCCAAAATATAAAAATCAGCAGGAAATATAAGCTCCTTTACCTTCACCAAGACATCTTCAATCATACCTGCTGGGTGTGTCTGGCTCCTATCTGCTAGCTGTATCACCACCCCAGTGGGCTGTAAAGGGCCTATGCCAAGCATCTGAAAAACTGACTTGGGCATCACATTTATTGAAGCTCCTAGATCTAACATGGCGTCGTGGAAAATGGTGCTCCCTATCTCACAAGAAACGGTGAATACCCCTGGATCTTCACACTTCTGAGGGATAGTGTGGATAAGTGCTGAGATGTTCTTCCCAAAGCTGACCAATTCATTTCCCTTGAGTCTCTTTTTATGTACACAAAGATCCTTCAAAAACTTAGCATATTTGGGAATCTGCTTGATCATGGTCAACAAAGGTACATTGATCTCCACCTTGCTAAACAACTCCACTAACTCATTGAATTCCTTGGCTTTCTCTTCCTCTACTTGCTTCTTGGCATTTGTTCTCTGCTGTGGAAAGGGTAAAGGAACCCTAAATTCATCAGTTTTGGCCGGAAATTGAGCTGCTGTAGTCTGCTGTGCTGTCCCCTGCGTAGCAGCTGCTGTCCCATGCGTCTCGGCACTGTTTTCTTCTCTGATTTCTACCAAATTTGGAGGGTTGCTTGAGGATTGAGTTGGGAACGGGCTAGGGTCGGAATCAGCTGAATTTGATCTCATTTCAGTGTGGTTTTGGGCCGGAATTTGAGAAGCTGTCCGGCTGCCTGAAAATTCTGCTCTTGGACTCTTCGGTGATGTTGTAACCTTCCCACTTCTCAAAGTTATAGTGCTCACATTCCCTTTTGGATTAGGAACAGTCTGGGAAGGGAGTTGGCTTGATCCTTGAGCTTGATTTTGGTTAATTCCACTAGCCAATTGCCCTAATTGTCTCTCGACATTTTGTTGCCACCCTTGTTGTTGTTGTTGTGTTTGCATAACTTGTTGTAGCATCTCCATCATTTGCTGTTGCTGAGCATCTGCTCCACTTGAGCTCCCATAACCTCCTTGATTTACATGGCTCCTTGTCTGACCTTGAAAGGATGAAGAAGAAGGCTGAAATTTTGATTGCTGAGTTGGTTGAAAACTTGACTGTTGGGGCTGATATGCAAACTGATTTGCAAACTGATTTGCCTGATTGAATTGCTGACTAAATGGTTGATGTGCATGGAAATTTTGCTGGGCGTTGTGCCCTTGAAAATACTGATTTGGAGCTTGAAAATTAGATGGCGAGGGCTGAAAATTCTGGCCTTGAAATCCTTGACCATAGGGCTGAAATTGTTGATTCATGGGCTGTGATGGTTGGAAACTCGATTGGTTTTGAGCTGGAAAAGCTGGGAATGATTGCCATCCTTGCTGCCCTTGATAAGATTGCTGGAATTGAGGATCAAATGGCTGAAATTGTTGCTGAAAATGTTGAGAAGTAGGCTGAAATGAAGGCTGAAAACTTGAGTTTGAAGGCTGAAATTGTTGCTGCGTGTTCTGAAGTTGCTGTGACTGCTGTAAACTTGGTTGAGGCTGCTGCGAAGTTTGATTTTGAGGCTCTTGTTGGCAGAAAGCATTCCCATATCTCAAGTTAGGATGATTCCTCCATCCAGGGTTATAAGTAGAGGAATAAGGATTGTTTCTTGCTTGGAATTGTCCTCTCACTAAAGCCGCTACTGTCTCGTCCTGTTGGAGATTGGGGCATGAGTCTGAAGTGTGCTCTTGACTAGAACAAATGCCACACACACTTGTAATTTGAGTAGAGGGTGGAGGTACTGAAGGAGTAGAACTAAGTCTGTCCACTTTCAAATCCATTTTCTTCAAAACTGAGGTGAGCTCCATCAATGCATTCTTAACCTCTTTGTTATCAGTGGGAACTGCCTGAACTTCACCCACTCCTCTGGTGCTCAAGGCTCTGCCTCCAAATTGTTGGGAATTCTCAGCCATATTAGAGATTAACTCCCTAGCTTGCTGTGGTGTTTTGTTGACCAAGGCCCCTCCAGATGCAGCATCTATAAGGACTCTATCCGTCTGCAACAGTCCTTCATAAAATATTGAATCAATAATTGCTCACTGATTTGATGCTGGGGGCAACTTGAACACATCTTATTAAATCTCTCCAGTAATCATGCAGTGTTTCTCCACCACCTGCTGAATCCCACAGATATTTTTTCTGATTGTAGCTGTGCGGGAAGCTGGGAAATATTTCTCCAAAAATGCCTTCTTCATGGCGATCCAACTAGACACATGTCCTGTAGGCAAATAATAGAACCAGTCTTTGGCTGCTCCTGTCAATGTGAAGGGGAAAGCTCTCAGCTTGATGTCTTCTTCAGAAATGCCCTGAGGCTTCATAGTAGAGCACACCACATGGAATTCGTGCAAGTGTCTGTTTGGATCCTCCCCAGATAAACCCTGAAATTTTGGCAACAAATTAATAAGCCCAGATCTTAACTCAAAACTTTCTCCCAGCTCTGGATATGCTATGCTGGAGTACTGAAATGCAGCGTCAGGTGCTGCGAGCTCCTTCATGGTTCTCTGGTGATCTGCCATATCAATGCCTGAGTGAGTGCTGATAGTCTGAAGTGGAGGGATATCTGCAGTCTCAGAAAGAATAGCCTGGTTCCTCCTGACTCTGAAGGTCCTCTCAATCTCAGGATCGAAATCTTCCAATTCAGCACCTAGAGACCTGGTCATAAAAATAAAACAAATCGCAGTAAACGTAGATAAAAAGATAAAACAAGTAAAATCAAATCAAAAGATATGACAATAAGCACAGAAACAAATCAAGAATGATATGAAATAAGTGCACAAGAAAAAATCAAACAAGTCAACTAACAGTTTCCCCGGCAACGGCGCCAAAAATTTGACGATCCCAAATATACTAGCTAATTTGTCACGAAGGTATGGGTCTATCAAATTTAAATGTAAATGAATAACTGAAAACCCTTTTACAACTCAAAATATGAATTATGTAGTATAGGGGCCACAGGTCGTATTTTTCTCGGGGATAGTTGTCTAGTTTGATTCAAACTTGTAATTATGTGTCGTTTTTGGGTTTCGAATAAATCTGATTTGGGTTTGGAATTGAAAATGAAAATGAAAGGAAAATAAAGGAAAGTGAACAAAGGAACTAGACAAATAAATGACACTTAGTACTTGACCTAACGGAAGCTACTCAAGCACTTGCAAACTTTTCTTCCTTTGAAACGAACTTCTAATTGCTACAAAACAGAAAGAATGCTGAGAAAAAGGTAAAAACAGTGATTGGAATTTTCGAAAATGAACAACTTGATTCAATGAAAAACTTGTGAGATGTATAACTCAAACAAATAAATTACTAAGCTAGCTAAATAGTTTTGGGGAACCAACCACTGCCAAAAAAAAAATCAGATTTAAGTAAGTGAAATCTATTTGATTCGGACACAAATACATGCGACAAAATAATGTTGAAATGCAGATGCAATGATCCCAAAACAATTGGCACACAAGGGAGAACTTTATGTGCCAAGAACTACCACTAAATTCGGAAATAAATGAGCTTCCAACTCAACTTCTCTTTTCTTTTTAAACTGATGGATTCGATTGGAAAACAAAGATATTAAGACAAAACTAAGCCAGCTTCTGTAAAGGAATTTAGACTAAGATCGAAGCCAAAGAACTAAGAAAAATTCAGAAATGAAAAAGAGCTGAAATTGGAGATGCAAAATGACAAGACTAGCTACTTGTTTTTCTGTTTTTGCAATAACTTGGGGGCTGAGCTAGCTAACACAACTTGAGTACTAGTAACTAATCTAGGAACTAGGAAGTTTAAACTAGCAATTACTTGACAAACTAATGAAAATGAGTGGAGAATTCAGATACGCAAACAAACTTGGCACGCAACAAACAAACTTGGCACGCAACAAATAAACTAAGAAATGAGCTGAAATTTGATCTAGTTAATCACTAAACAACTTCCTATATTACTCTACTTGCGAAATTAGAGCTAAACTGCAGCTCAGAACTTGAAATTCGAAATATTCAGTAACCGAACAGAAAAACTGAACAGGACAGTGCAAAAACTGAAGATTACAACTAAAACAGGAATTGAACTAAGGAAATCTACTCCTCAACTCCTTCCTCAGCTCGAGAATCTCTTGGTTGTCAATCAAGAACCGGCTTCGAACCCCTAGGCTCAGTAAATCAGTGGACAATCAATTCTGAAATGGAATTTGCTTCAAAACTGCGCTTGCTGAAACTTTCCATCCGATTTCTTCTTTCTCAATTGGTGGAGCTGCGAGGACGATTTGGAAAACTTCTAAGATCACTTGAGAACCCCTACAAATGATTTGGAAGCTTGGAAATGGACTGGTGTTGAAAAGGAAGTGATCGGACTGAGGATTCCCGAAACCCTCAAGAAATCCCCTGTTCAGCGCAATTTTGAGCAGAATTCTTCAAACCTTGATCACCAAAGACTTGATTCTCGATCTGGATTGGAAGATGAAGTGGTCACGCCTTCATGGAAGCAAGAAATTTGAAAAACGATGAAGAAATGGGGAAGAACACGGAAGAACAGTGGAGGCTGGTTGGCTGAAGACGCGACAAGGGTAAGGCTGCGGAAAATTTCCTTAAGTATTAACCAACGGACGGCTGTGATTGATTTGCTTCAATCCAACGGCTGATCTTAGTCCGATTTGAGCCAAACTTTGATGATGAAGATCGGGGGTCAGGATCTGCCTCGTGGTAGCTCGGATCCTCCAGATTTGCAACGGATGGTCCAGATCTAGCTAATCTTTGAATGGATGATCTAGAGCCCTCCAAGCTTGATCCAACGGTTGATTTAGCTCTGATTGTGATGAAACCTTCAGATCTTGATCAGGGTGCTTGATCAACCCTAGCCCTAGCTCGGATTGCTTCAGATCATCCCGGATGGCTCCGATCTAGCCGCTTTTAAATCGAACGGCCCAGATTTAATCGTAATCTTGGTAATCTGATCTGGGTCAATTCCGACTCGAGTTTGACCCAATATGCCCTAGATCCTTGAACTTTGATGCCTACAAAAATAGATCAAGAATTTAGTGGCCAAATTAATCCATAAATTTGCATATTTGCAATTAAGTCCAAAATAAAGGTAAGTTCTAAAACCTAGGCAATTTCACAATTTTGGCAATAAAAACATGGATCAAACAGGGATTTTAGCAGCTCAAATGATCAATAAAATGGAATCTATCAGTAAGCCGCGAACTAATCTCTTGTTGGCCAACTTCCGGATATTCTTCATATTCACATGTGCAAGTCTCCGGTGCCAAAGGGTGGATTCTTCTTCTTTTGACATGAGACACTTAGCAAAAGCATTAGTAGCACTTTTAAATGAAACTTGATAAATATTATCTACTCTTGTTCCTACTAGTACCGTGTCCAATGTGTCATGTTGTCTAACTAGACATTGACTTGGTTGAAAATCAATTATGTAACTCGTGTCACACAATTGACTGACACTTAGGAGATTAAATGTCATCCCCTTGACTAGAAGGACATTTGAGATTCTAAGACATTCGGATATTTGAATGTCTCCTATTCCTATGACCTTAAGACTACCATTGTTACCAAATGAAACATTACCTCTACTTTTCTTTTGAAGGGTGGTAAACAATGATCTATCCCCAGTCATGTGTTTGGAGCACCCACTATCAATGAACCAAGTTGATAGATGCTCCCCCTCAATCATAACCTACACAATTCGAAAAATGGAAGTTTTAGGTACCCAAACCTTGGGACCTAAAGCATTTACTAAACAAGACTTAGGCACCCATGCCTTGACAACTTTCTTTTGGACTCTAGGTGTCTTAGATTGTCTCATATCAGTCCTAGACATCAAAGACACGAATGAAGGTTCTTTGGGTCGGTAACCAATACCGGCCCTATTGTAGATTGCGCTTTGGGCATTCAAGATCATGTCTAGGGTTTTTGAGCTAGTTGAGAACTTCTCAAGAATATTCTTGAGTCTCTCAACTTCACTCTTCAATGATTTATTTTCTTCTTCTAGCAATTCATCATGCAAATCATCTACATCCTCAACCCTAGAGGATTTCAAATTTTCAACCTCAAGTTTCAATGATTTAATCTCATCCTCTAACATTTCAACATGCAAATCATCAAGTTATCATCCCTAGAAGATTTCAATTGGTCAATTTCTAATTGCAATGATTTAACCTTATTCTTTGACTTCTTCAACATATTGGTTAAACATGCAATAGCTCTATAACATTTTTCTAGTTCGGGAGAGGTTACCTCTTCATCAACCGAAGATGATGAAGCTGCGTTTGAGGAGTTGGAGGATTCATCACTGCTTTCTTCTCCAAGAGCCATGAGTGTCACATGCCTTGTGCTCTTCTCCTCGTTTTCTTCATCGGATGAACTTGAGGAGGATTCATCCCAAGTGGCCTTCAAGGCCTTCTTCTTCTTCTTTGATTTTTCCTCTTTCTTTTTGGATTTCTCCTCCTTCTTCTTTAGCTTTGGGCATTCACTCTTGAAGTGCCCTTTCCTACCACACTCAAAACAAGAAACGTTAGTCTTATCAACCTTAACTTCACTAGGGTTACCTTTACCCTTGAAGCGTCGACCCCTTCTCATCATTCTTCTCACAAAATTTGCCATCTCGGAGGAAGAAGACCCGCTGCCATCTTCCTCGAAATCGAACTCGGATTCGGAAGAGGATGAAGATAAAGAGACTTCCTTCTCCTTCTTCTTCTCCTTCTTCTTCTTGTTGGATCGCTCCCCTGCAACTAAGGCAATCCCCTTCTCCTTGGGGCCTTTGTTAGCCATTTCATGCAATTCCATTTCACAAAACAAATCATCTAACTTAACAATTGATAAATCCTTGGAGACTTTGTAGGCATCCACCATGGATGACCACAAAGCATTCCTTCGAAATGCTTTTAGCACATATCTCACAAGGTCGTGATTCTCGACCTTTTCATCAATAAAATGAAGCCCGTTGAGGACTTCCTTGAACTGGCTATGTAACTCACTTACGATTTCATTCTCCTTCATGGAGAGATTTTGAAGTTGATTGAGGAACAAGTCCCTCTTGGCGATTCTTGAATCTCGGGTGCCCTCGTGGAGTTCGATGAGCTTGTTCCACAAGTCTTTTGCACTTGTGAATGGACCAACCTTGATGAGTTGGTCTTTGTTCATGCCGCATTGTAGAGTGACCACCGCCTTCGCGTCGGCTTCACTCTTTCGAGTTTGCTCAGTCGTCCACCGCCAAGACTCAAGTTCTTTGCCTTCATCATCCTTTGGAGGGGTGAAACTCTCCTTCACCGCGAACCAAGTATTGATGTCCATCTTCAAGTAATACTCCATCTTCGATCTCCAATATTGGAAATCTGCGCCATCGAAGAAGGGAGGTCGAGTGGTGGAAAAACCTTCTCTCAATGCCATGGATGATAGCTCTCGGTTGTTAATCTGCAAAAACAGAGCCCCAAGCTCTGATACCACTTGTTGGAACTCGGATGGCTAGAGAGGGGGGTGAATATAGCCAATCACTTGAACTTTAGCACTTATCAAAATTCTGCACTTAAACCGTTTAGTAGCACAGCGGAAAGAATAGAAATAGAGTATGCAGAAAACCAAAACCCTAAGCTAAGCGCAAATGCAAGACACTAACAAGAGGGTTTACAAAGTTCGGGGATAACTTGCCCCTACTCCTTGGCGTGCCCTTAAGGTGGGCGATCCCTTGATCGTCGGCAGATCAAGCCCCGGAAGTTCCGGATAGAAAGCAACCTCCTTCTCGGTGGAGTAACCTCTCCACAGCGTTTCAATCAAAGATATAGTTTTAAGCACAATAAAACATAAGAAAGATCTTACTTAGCACTTAGCACAGACAAGAACACAGCAAGCTTCTTCCGAGCTCCACCCAGCGACGATCTCACGCAAGAACCCTTTCTTCGTGTCTTCTCGCCGTTGGACTCAAAGTCTCTTGTTCCTTCCTCCAAGTGCTCAAGCAAGGGATGGTTGCTTCAAGATTGCAGTAGCTTGCTCAAGATGATGGAATTTCAGAACGCACAAGCAAGATGTGGAGAACACAAACGCGCAGCAAGAACTAAGCCAGAAATCGTTTCAGCGAACTCTACTCTGCTCTTCTCCTCCACGCCCTTTTGTTTCTCCACTGAGCACCAAGTGACACCACCTCACTGCAGCCTCCAGCTGCTCTCCTGCAACCACCAGCCACCACTGAGCTCTTCTGGACTCCCTGAGCTTCCCTCAGACCAGCCCCAGTCAGCAGCTCCAGCCGGCGCCAGTGTCCGTTGCAACCTGAGATGGAAAACGGACAAACCTGCTCCAAGGAAAGGCCTCCATTGACTCTCCTTGAGTGTTTGAATCCTTCCCTGTCACCTGTAGCTCAATCAGAGTGTTAGCACAGCATATCAAGCAGAAAATCGTGTATCAGATGTTAAGCGCAAAGAATCGGATACGTTCAGATGCGATCAGAGCGTCTGACAGTGCATTTTGAATTAAAGTGATCGGTCACCGGACCAATCCAGGGCTCGTGGGTCGGTCACCAGACTGATCCACCGCTTTGTTGGGACTCCCAGCTCTCGCGGCGACACAAGCCTGATCGGTCACCAGACCGATCAGAGTGAAGCCTGATCGGTCACCAGACCGATCAGGACAAACACTGTCCGATCAGGCTCAAGCCTGATCGGTCCACGTCTGAGTGAACAGTAACCGCGGAAATCAAATCCTAAGTCTTTGATCGGTCACTGGACCGTTCACAAACTGATCAGCGGGGGAACTCAACTCACTGAGTGCTCCCTGATCGGTCACTAGACCGATCAGGAGCAAGGCGGTGAGGAAGCTGCCTGCTCCCTGATCGGTCACCGGACCGATCAGGAGCCAAGCAACGAGTCAACGGCCTGCTCCCTGATCGGTCACTAAACCGATCAGGAGCCACACAGTAGGTTCCCAACCTCACTCTGCGCTCCCTGATCGATCACCAGACCGATCAGTCATCGCTGGATCGGTCACCAGACCGATCCACGAAGGAGCAGCATGCCAACTTCCTTGATCGGTCACCAGACCGATCCAGGGACTCAAACCTAGCCCTCCAAGCTAGGATTTCATCCAACCTAGCCCTCTAAGCTAGGACTTTTTCACCTAACCCTCCAAGTTGGGAATTTTCACCTAACCTTTCAAGTTAGGACTTTTCACCTAGCTCTCCAAGCTAGGACTTTTCACCCAACTCTTCCGAATTAGGACTTTTCGAAAACCTAGCCCTCCAAGCTAGGATTTTTCGCACCTAACCCTCCAGGTTAGGATTTTCCAACACCTAGCCTTCCAAGTTAGGATTTTCCATACCATGCCTAATCCCCGATCAGGACTTAACCATAATCATAATCAACATCAACCTAAACTAAAATCGGTGTCAACACCAAAACAACAATCAGGGTCAGACTACATCAACACTTTGCACCAACAGAAGGCTTAGAGGAAATAGGTGCTTGTGCCCGGGTGAGTACCTGCTTCTGGTTAGGTGGTCACTATTGGGGATCGGTGCACCGGCTAGAGGGGGGTGAATAGCCCATTGCCCCTAATGCTTCAATTTTCTTGATACACGTGTTAACAAGAGCAAACAGAAATATAAACTACAAATACTAACAATGCTAACACAAATCGATTATGTAGTTCGGAGATAAAGCTCCTACTCCACGACGTGTCCTTGAGGTGGACAATCCCTATCCATCAATGGATTAGACCTCAGAAGACCTCCGGCTAGCTCTTGTCGCTCCTTGTGGGTGGAGAAAGCTCACCAAAATCCTTGAAACAAACACTGAGTACCAAGACTATTAATTGGCCTTTAACCAAAGCCAATTTTGTCAACTCTAGCCAGCCAAACTGGGCTCCCTTAAATAAAGCTCGTGGTTGAACTAGCTGTTACCAGTCAACTGGTGCCAACACCAGTCAACTGGTTCCAATTGAATCCGAACGTTACAACCCAACGTTCGAATTCCAGCCACACCAGTCGACTACAAAGAAGATCAGTCGACTAATCTTTCTGTGCCCTATACCAGTCGACTGCTATAAGCCATAGTCGACTGACCAAACCCTAAACCTAGGGTTTCCCTTGCCGAGTACATTCTCTCAGCCCTCAGACCCTCACGACTCAGCTGACTCTTCACCTAGCAGCCTCGACCTGTTGCCTTCAAGCCTTCTTCGACTTTAGCTCTCTTCCCTCAGATGCATACGAGCTCGCTGCTCATCCTCATGTCATCCTTCGCGTATGTCTCGAAGTGCGCTTCCCTCGGCTCATCGTTCCTACTTTGTCCACGGTCCCTCGAATGCATACAAGCCCACGCCATCCTTCACCGAACCCGAAGCCGTCCAGCTAAGCCTATGTGAATCTTGCAAACTTGTACACTCACATACACATATCAAATACAAGGGTGAACCTAACTTAAACCTTTTGCCCAAACATCAAAACACATGGTCACTCCGGACCATAGATTGCTCCAATAATCTCCCCCTTTTTAATGTTTGACAATCCATTTAAGTTAGAGAAAATAAATAGCAAATACAATGCTAAATAAACATTTGGACTTACGTTGCCAAGGCTTCACCTTGGACTTATACTACTAATGCATATGTAATCATGCAATGTAAACATGCATAGATCCTATCACAAGGCATCCTCACACCTACTCCCTAATGAGCTATGATTTTTATCGACAAGAGCTTTTTAAGAACCTCTCCAAGGCTCCCTCTATATTGGACTTACAAAGGCTTTTTAAGAACCTCTCCAAGGTTCCCCCTTGCCAATAAATGAGCAACAATGCTCACCCTTTACCTTAGCCCCCCCCCCTCGACCTAGGATTTCTTGTAAAGGCATGTTTAGTTTCCCACTTAAACCTAACACTTCTCCCCCTTTGCCACATATTAAAAGGGCTCCAACAATATCTCAATTATTGGATCATTTAATCTCTAATGAGTATAAACGTTGTGTATTAATCCCCCATAAGATTATACATAAGTTTAATATCATTAAGACATATTTCGACCTAGCTGAAAACAGTTTCAGCCTGTATCAGTCGACTGAGATAGTTACCAGTCGACTGACCTCGTCGAAAACCCAACTCACAGAATTATCAGTCGACTGTCCTCTATATCAATCGACTGATACCCTAATATCAGCTCATTTCTGTATTTTTGACCCAATTTCAGAAATGCTCCAAAAATTCCATAAGTTTTCAAAAATTCTCAAATTTTGTGGAGAGGTTTGTGGACCCGTGTCTACTTGGGAGAAATACATTTAAAAATATATATATCTCTGATCCCAAAATTGACACAAAACCCAAAACTATCTAAATGGTTCAATAGAACCTTGACCTAAAGTCCTAGTTTTGGCTTCCTCTTGATGTATCTACCCATACCAAACCATAATACATCCCTAGCATTGGTTTATATGACATCTATGCATCAAAAATTAATTTTCATGCAATATGACCCCAATGTCATATTTTCATGCATAAAACATAAACTCAATGTATTAAAACCCTAGGATTGAGACTCAAATCCATCTTCAAATCCTTTGGGACACTCCATGGTCTATCTAGACTTCCAGGAGAAATCATCCTGAGATCCATTGACCATGGGTCCCAATTTGGCTCCTAGGGCTCCCCCTTGAACTCTTAGCCTTAGCCACCTCCCTAGGTAATGTTTCTACAAACACAAGACCACACCGGTGTACCTCCAGTGATTCTTGGTCTACAAACCTAACCTTCTTAACTTTAGGCACCTTGTCCTTATTTAAGATTTTCTTCCCTTCAACCTTGGACATCTTGTCCTTGGTCAAGGTCTTTTTGCCCTTAAATGGCATTCCCTTGCCATTTTTGGAATTCCCCTTGTTATAGTCATATGACACCCTTGCATATGACTTCTCCATAACATTGATGATCTTAGATCGGTATCCTAGATCCGATCTATCATTGTTGAGTTTTTGTCCACCCAACACCATACCTAAACCCTTATATCCAATAGTGAATCTATCTAGGATTTTCTCTAATTTATCAAGCTTTGCCCTCAAAGTTTGATTTTCCCTTTCTAGGTTCTTAAACCTAGAATCGACATGTCCACATTGGACATTCCTAGACCTACCCATTCTAGGCATATGTCTCTCATTCTTGGGATTAATGTCTTGGTCCTTAGGTTTAAAGGTTTTAGGTTTATCATGATACATGAATTGCCTAGGGTTTTGATATGCAATATTAACCCTATTTTTATCATGATATTTAAAACCAAAATTATGCATGGGCAAATAATTTATATTATTTCTAGCATGCATAGAAGAATTTAAATTAGAATTAAATTTAAGGTTAGGGTTTACCTCCCTTACCCTTGAAGCTCCCCTTGATGTGAGCTCCTCCTTTTCTCCTTTTTTTCCCACTTCCTCAAATGCTCCAATTTCTTAAATTCTCTTGTCTTTAAGCATTTGGTGTGGTAGTATCCTAGCTCACCATACGTGAAGCACCTTATATGCTTCTTCTTCTTCTTTGCCCTATCCCTACAACTCATGTTAGTTTTCAAATTAATTGAATTGAGTTTAGGGTTTACCTCCTTTTTAACTAATAGACACTTGTTCTTGTAGTGTCTCTTCTCATTGCACCCAAATTAAATGATATGATCCTTTGACTTTGCTTTGGTGGAGGTTGAGACTTCTTGTTGCTCCGGTATTGAGGATGGTCTCTCCTCCCCCTCAATCCTTGAAGTAGATAATTCCTCATTTTCTTTCTTCTCCTCCTCGGATGTTGAGCTCGCCTCCTCATCGGAATGGTCCTTCTCCTCTTCTTGGACCATTAAGCTCATTTCCTTGGACTCCTTCACTAATTGAGCTTGTGTAGGGTTTTCATGAAGTGCTAACATCTTGGTCCATAATTCATGCATATTTGTGTATTCACCTACACCACTAATTATATCATTAGGCAAAATATTAAGTTATAATGAGATTGTATTTGTTGCTCCTTGGTCTAATATCTTGGTCGGAGATTCTTCCCATGCTTATCTTTCGGGGCTTCAAATGGTTCTTTAATGACGATCATTAGATTCCAATCCATGTTGAACCAAATCTTTGTCTGCATCCTCCAATAATCGAAACTATCGCGGTCATAGGGAGGTGGAACATTGATATCAACTCCTAATCTTTCTTCAACCGTCATTCCCAAACGGGTGACTAATCCAAGGATCCACACGAGTACTCCACCTCCACTATGAAAAGCCTCCTTCAAGGTGGAGAAACCTTTACAAAAGCGTCTTCTTCATCTTTACAGAATGTGGAAGAGTGAGAGGAAGATCTGAAGACTAGTCGCACGAACAGCACTTTATTACAGTCAAAAATCGTACCGTTCATGTGCGGAAAAGTCCTCTTTTTATAAGAGAACAGGACAACTTTGCAAGCCGTCCAGACCCGCACCAGTCGACTGCTCTTGGGGCAGTCGACTGGTCTAGCAATAAATGTCAGCCAACGGCTAGTTTTGGGGGGTGACCAGTCGACTGCCCCTGGGGCAGTCGACTGGTCCGAGGCTAAATTCTTTGTGAGATTTGGCAGTCGACTGCCCAGCCTCTAAACTCACTTACAATCCCTCAAAACACTCTCCTTCACGTATGCCCTCATGTATGCTCCCTTAGCTCGCCCCCCTTGAAGTCTTCTTCCTCTGGCTACCATCCCTCGGATGCGCACACAAGCCTTCCTTGGCTTGCCTCCATGCCACCCTTCACGTGTGCCCTTGAAGTCCACTTCCCGGCTTGCCCTTGGAGCTCTCCTCCCTCGGCTCTCGTCCCTCGGATATGTTTTCCAAGTATAATTCTCCAAGTCCTGCAAACTCAATCACACATATTAAATACAACACAACACCCTAACCTTAAATTTATTGGCACACACATCAAAATCATGATCTTCCCGATCATTCTTAGGTCGATTACCTCAACAATCTCCCCCTTTTTGATGTGTGGCAATATGTTTAAGTTTAGGGATAAAATACTAGTCAACAAAGTAAATAACAGTAGCAATTGAAAAACATAAGACATATCAAAAACCTAAGAGGTAACCTCCCCCTTAATCCATGTCTTCTCCCATTTTCAATTCTACTCATAATCCAAGTTAAGTTGCAAACCTAACTTAACAACAAGCAACAGCAAGAAATATAAGACATAGCAAAACCTAAAAAGTAACCTCCCCCTTAATCCATGTCTTTTCCCATATTCCCTCATACTCCAAGATTTTAACTTAAACCACCCATTTTAAGCTAAAATTCTAACTTAAACCACTCATTCCCCCTTTAACACCATCAAAACTATTACCTCAAGCAACCCTAATCCATGGCATCAAATGAAAGAATTTTGGATTTCTGAAAAATAGCTCAGTAGGCTGAATTCAGGCGTGCCAGTCGACTGCCCCAAGGGGCAGTCGACTGATACTCTGTCAGTCTGATACTTCAGCCTCTGAGTCGAATTTCAGAAACGTCCAAAAAATTCCAGAAAAAACCAAAAATTGTAAAAATTTTCAAGCATGTTTGAAATAATATACTCTATCAAGGAAGAATATCATTTTGTGAAAAATTTCAAACATGCTTGACTTTTGACCAAAGTCCAAAATTCTTGAAAATCACTACGTTTGTATCAATATTTCAATCTAATTTTGCATTCATATAACTTCTAAGCTTATGGCAAAACATATAAGACATGAAATGGTTTTCAAATGTTTAAAAAGTCCAACCATGATCTTTGGGTAAAGTATCCATTAATTAAACACATGTCTTCCCCATGGTTGGTCTAATTTTGATAATTTTGATACATTTAATGATTCAACACTATGCCACAAGCATAAGTGAACCAATTGTACCATCATAATGGATCAAGCACCACCTTCTTAGTCTATTACCCCAAGGTTCATCCTAGTCTTCTACAAAACATATACCAAGGCCTCTTCTTAAGGATGTAAACTTCGATTCGGGAAGAGGCTTGGTGAAAATGTTGGCAAGGTTTGACTTTGACTCAACATAGTGTAAGTCTATGTCTCCCTTTGCCACATGGTCCCTAATGAAGTGATGCTTCACTTCAATGTGTTTTGTTCTAGAATGGTGAACCGAATTCTTAGTCAAATTTATTGTACTTACATTATCACACAAGACTTTGACCTTGGAATAATTTAACTCATAATCTTCTAAGGTGTGCATGATCCAAAGTAGTTGGGATACACAATCACCCATTGTCACATATTCGGCTTCCGTAGTTGATAGGGCAACGCATGGTTGTTTCCTACTACTCCAACTAACTAAGGAAGATCTAAGGAATTGACACCCTCCACTAGTACTCTTCCTATATAGCCCCGCATAGTCCGAGTCGGTGTATCCAACAAGATCAACATTTGGGGTTCTAGGATACCAAAGCCCGACATTGAGGGTACTTTTAACATATCTTAGGATCCTCTTCACTACAACCAAATGGGACTCTTTGGCACATGATTGGTATCTTGCACACATACCTACCGCAAAAAGTATATCGGGTCTACTAGCGGATAGATACAATAAGCTACCAATCATGCTTCGATATTGTTTTGAGTCTACCATTTTCCCTTCACTATCACTATCCATTTTCACATTCGTTCCTATAGGGGTAGATGCTACCATAGCATTTTCAAGTCCAAATTTCTTTAGCATTTCCCTAGCATATTTAGTTTGAAATACATGTGTCCCTTCATTTGTTTGCTTAACTTGAAGACCTAAAAAGAAGGTTAACTCTCCTACAAGACTCATCTCAAATTCATCTTCCATACACTTGATGAACTCTTGTAGGAAGTCATTATTTGTGGACCCAAAGATGATATCATCTACATAAACTTGGGCCACAAATATGTCCTTATCCTTAGATTTTAGGAACAAAGTTGGGTCAATTGTTCCTCTGCTAAAACCCTTAGACACTAAAAATGAAGAAAGCCTTTCATACCAAGCCCGGGGGGCTTGTTTCAATCCATACAAGGCTTTTCTCAACTTGTATACATGTCTAGGATAGTTTAGGTCCTCAAATCCGGGGGGTTGTTCTACATAAACCTCTTCCTTAATGACCCCATTAAGGAATGTCGACTTCACATCTATTTGATGAAGTGTGAAACTCATGTGAGCGGCATAGGCTAGTAGAATTCTAATGGACTCTAATCTAGCTACGGGGCCATAGGTCTCATCATAGTTTAATCCCTCAACTTGGTTAAACCCCCTAGCTACCAACCTAGCCTTGTTCCTAGTAATTTTGCCTTGATCATCTAGTTTGTTCCTAAAGACCCATCTTGTGGTTACAATGGTGAAATCATTGGGCCTAGGAACCAACTCTCATACCTCACTTCTCTCAAATTGATTTAGCTCTTCTTGCATGGCTAAGACCCAATCTACATCACCTAATGCCTCATCAATAGACTTAGGTTCTAATTGAGAGATTAAGACAATTTGACTAGTTTGGTCTCTAAAATAGGACCTAGTCCTTACCCCTTGAGTGACATCACCCACTATTTGGTCAATGGGGTGATCTTGATGATGTCTCAAGGGCCTAGAGGTTATAGGTTCATTGACTACATGATCCTCATCCTCTAGGGTGCTTCTCACTCCCCCTTGATCATTGCCCTCCAAATGTAAGTCTTGGATTCTTTGGGCAAGTGGGTGACATTCCTCTATATCCTTATCAATTGAGGCTTTCCTAGGGTAAGTATTTGTTGATTCATCAAAGTTAATATTTGAGGACTCCTCAATTACCTTGGTTCTTTTGTTGTAAACCCTATAACCCCTACTAGTGGATGAATAGCCAACTAAAATTCCCTCATCCACTTTTGATTCAAATTTCCTTAGGTCATCCTTGGTATTTAGAATATAAACCTTACATCCAAAGAGCCTAAAGTAGTGGACTTGTGGAATTCTCCCATTCCACAACTCAAAAGGGGTTTTACCTAAAAACCTATGTACCAAAATCCGATTTTGAATGTAACATGCAGTATTTACCGCTTCGGCCCAAAAGTAGCTAGGAAAGGAATATGCATTAAGCATAGTCCTAGCAGCTTCTTGTAGGGCTCTATTTCTCCTCTCTACTACCCCATTTTGTTGAGGAGTCCTTGAGCATGAAAATTCATGTTTATACTCATTTTCTACACAAAATTGTGAGAAACTTGAGTTTTGGAACTCCCCACCGTGGTCACTCCTAATCCGATTAATTTTGAGGTGTTTTTCATTTTCTACCCTCTTACTAAAGCCTATAAAGATTTCTAAGATATTGTCCTTATGTTTCATAAAGAAAACTCATGTAAATCTAGAAAAGTCATCTACTATAACTAAATAATATTTACTCCCTACTAGTGAGGGAGTACTATGGCAATCAAAAAGATCAATATGTAAAAGCTCTAAAGGTAAAGTAGTGGTGGTTAGGGTTTTACCTTTGTGTGATGATTTTGACTGCTTACCCTCTTGACATGCATCACACAATTTAGTCTTCTCATACTTGATCATAGGGAGCCCCTTCACCAACTCCTCCTTTGCCACTCTTGCAATGCTCCTCATGTTGGTGTGCCCAAGTCTTCGGTGTCACAACCACCCTTCTTCTTCTTTAGACATGAAACACTTAGGAAAATTGTTAGTAGCATAAGTAAGATCAAGATAATAAAGGTTGGCCTCCCTATACCCTTCTAGTATGACATTATCGGACCCATTTTGTTTAATTAGGCATTTTCTAGCATGGAATTCAACCCTATAGCCCGCATCACATAATTGACTTACACTAAGTAAATTAAATTTCATGTCCTTAATTAAAAGTACTTTGTGGATAGAGATTGTAGGAGATACCTCAATGGTGCCCCTACCAATTATTTTGAGTTTCCCGCTATTTCCAAAGGAAACCGTCCCTTCTCTTAGGTAGCTTATAGTGGAGAACTTGCTCACATCTCCGGTCATATGTCTTGAGCACCCACTATCTACTATCCACATGTTTGAGGCCTCCTTCACCTTCACCTATACACATGGAAAACACACTCTTTTGGTACCCAAATTTTTGATCCACAAGCATCATTTAAAAATTTCTTTGGTACCCACGCCTTCTTGATGTTTCCCTTAGCCCCTTGTCTCCTAGATGCACCATTCCTACCCATAAGTGAGACAAAGGCCACTTCCTTGGTCTTTGGCCTATATCCTAATCCGGCCTTATTATAAACGACTCTTTGACTGTTAATTATCATGTCTAGGTTGCTAGAGCCAACTTGAAATTTCCTAAGTGCCTTTGTGAGGTCCTCTACCTTTTTCCTTAGTTCCTTATTTCCATTTTCAAAGGATGTATCATCATTTGACATAGTAGAATAAGCATGCAAGTCTTCCTTAAGTTTTGTAGATTCTACTCTAAGCATGGCAATTTCATCCTTTATGTCCTTAATTTTTCTCCTAGCTCTAGCTAAATCCATGTTCGTACTAGAAATGATCTTAACCAAAGTAGAAGAGGGTAGGTTATATACCTCACTTACCGACGCCTCGGATTCGGATGATGATGATGATGAGCCACTTTCTTCTTCACTACTTGAGCTTCTCTCATCATCGGATGACTCTGAATGGTCCACTACCATAAGCGCAAAGTGGGACACGTGCTCCTCTTCCTCCTCCAAGGATGATGGATCATCTCAAGTCACCTTGAGGTTGGTGGCACTCTTCTCCTTTCCCTTTGACCTCTTCTTGTCACCTCTCTTCTTCTCCTCCTTCTTTTCTTCCCTTCTCTTTAGTTGGGGGCACTCATTCTTCATGTGCCCCTCTTGGTGACAGTTGTAGCATATTATGTCTTTTGCTTTGCCCTTGCCCTTTGATCCTTTCCTAGCATAAGACTTGTTAGAAAAACTTTTAAATGTCCTACATATTTTTCTTCCCATGAAGGCCTCTTGGTCACTATCCATAGAGGCACTAGACTCCTCAGACTCGGATGAAGAGGAGTAGATCACCTTCTTCTTCTCCTTCTTCTTTTTCCTCTCCTTTTCTGCAACGAAAGCTATACCTTTCTCTTTGGAAGAAGCATTAGCTTGCTCATGCAATTCAAACTCATAAAATAGATCATCTAATTTTACTATTGAAAGATCCCTTGATACTTTGTAGGCATCAACCATTGATGCCCACAATGTTGTTCTCGGGAAGGCTTGTAGAACGTACCTTACGAGATCCCGGTTTTCAACTTTCTCTCCAATCACATGGAGTTCGTTGATGATCTCCTTTACCCTTCCATGCAACTGGCTCACGGGTCTCGTTGGTCTGCATGGACAAGGATTGGAGTTGGGCAACAAGTAGATCCTTCTTTGCCCGTCTTGACTCGTTGGACCCTTCATTCAGTTCAACGAGTTTCTCCCATAATTCTTTGGCGCTCTTGAACGACCCCACCTTGTTGAGTTGTTCCTTGGACAACCCGCATTGTAATGTGGTGGTGGCCTTGGCATTTGATTGCGCCCTCTTCTTGACATCCTTCGGCCAAGATCTCATTGGCAGTGGCTCTCCTCTTTCGTCGACGGGTGCATCGAATCCATCTACAACACTAATCCAGTTTTCAATGTCATTCATTAAATAGTATTGCATTCTACCTTTCCAGTATACGAAGTCATTCCCGTCGAAGAATGGAGGTCTTGCAGTGTTGTAACCCTCTTGGAACGCCATTTTCTTGTACTCCGGTCGACAGTGAGTTCTCTCGAAGCGAACCGGCTCTGATACCAATTGATAGATCACTTGCGTTTGCTAGAGGGGGGTGAATAGTACTTTGTCGAATTCTCTACAAAATTGTTAGCGCAATATAAAAATATAATGAAAAGCAATAAGAACAACGCTAACACGAGGATTTACTTGGTATCCACCCAAACGGGTGACTAATCCAAGGATCCACACGAATACTCCACCTCCACTATGAAAAGTCTCCTTCAAGGTGGAGAAATCTTTACAAAAGCGTCTTCTTCCTCTTTACAGAATGTGATGAAGAGTGAGAGGAAGATCTGAAGACTAGTCGCACGAACAGCACTTCGTTACAGTCAAAAACCGTACCGTTCACGTGTGGAAAAGTCCTCTTTTATAAGAGAACAGGACAACTTTGCAAGCTGTCCAGACCCGCACCAGTCGACTACCCCTGGGGCAGTCGACTAGTCTAGCAATAAATGCCAGCCAACGGCTAGTTTTGGGGGGTGACCAGTCGACTGCCCCTAGAGCAGTCGACTGGTCCGAGGCTGAATTCTTTGTGAGATTTGGCAGTCGACTATCCTTCGAGCCAGTCGACTGCCCAGCCTCTAAACTCACTTACAATCCCTCAAAACACTCTCCTTCACGTATGCCCTCATGTATGCTCCCTTAGCTCGCCCCCCTTGAAGTCTTCTTCCTCTGGCTACCGTCCCTCGGATGCGCACACAAGCCTTCCTTGGCTTGCCTCCATGCCACCCTTCACGTGTGCCCTTGAAGTCCACTTCCCGGCTTGCCCTTGGAGCTCTCCTCCCTCGGCTCTCGTCCCTCGGATATGTTTTCCAAGTGTGATTCTCCAAGTCCTGCAAACTAAATCACACATATTAAATACAACACAATGCCCTAACCTTAAACTTATTGGCACACACATCAAAATCATGATCTTCCCGATCATTCTTGGGCCGATTACCTCAACAAGGAGTAAGTGAGGACGCGTTCCCTGTAGGAGGGAACATTAGGCGTCGGTTCGACCTAGGGTTCCATTTGGGAAGCCCAAAGTCAGAACCAAGACAGCTCAGGCTGTAAATTATGCTTAAATAAATATTATTTATATGCGACTCGTATTTTGGAACTAACCCTGGTTGTAGGAACGAAGGGATGGAGGTTTCTGCTCCCAGGCGCCTCAATGGAGTGAGGTTCCCTGGTTGACTAGGCGCCTGTGTTGAGACAGGCGCCCCAAACAAAGGGGTATTCCAAAGCCACTGCGAAGCAAGCCTCAAGACTGCAACAGAGGCGCCTGTGTTAACACAGGCACCCCAGTTAGCTCAGGCGCCCTAGTTGAGGGGATAAGCATTGGCCGAGTTTGCGGATTGAGTTTCACGCAGTGAGGGCCACGTGTCAGGCACCCCCTTCAACACAGGCGCCCCAGCTATGACTATATAAAGGGGTTCACCCCCTTGGCTTCCAACACAACTTCTTCCAATGCATTTGAACAAGCGCTCTGCTCCGAAAGGCTCCGTGCTCAAGATTCCAGCTCCAACGATGACCCATGGCACCGACATTCTAAATCATCCGATCGTCGGTATAATTTACTTTTAATTGTTGTATCTTAAAATTCTATATTTGTACTCAACTTGTAATTATTTTACGAAATATAGAATTGCCCGTCGTAAACGGCCAAGGACCGTGGGCCTTGGAGTAGGAGCTGACTACGACTCCGAACCAAGTAAAAACAAAAGTGTTAGCGATTGTTTTTGCTTTTCCACTGTGCAATTACTCTTAGTATTTCTGAAAATTTATCGATCGATATTCACCCCCCCCTCCTCTATCGATTCAAACCGATCCCACAAGTGGTATCAGAGCAGATGGCTCAAACTTGGTGCAACACCAGTTGAACAATTTTTTTCAGATTTTTGAATTTTAATATTTTTTTCACTCGTATCTTTCTCGTTAATCGAGGTTGGTACAACACCACTCCATTTTTCAATTATTACTATTTTTCCCGCACTACTAATCCAAGACTTAGTCTTGGGACGAGTTTTTTTCTTTTAAATTTTTTCAGTTTAATCTAATGGTCATGCAAGAGGGATACAGCACCGCCAGACTACCTCTCTTCAGTGGAGAAGATTACTCCTACTAGAAGAGTAGAATGGAGGTCCACCTGAAAACTCAGGTGGACATGTGGATTATCATCCAGTCCGGACTGGAGATACCGAAAAATGCATAAGGCGTGGTGCAACACTATACTGAGTGGGACGGCCCACTAAAGAAGAAAATCGAGGTCGATGCAAAAGCGACCCAAACCTTGCAGTGCAGCCTGACAAAAGAGGAGTTGAACCATGTAGGACCCTTCAGCAGCACGAAGGAGCTCTGGAATAAGCTGATTGAGCTACACGAAGGTACATCTGACACCCGAATCAGCAAGAGGGATCTATTGCTCAACAGACTCTATACGATAAAGATGCACGATGGAGAATCAGCAGCTTAACTCCACGATAGGATCCAGGAGTTGATGAACGGGCTGCACACTATAGGTCACAAGGTAGAAAACCATAACCTAATCAAGTATACCTTAAATTCATTCCCGAGAAACTCACTGTGGGCATCTATGGTGGATGCCTACAAGGTTTCCAGGAATCTTTCTGAGATAAAATTAGATGAGTTATTTTCTGAGTTAGAACTACATGAACAGACTAATACTACTTTGGTCGAGAAGGGTATAGCATTTGTTGCAGGAAAAACTTCGAAAAAGAAACTTCAACAAGTACCCGAGTCCGACTCAGACTCAGAATCTGACGATAGTGAAGGGGATCGTCCCAAATTGGTTCGGCTAGCTCACGACTACTACAAGGAACTGAAGCACCAAACGAGCAAGAAGAAGTCAAGCCGGAGAAAGGAAGATCCAGCGGAACCCTCGACGAGCCAGAAGAGCAAGGGCAACATCACCTGCTACGAGTGCAACAAGAAGGGGCACTTCAAATCAGAGTGCCCCAATCTAAAGGAAAACAAGAAGGCACGGAGAAAGAAGGCTCTTCAAGTCATCTGGGACGAGTCATCCTCCGAAGAAGAAGAAGAAGCCCCGCACGCGAACCTACTCGCCTTGATCGCCTCGGAAGACGTCGACTCCGGAACAGAATCAGAACCAGACGAAGACGTCAACACCGGAAAACTCACAATCTCGGAGGACGGACAAATCACGGTAAGAGGTTATCCAGAATTTGAATTGTATAATTTAATTTCTTATTTGTCTCAAAAGTTGGCGAAAGCCAACATCCGGGTTGAAACCCTCCGACAGGAAGTAAAACTCCTGAAAGAGGAAGTCAACTCGAGTTCCTTGACCGAGTCAGTTCAAGAAGGAAACTCAACTCAAGTTCAAAAACTTGAGGAAGAGAATTCCTTCTTGAAAACTCAAGTGAAGGAACTCAGAGTTGCCCTAGAACGATTCACTTCGGGTTCCAAGGGTCTTGACATGATCCTTAGAAAACAGAAGTCCGTTCTCAATCGATCCAGACTAGGTTATTGAACCAAATCGAGACAATACTCGTATTATTCCGTGTTGAACCAACCGAGAGCCCGAGTCCAAGCATGGGTCCCTAAGCTATGTTTAAACAAACAAGCTGGACCAAACCAATATTGGATCCCCAAGGCCAAGATTCACATCTTGTATATCCCTTATCGAGGCTTTAGTCCAGGGGGAGCCAATATAAAAACCATCTTTATAATTAGATGATTCTTTTTAATTGTCTGCTTGCTTGTTTATTTATTTTCTGCAAATTCTTTATTATGCTTAGACTTAGGAATAGTTTAAGGACAAAGGATTTATTTGAAATTTAAACAACCTAGTATTAGGTGGAGGTGAGATGATAGTACATTAGGGAAGTCTTTCTAATAAGGTCAAGTGAGGTAAGACGTACCCTACTTGGTCTGTTTAGTGTGGTGGAACTAGCCGAAGCTACCAATCCAAGACCTAAGCTAATTAGACCAAAAATTTTTAAGTAGTAATTTAAAAATGAATTTTCGGTAAAAGGCTTTATCAAGGAAAGCGTTGTTGCTCCAATAAGGCTACGGCCAAAGAAGGGCTTTGTGCCTCATCAAGACCTGGAAGCCGATTACCGAAAATTAAATTCAATTTACTATTTGATAAATTTGAATCTAACACAAATTTCAATTAATCCTAGATTCAACATATTTTCAAAATTAATAATCTTAACTCTATAATATTTTCAAAACTAATTCAACATTTTCAAAATTAAAATTTTCTTCAACCCTGTCTCACAAAAACTCATAAGGTCAACATGCTTGATAACATTAGATTTAGGTGATACAGACTAGGTAGTGAAATTCAATTCGATCTATCCCTACCTCTAATGGATCCAAATCAATACATACTTTATGTGTAGAAACATAAAGATTTGGACCAGTGGATGTTGGATAGTGGATGCTCCAGACACATGACTGGAGATAAATTGAAATTCACCAAAATCAAGTTCAAAAACCTAGGCTCAGTAGCATTTGGCAACAATGCTACACTCAAAGTAATTGGGTCAGGTAACATTGAACTTAATTCTGATTTCATTATTAAGAAAGTGATATTGGTTGAAAATTTCAAATTCAATTTTGCTTAGCATTAGCCAACTCTGTGATACTGGTTACATAGTTACTTTCACTAACTCTAACTGCCTTATTAGAAACCTCCAAGACTCAGAGATAACACATAAGAGTACTAGGAAAAACAACGTCTACACTATTAATTTACCCTTAGTACCAAAATTCTTTCTGACTTAATTAGAAGAATCTAATCTTTGGCATAGGAGATTAGGTCACACTAATATCAAATTAATTTCAAAAATAACTCAACTTGGTTTAATTAAAGGTGTACCTAAAATCAAGAATTTTGAAAATACAATTTGTAACTCATGTAAACAAGGCAAATAAACAAAGTCAACTCATAAACCAACCCAATCAGACTTAACCCAAACCATACTTGACCTCCTACACCTTGACCTATTTGATTCACATGGAGCCAAGTCACTAAGCGGGAATAGGTACTACTTAGTAATCATCGATGATTACTCTAGGTTTACCTGGGTTAGGTTCTTGAAAACTAAGGATAAAACCTTTAATTCATTTAATGACTTATGCAAAATGATTGAAAATCAAAATGATACTAAAATTAAAAGACTTAGGAGTGACCATGGGGGAGAGTTTGAAAATCAAAAGTTTGAGGAATTTTGCAAAGTCAATGTGTATATTCATGAGTTTTCCTATCCTAGAACCCCCCAACAAAATGGGATAGTTGAGAGAAAAAATAGAACCCTTCAGAAAGCTGCTAGAACCATGCTCAACGAATATAACTTAGCTAATCAATTTTGGGCAGAAGCGGTAAATACAGCATGTTATATTCAAAATAGGGTATTAATTAATAAAAGAAGGTAAAATTTTGACTTGCAATGGTTGTTATCTATTTTTTGATATATGGCAAAGGGGGAGAGAGAAAAAAAGAAGGTAAAATTTTTTCAAATTTCATTTTTAAAATTGTCTTTATCTCTTTTTCAAAAAGTAAAGTTGAAATTTCTAAGTGCTTTTCAAAAATTTCTAGGTGCTTTCAAAAATTTTTAAGTGCTTTTAAAAATTTCTAAGAAATATTTCTAAGTGAAAATTTTTCTTAGGAAACAAAATTTGCCTGAGCAAAAACTTTTTAAAACTTTTTGGCAAAGTATTTCTAAGTAAAAGTTTTCTTAGTGAACAAAAATTTTTTTGAGCAAAAGCTTTTTCTCTCTAAGCAAAATCTCTTAGGTTTCTTTTAAGTTTTTCAAAACGCAAAAAATATTTTCCAAGCAAATTTCTAAATGTGCAAAAAGTTTTTCTTAGTAAAATATTTTTCAAACAATTCTCGAAAGGCACAAAATATTTTCCAAGCAAAGTTTTCTAATTGTGCAAAAGTCAAAACTTTTTAAGGGAAAATTTTTTAATTTTGGCTAAGTAAGTTTTTTTAAGGAAAATTCTTTCTCAAGAGAAATTTTTTTAGCTAAGGATTTTTTTCTTTGCAAAAATTGGTTTAAAGCCTTTTTGAAGTAAAAGTTTTTTTGGCTTGTAAAACCTTTCAAAAGTAAAAATTGTCTAAGTGTAAAAGGTTTTGTGTAAATGCTTTGCTCTGTTTACAAAACATTTAGTCAAAATTTAAAACATTTAGAAGTTTTTCAAAACTGCATATCATTGAAAATTTCAGGGGGAGAACTTTTTCAGGAGAAGCTTATATTTTTAAGATCTCTTAAAGATAATCTAATTTGTTAGATATGCTTTAAATGCTTTTAACATAATTTTTTCAACCATGTTGCCATAAATCAAAAAGGGGGAGATTGTTGATGTTGGAAGCACCAAAGTCAAACCTGTGTTTTGATAATGACAAAGGGTTCAGAAGTTAAGGTTTTGTTGTGATCTGACAATGCTAATCAAGTGTGCAGGAAAAGTCCTAGGTACACTAGGTACGAAGTCATGGTTCTAAGAATTAGGCACTAAATCCTGGTCGTGGCCTGGGCACCTAAGTCCTGACGAAAGGTTGGACAATAAGTCCTGGCCGAGGGCTGGGCACCGAAGACCTGGTGAGTGAAGCTGGGCAATAAGTCCTGGTCGCGGACTGGGCATGAAGACCTGGTGAGTGAAGCTGGGTAAAAGTCCAACCGGAGGAGCCGGTTGGCGAACAAGTAAAATCTCCTGAGAGAAGTAGATGAGGACACGTTCCCCGTAGGAGGGAACATTAGGCGTTAGTTCGACCTAGGGTTCCATTTGGGAAGCCCAAAGTCAAAACCAAGACAGCTCAGGTTGTAAATTATGCTTAAATCAATATTATTTATATGTTAATCATGTTTTGGAACTAACCCTGGTTGCAGGAACGAAGGGATGGAGGTTTCTACTCCCAGGCGCCTCAATGGAGTGAGGCGCCCTGGTTGACTAGGCGCCTGTGTTGAGACAGGCGCCCCAAACAAAAGGGTATTCCAAAGCCACTGCGAAGCAAGCCTCAAGACTGCAACAGAGACATGCACCCCAGCTACGACTATATAAAGGGGTACACCCCCTTGGCTTCCAACATAACTTCTTCCAATGCATTCGAACAAGCGCTCTGCTCCGAAACGCTCCGTGCTCAAGATTCCAGCACCAACGATGACCTGTGGCACCAACGTTCTAAATCTTTCGGTCGTCGGTATAATTTACTTTTAATTGATGTATCTTAAAATTATATATTTGTACTCAACTTATAATTATTTTACGATATATAGAATTGCCCGTCGTAAACGGTCAAGGATCGTGGGCCTTGGAGTAGGAGACGACTGCGACTCCGAACCAAATAAAAACAAAAGTGTTAGCGATTGTTTTTGCTTTTCCGCTGCGTAATTACTCTTAGTATTTTCGAAAATTTATCGATCGATATTAACTCCCCCCATTATCGATTCAAACTGATCCCACACACAATCCTTGCAACAAACCCTAAGCACCAAGACTACTAATTGGTCTTTAACCAAAGTCAATTTCGTCAACCCTAGCCAGCCAAACCGAACACCCTTAAATAGAGCTCTGGGCTGAACTAGACGTTACCACCAGTCGACTGGTTTTAACTGAATCCGATAGTTACAACCCAATGTTCAAATTCCAGCTAACACCAGTTGACTGCACAGAAGATCAGTCGACGGATCATTCTGTGCCCTACAACAGTCGACTGCTACAAGCCGCAATCGACTGTCCAAACCCTAAACATAGGGTTTCCCTTCCTGAGTATAATTCTCTCAGCACTTGGACCCTCAAGACTCAGCTGACTCTTCACCTAGAAGGCTCGACCTGTTGCCTTCAAGCCTCCTTCGACTTTGGCTCTCGTCCCTCGGATGCATACGAGCTCGCGGCTCATCCTCATGCCAACATTCGTGTATGCCTCGAAGTGCGCATCCCTCGGCTCATAGTTCCTGCTTTATCCACGGTCCCACGGATGCATACAAGCTCATGGCTTGTCTCCTCATGCCATCCTTCACCGGACCCAAAGTCATCCAGCTAAGCCTATGTGTTTTCTACAAAGCTGCACACTCACATACACATATCAAATACAAGAGTGAACCTAACTTAAACCCTTTGCCCAAACATCAAAACACATGGTCACTCTGAACCATAGATTGCTCCAACAGGCACCGCCACGGTTGAGGTCGCTGGGAGCCCAGTGGCTGGGTTGCTACTTGGCGGTTGTTGTTGTGGCAGCTACTGGGCCTTAGCGGCGACCAGCAACTCTTAATCCTCTGGTGAAATGATGATAGTCATCTTGTTGGAGTCACCCATCTTTTGCCTTCCGATCAGGCAAAGAGTTCCCACAGATAGTGCCAATTTTAATCCTATTAGTAAGCGAAGGGGGCCACCTTGTGATGACGCACTCGAGTGTTGACTGACGATTGATTGTTGGGTCGTCGACCGGATGATCGGCAAGGCCCAGCCAGATGGAAGGGATGCCCAGTCCGATGCTTGGGAAGGACAACGAGTGAGGATCCCCGTGAAGGGAATAGAGATTGTTGGGACCGTGACCGTCAAGCTAGAGGGGGGTGAATAGCTTCTTTCGATTTTCTTCCTACAATCGTTAGTGCGCAAGCAGAATATACTAAATAAAAACAAAAACTAACGAATGAGAATGACACACCGATGTACGTGGTTCGGAGATGATGCCCCTACTCCACGACAGTCCGTAAGGTGGATGATCCCTAATCCGTCGGTGGATGATTCCCCAGAGCACCTCTGGCTAGATCTCGTAGCTCCTTGTGGGTGGAGAAACCTCACCACAACTTCTGGACACTACCTGAACAATCGAGGCTACTAACAAGCTTTTCCTAAGCAAGTTTCGCCAAGGAAGAACAGCCCTAAACGAGCTCCCTTAAATAGAGCTCGAACAGAAATGCGACCATTACCAGTCGACTGTGTTGGGGCAATCGACCCTGAGATGATCTGGTGGATTATGATATTTTGATGTGTGGGCAATATGGTTAAGTTAAGATTTATGTTGTTCTCATATGTGTACATGAGTGTGCAGGTGTACAGGTACACATGGACTTGGTTGATGTCTTCAGGTGAAGGATGGCATGGAGGCAAGCTGGAGGCTTGTGTGTGCATCCGAGGGACCATTGGATAGCAGGGATGATGAGCCGAAGGACGCGGACTTCGAGGCGTACGTGAAGGGTGGCATGGAGGCAAGCTGGAGGCTTACGTGCGCATCCGAGGGACGAGGGCTGAAGATGAGGAGGGCGTGAAGGCGACAGTCAAGGCTGCTGGAGAAGAGTCAACTGGGTTGTAAGGGTCTGAGTATGAGTGTTTGTACTCAGGGGCTAAGCCGGGAGAGTTTGAGTACGGAGTGAAATGTATTCGGGAGTGAAACCCTAGGCTTAGGTGTGTCCCAGTCGACTGGCCTATTGGCAGTCGACTAGTATAGGCTGGAACAGGCTGGCAGATTCGAACGTTGTGTTGTAACGGTCGAATCTGAGTGGGACCAGGTGACTGCCATTTTGGCAGTCGACTGGTAGCGGCTGTTTCAGATTCGAGCGTTATTTAAAGGGGCTCGTTTCCTACTATCTTTCTTGTAGGAACTCGCTTGGGTTAAGTGAGTTAGTAGTCTACTGTGATCAAAGAGCGTCCGAAGTGTTGTGGCTGTTGGGATCGGGTGCATGTTGACATGGATACGGGTTCGTAATTTTAAAGTTTAATTACATGCAGCGGAAGGTTTAGCATAAATAATTTCAAAAATTATTTTAACCACGTATCTAGCATGCAACCTTAAGTTGTGGAGACATGATCATAAATTAAAACTTTGCAGAAAAGTAAACTAATTTACTTAGTACCTTACGTAACTCGAAGAAAGGGACGAGATCCAACCGTAGCGTCCCTTGGAAGCTTCGCCTCTATTCGCGTCCACGCCGAGTTCTCTTCGGGATGACTTCGCAAAGCCACGAGTTTTGTGCCGACAAGAACTACTAGATTCTCCAAAGGCACAACTAGAATATCAAGAGAAAGAGATGGAAGACTAACCACCAAGTAATGGAATCAATATCCGGGAGAGGAAGGAGTTGCGATCCGCTTCTTCTTCTTCTTTGGCACCTTCTTGGTGGAGGAGGCTCACGGCAACCCTAGGCGGTGCGCCGGCCCTAGGGGAGGAGAGAGGGCGCCGGCCCTAGAGAGAGATAGAGGGCGCCGACCCTAGAGAGAGAGAGGGAGTGCCGACCCTAGAGAGAGAGAGGGAGAGAATAAAAGAGAGAGAGAGCTTGCTACTTAATCTCTTAGATTAATTAGAATTCAAGCCTTGCTTTGGTTCCTTTATATAGTAGCCTCTCCATTGCCAAGTCTCCCTTTTAACGGAATAAATTTACATAAAAAATTTATCTTATAAATTTTCTTATGAATTATTCCGTTATGCCAAGTTTTATTATAACTAAATTTATAATAAAACAAACACATCTCCCAATTTATTATGGAATAAATTTTTACAAGAAATTTACTATATAAATTTTTCTTATCATGGAAAAATCAATTCACAATTGATTTTATAAAATAAAATAAATCATTTAAAGTTTATTTTAATCTCCATGAAAATAAATTTATTTATATAAATTTCTTTATATAAATTTATTTATCCATAATTTTATAAAACAAATCGCGCTTGATTTATTTTATAATTTAAACCAAATAAATTAGTTTCTCTCCTTTGTTGTGGCCGGCCAAACCCACCCTCTTTGGCCGGCCACACCAAGCCAAAACCGTTACGAATTAAACTCATTTAATTCGTCTAATAAGCCTTCAAAAGACTTAGCCATTTTAAGCTTCCGATGCGCCTCTGATAAATTCAGATTCGACTTATTTCTCTTGATTGGAAAATCTAATTTTCAACTCATTTTAAATCCCTCGGATTACTCGTAGTGCGTGTGACTAAATAGGCTTTCGATTTATATTGGCCGTCTATAATCAACCAATTATAGAACGATCATGAGTGGCACCTAATAGTACATCATGACCCCCAATTAATTGAAAGATCAACGGTTGACCTCAGAAATAATTCTGAAACCCTTCAGCAGCTCTAATGAATCGTGTCTCATTCCCTTCACCATCTTATACCCACTTGGTTCAGGACACGGTCTATGTGTGTCAGTCCCCACTAGGCTGACTATGTCACACCTAGCCCAAGTAATGTCTTTCTCGTCCAACGGATTCTAATTACTCTCATGTTTCCTAGAGATTCATACTCGGAACATGTTATGCTCTGGCCAGAGGCTTTGAGTAACAATCCGACGATAGGCCTTGGGTATATATCTCCTCGCAAGGAGTGGTGAATCCTTTGTAGGCTGTTCAAACTTCTTCGGGCACTTCGGCTTATACCCAACCATCCTGGGTCGACACCTCCTTAGAGATGCTTGCTTAAGATGTCAAAGTATAAGTCTCCGTGACCAAGATGACTTGAACACCGCAAGTCAAAGGAACATCGCACTTAAGCTGCAGTAAGAACTTTCATTGACATATCTATATGTAGATTACCTTATGAAGTTTTACAGCTAGTCACTTCAATGAACTAGTTCCCTTAACTAGCATCCATGTTTATCTCCGGACATTCCAATGTCACCAGCCAGTGAGAATCAGCTGATTAGAGAATAACTCATGCTAGTCTCAACAGAATTGATAGTGTCCGTATTTATCAATTCATCGACTAGGGATATTTTCAATACTTCACAATTGCACATGTAGAGATAATCACTAGTTGTGATTCCATCACAAGGACATTCAGTAAATGAGTTTAAGATCCCAATCAAATACACAAACATGTATACTCAAATAGTGAATTTTCATTTATTAAAATAAATGTTTACAATCATAAGGCGATTGCCTTAGAACACTTCTCTCATATTACTAACAGTGGCGAGGTTTCTCCACCCACAAGGAGGGACAGATCTAGCCGGAGGTTATCCGGGAGTTGATCCACCGAAGGATTCTTGGATTAGTCACCCATCCGGGGTGGATACCAAGTAAATCAGGTTGTTAGTATTGTTATTGTATTCTTTTGCATATTATTGTTTCCGCTGCGCTAACAAACTTGTAGAGATCAAATCGAAAAAGTGCTATTCACCCCCCCCCTCTAGCACGCCGAAGCGATCCATCAAACTGCCCCTGGGGCAGTCGACTGGCCTCACTAGAATTCGAAAATCAAGCCTGACCTTTCGAATTCTAGCCACACCAGTCGACTGCCCCAGGGGCAGTCGACTGGTCCTTCCCTAAGCCTAGGGTTACCCTTCCCGAGTACATTTCTCTCCGCACTCGAACCCTCCCGGCTTATTTCCCGAGTACAATCCCTCAACACTCGGACCCTCACGACCTGGTTGACCCTTCAAATAGCAGTCTCGATTTATTGCCTTCACGCCCTCTTCATCTTCGGCTCCCGTCCCTCAGATACGCACGCAAGCCCTCGGCTTGCCTCCATGCCATCCTTCACGCATGCATCGAAGTCCGCATCCCTTGGCTCATCGCCTCTGCTCCAACAGCCTCAATCTATTGCCTTCAAGCCCTCTTCGACTTTGGCCCTCGTCCCTCAGATGCGCACACAAGCCCGCGGCTTGCCTCCATGTCATCCTTCACGTACGCCTCAAAGTCTGCTTCCCTCGGCTCATCGCTCCTGCTTCGTCCATGGTCCCTCGGATGCGCACACAAGCCCACGGCTTGCCTCCATACCACCCTTCACCGTACCTGAGGACATCCAACCAAGTTTATGTGTACCTGCAAACCTGCACACTCACATACACATATTAGACCAACAACAAACTCTAACTTAACCATATTGACACACACATCAAAACTCATGATCCTCCAAATCATACTCGGGTCGATTGTCCCAACAGAGATCAACCGGGAGGATCTCCGGCGAGGGCACTGTGACGACTCTCTCTGGATTCCGACGAGTAGGAATGAGAGGAGAATTATAAGAGAATTCTTAAGCATACCCCCTTTCTGAAAGGGGGTGCCTTTATATAGGCGAGGTGGTGGACACAAACCTATCAAAGTATACTGAGGAATTTAATGTGAATACGACAACAGGCCTTGTTGGGCGGCAAAGGCGCTGAATCTAACACCCTATTACCTTACAGCTCGACCTAGTAGTACGGTTGCCCGCCTTTCTTAATTCCTTGACACATCGGTGGGCTTGCGCCGTCTCACTGTTCCCTAGCAAGATTCCCCGAATATCCTCTGTACTCCATTGGTGCGTAAATGATATCCTCCGTATGGCGTACGGGCTTCTTCACGGATGGTCATCCGGCTGTACTCGGCCCGACCGTGACCAAGTGGTCGGGCGCCCCCCCCCCCCAAGTGGCAAGCTCTCGGCTGAGTACCGTCAGGCCCCCGAGGTGTCCCATGCCCGAATGACCTTCCAATGACCTTTTACCGGCCGGCCTGGGATTGCCTTGACCCCCGACCCGATCTTTCACTCGACCCTCTACGACCAGGTCATCCACAGGGACCGGTCCGAGTGGGTCCGGCATCCGCCCAGATCATCTATTATTCCTTTAGACTACAAGTTAAACATAGGTTAGATTAGATTAATTAGGATGCAAGATTTCTGTTAATTTCCTTTCAACCGTGGTTTAGTGCATTTACATTCTTGTAAGTTTCTTTTATTTCCAGTTTACTGTCTTCATATTCAATCCAAAAACCCAAACCCCCAGTGTCATTTAATCTTAATATTACTATCCACCATTGTATTTCTTAGAGACGATCCGAATTGTCCAACATGGGGTTTAGTAGATAATTAGAGAAAACTCCCCAATCTCAAACTGGTCTTTGCATGCACTCCCCACTTAATAAATTCTTTGCATTCACTCCCTAATAGATTGAGTATAAAAAATTGAAAATTCAGTATACATTGTAAAGATTTGAGTATAAATTGTTTGAGATTGAGTACTAATTTAAGAAATTTGAGTACAAAGTTTCGGTGACCCCTCATGTAAAAATCTTGATGTTGTGAGTATAAAAGAGTAAAACTCAGTATACATTATAAAGATTTGAGTATAAATTATTTGAAATTGAGTACTAATTTAAAAAATTTGAGTATAAAATTTCGACGACCCCTCATGTGAAAATCTTGATGTGGTGGATGCAACCTCACATACTCAAATTTTTAAATTTTATACTCAAATTTTTTCAAATAATACTCAATCTAATCAATTCATACTTAAATTTTGATAATGTATACTGAAATTTTTACTATATACTGAAACAATGTATACTCAAATTTTTTCAAATAATACTAAAATTTCTTAAATTAGTACTCAATCTCAAATAATTTATACTCAAATCTTTACAATTTATACTGAATTTTTACTCTTTTATACTGATAAAAAAAATAACACACAAAACTGTCTTATCAATCCCATCAGGGAGTGCATGCAAAGACATTTTTGTTAGGGAGTGCATGCAAAGTCCACTTTGATGTTGGGGAGTTTTTTCAAATTTTCCCTTAACTTTTTACTATAATACGACGTGTGGTAATCAATAATTCAAAAAAAAGAATTCACTATTTTATTAGAGGTCTAGTTCTCAAGATTAGCATATTTTTTATTTAGTTTAGGATATTTATTTTCACGATTGTTGTTGAGTCAGCCAAAAAAGTATGGTATAATTTTTTAATTTATCCTTTTTATCTGAGAGTTTTTTTTTAGTTTTTACTTCGGGCCAGATTTTTTATTTTTTTTCATCATCATTCTTGTTCAAAATTTTTAGACGGTTAGATGTTCAAATTTAGCGTCACACGAATTTGAGCACTTTCCTATTCTTTCTCTGGATTGCTTCACATCCAAATTACTATTGCCAACTGGTCATTTCTTGTCCTTTATCCTTTTTTTTTTCTCATAAAAAACAAGGAACCATGCTGTCGATGTGCCCACCACTGTTAGCAGATATCATTGCCAACACATTACAGATTCGTTCAACTTTCAATGGCTCCTTTGACAAATTGCATGCTGTCACGATCCTCCCATCTTTAGTCCGTATCAGCGAAGTAAGGACCAACAGATATCAATGGAATCACGACCTGACTGCTCCGGAGTTGCTGCCTCCGATTGCTTGCTCCTTGTAGCGTTTATGTTTGTGGATATGATTCTGAGATGAAGAAAAGCTAGACATCTTCTCTTTCTCCCTTTGATGCCTACCTTGCTACTTTTATTCCACCAGCCCCTTCAATCATAAGGAATGGCTGTCGGTGCTTGTGTATCTGCTAGAAGCACTAAAAAGGTTTATCCAGGGAAGACCACACCTTTCGTGCTTATTACATGCCTCATCGCAGCCTCCAGTGGCCTCATCTTTGGTTATGATGTTGGAATCTCTGGTAACTTCACTCTCTTTTCGGCTGAAGAGCCATCACCATCCACTGCAATCAGACAAGTCCTTGCTGCTTGTTTATTCTTTACTTGAAAGCTTTGTTTCTGATGATGTTCAATTAGTATGGTTGAGTATTGAATATAAACTTTTACTGACTTTTCCCACTGATTTTTAGGGCTTGGATGTATTTTTCTCAACAGAGTTAATCGAACTGTTTTTCTTTTGTCAGGTGGAGTTACCTCGATGGAGTCATTCCTTTCAAAATTCTTTCCATCGGTTTACAGAAAGATGATAGTGGCAGATAAAAATGCTAATCCTTACTGCAAATTTGACAGCCAACTTCTCACTGCTTTCACTTCCTCACTCTACTTGGCTGCTCTGATCACATCTTTGTCTGCATCAAATTTCACTAGGGCACTTGGAAGAAAGAACTCCATGCTTATTGGAGGCATCATCTTCCTCCTTGGATCTTTGTTGAATGGTGCTGCCCAAAATGTTGCCATGCTCATAATTGGCAGGATCCTCCTTGGTGTTGGGGTTGCTTTCGCTTGTCAGGTATTTACTCTGAGATAAGGGTTAGTAACTTCTTCGATTGCTCATTACTTCTTTTTTTTTGTTTGTTTCTTTTTGTCAAGTTTTAGTATCACTCAGAAAAAGGAGAAGACTAGTTCCACAAGTCATTTCCTACCTCTGAGGTTAAGATACAACATGATACAAAAGAATGTGTGCTAACGGTTCAGATTTCTAAGGGACAAGCAAATACTGTCTTGTAGTTATTATCTTTCCTCAACAAAGATAATCCAGACAGCCAAATTAAAGACAACAATTTCTCCTAACACAAAAGTATACAGAAGCAATAACACACAGGAAAATATTTTGTGGATTCGCTTGTTGTCTATGAAAACACTTATTTATAGATGATGCTGTGCTTCATCCTCGCCTAAAACAATGTCATAACCTTTTCTTCTACAAATAAAAAATGACATGTTTACATTAATCTTGTTTGTTGATCTTCTAGAAATATGTGTTTCAAATTTCTTGATACTTGCTGCCAAACCAAATAAAGGATGTGCCTTGCCAATTCAAAATTTTTAGTGTTTGCAGGGAAAGAAATCAAAGAAGACAACTAAAGATGTTTCTTCTGACACTAAGTGGTTATAATTACAGGCTGCTCCTCTGTACCTCTCTGAAATGGCTCCTGTGCATCTTCGAGGGATGCTTAATATGGGTTTCCAACTCATGATCACTTTTGGCATCTTTTGTGCCAACCTCATCAACTATGCTACTTCCAAGCTCACCAGTAACTGGAGTTGGCGCATAAGCTTAGGACTGGCCGCAGTCCCTGCCATGATCATAACTCTTGGATCAATTTTCCTCCCTGACTCCCCCAACTCCCTCATGGCACGCGGTCGCGACGACAAAGCGAGGATGATGCTTCAACAGATCCGTGGAATTCCGAATGTTGACGAAGAGTTCAAGGACTTGGTCGCAGCGAGTGAGGAACTGAAGATGGTGCATCATGCTTGGTCCAATGTCATCAAAAGGAAGTATAGGCCACAACTCGCAATGGCTGTGCTTTTGCCAGCATTGCAGCAGTTAACTGGGATCAATGTCATCATGTTCTATGCTCCTGTTCTTTTCAAGAGCATTGGATTTGGAAGCAATGGCTCGCTGATATCTGCAGTCATCATAGGCCTGGTGAACATGTTCTCTACTTTGGTCTCAATCTTCACTGTGGACAAGATTGGTAGAAGATCCCTGTACTTGGAAGGTGGACCTCAGATGTTCATTTGCCAGGTAAATGCTATCATTGAATAGATCTTTCATGTCGAATGATTCAGTCGAGTACCTTCTGTAACAGATCATTACTGGAACGTTGATTGCGATAAATTTTGGGAGCGGCGATGAAGCAAACATGTCGAAGTTATATGCTTGGTTTCTGCTTGCCTTCGTTTGCATCTACGTTGCCGGTTTCGCGTGGTCATGGGGTCCGCTGACGGTCCTCGTAGCCAGTGAAATATTCCCATTGGAGATTAGAACAGCAGCCCAAAGCATCTTTATATCTGTCAATATGTTCTTCACCTTCGTTGTTGCCCAAGCTTTCCTCCAGATGTTGTGCCACTTCAAGTTCGGACTGTTCTACTTCTTTGGCGGTTGGGTGATGATTGGCACTGTGTTCGTCTATTTGTTTTTGCCTGAAACAAAAAACATTCCGTTAGAGAAAATGGTTCTTGTGTGGAAAGATCACTGGTTTTGGAGCAAGTTCGTTGCGGACGATCATGTTCATAAAGAACAGGACAATGTGGATGAGACAGAAAACAAGAAATGAGTTACAGGATGACCGAAATTTAATATCATAAATTTGCTTTACAGTATTGTATAATCATTCCCGCGATTTAGTAACAGTGGATTCTATTGTTAAGATTATAATCAGATTATCAGGTAATAACTTGAGATGTGGAATCTAATATTTTCAGCAAATATTATGAAGCAACACATTGTTCAGGTTCGCAGCAGTTCATGTGGAATAGCAAGACTTGGAACATTTTGTTATTAAGGTATCAAGACAACAACACCGACAGCACACTGGTGGATTACTTATACTTTGAGCAAATTTTGTTGTTCAATCACGAACACAATGCGATATACGAGGAGAATTGGGAGTTTCTTCAAGAAGTCCGGTTGAAGCACACTACTACTGGCCTATGGAAGAAAAAACAATCACAAACAAGGTTAGAGTTGATAGCACTGCATTTAGCAGGTGTCAAGTTGAACTTCAAGCCATCGCATGGAAGATCCCTTTGTTCTTCGTCATGTAAGAATTGTTGGAAATTGATTTTCATAAATAAATGAGAAATTAATGTTTAATATATTCAAATAATAAAAAGTGGTCTAATTTAGTTAGACAAAGGCATGGGCTCATGTACAAGGATGGTTCATGGATGGAAATACATGAACGTTAATCTGAAAATGCACAAGTCGTAATTCATAACCGAGCCTTTATACCGTTGAAGCTTATTGGATAATCTATCGAGCTAAGTCAAATTGAATTTAAAATGAATCAAAATTATTAAAATAATTGTTTTGATTTTTTTTTATGAGTTTGAGTTTCTTTCCTAACTTGAATTTGATTTATTTAAATATTACCAAATTATCAATTTCAGCTTATTTGATTATTTAAATTTTTTATATTATTAAAATTGTTTGGTTGATTAGTGAATTTGATATTATAAGTTTGGGTTGGTTTTGAAAGTTTTTTTATTAATTTATAAATTTGATAAGAATTTATGATTCATAAAGTTTATTCTTGTGCATTGTTCATGAATGAACATTGGGTGGGGGTTAAATTCCGAAGAAGTCATATATTTATTCTCTCTTATATGTTAATCACTATCTAGGTTAGTAGTTTTCATAATTGATCTTCTTCATGTTGGCTCTAGAACTGATTGGCAGGGGTACTAAGTGAGTGAATCGCCTTTTGCCATCATGAATGAGCATTAGCAAGGCCATTGCGCAATGGCGTAATGATTAAACTTTCACATAGATAACTAAGGGATATGGCATAACAATTGGGGTAGTAGCATGGTACTCCGACACATCCTATCCACTCGGCCATTCCGGAATAGTGGCGATAGAGTGCATACAGTTGTCATGACCCTACCTACTCGGTCGTTATATATGACATGTTTTGGTGACTTGACTAACGTCAAAGGGTTGTTGAGACTTTATCGTATAACTAGAGGAGAATGAATAGCAAATCATCCACTTATCGTTTTCGGTTTGCTCCTATACTTATTAGTTGCGCAATGCGGAAATATAATTAAATTAAACTAACAAAGAACAAACGTTAACACCAAACCTATAATGTGGTTTGGAGATAAAACTCCTACTCTACGACAGTCCATAAGATGGACGATCCTGATCCGTTAGTGGATGACTTCCCGAAAAACCTCCGGCTATTCTCCCGTAGCTTCTTGTGGGTGGAGAAACCTTACTACAAACTCGCACAAGACCTCTGAGTACAAAGACTACTAATTGACCTTTAACTAAGATAAATTTCGTCAACCCTAGCCATTCAAACTGAGCTCCCTTAAATAGAACTCATGGTTGAACTAGTCGTTATCAGTCGACTAGTTTCAACACCAGTCGATTGATCCAGCCGAATTCGAACGCTACAGCCCAACGTTCAAATTCCCAATCGACACTAGTTGACTGCATAAAAAAGCAGTTGACTGATCTTTCTGTGACCTCTACCAATTAACTGATCGCACACCAGTCGACTAGGACAACCCTAAACCTAGGGTTTTCCATCCCGAATATAGTTCACTCAGCATTCGGAGCCTCACGACTCACTTGACTCTTCTTGCAGCCTCAACCTGTTGCCTTCAAGCCTTCTTCGACTTTGGCTCTCGTCCCTTGAATGCATACAAGCCCACGACTCATCTCCACATGTCATCCTTCGCATATGCTTCGAAGTGCGCTTTCCTCAGATCATCGTTCCTGGCTTGTCCACGGTCCCTCGGATGTACCAACCCTCACTGGACCCGAAGCCATTAAGCTGAGTCTATGTGTATCCTGTAGAACCTGCACCTCATATACATATATCAAATATAAGGGTGAACCTAACTTAAACCCTTTGCCCAAATATCAAAACACATGGTCCCACGGACCATAGATTGTCTCGACTATCTTCCTATTTTTGATGTTTGAAAATACGTTTAAGTTAGGGAAAGCATATAGCAAATAAACATACTAATAAATATTTGGACTTATGTTGCCAAAGCTACACCTTGAACTTATACCGTCAATGCAAATGCAAACATGCAATGTAAACAATGTATGAATTCTATCACAAGACATCTCCCACATCTAAACTCCCCAATGAGTTAGGATTTTTCACCAAAGGCTTTTTAAGAACCTCTCCAAGGCTCCGCCTACACTTGGACTTACCAAGAGTTTTTTAAGAACATATCACAAGGCTCCCCCTTTGCCAATAAATGAGCAACAATGCTCCCCTTTCACCTAAGCATCCCCTTGAGCTAGGATTTCTTGCAAAGGTATGTTTTGTGGGATCGTTGTAATCGATAGAGGGGGGGGGTGAATAGCGATTACGTAAAATTTTCAGAATAATCAGAACACAGCGGAAGAATAAAAAGCACAACGCTAACACGTTTCTTTTTTACATAGTTCGGAGTCTTTGACAGCTCCTACTCCAAGGCTCACGATTCTTGACCGTTTTCGTTGGGCAATTCTATAAATCGAGTAAATTACAAATATATGAGTACAGAATTTAAACAACGAATGTAAATGATATAGACGACACCGGAAAAAGTCGTAGAGTGTCTTAGACGACGTGTCATCGATCTTAATCGTTTGCGGCGCGCAAGAACTCAAGCATGGAAGAAGTCTATAGAGCGATGGTGCGCTTGAGTTGCAAGAAAGCTTCTTTGCGTTGAATGGAATTGATTGTTGGAAAGCAAGGGGTGAAGCCTCTTATATATACTGTTCTCGAGCGCCTGAGGCTTGTTGGGCACCTGACACGTGTCGCGGATCAGGCGCGTGCTTATCCGCAGACTCGGCCAAACCTCTATCCTTCGGTCTTGGACGCCTGGGACCCCTGATGGCTCACGGGCGCCTGAGTTGTTGATGTGGTAGCCTGCCAGCTCAGCCGAACTCACCCGCTGGAAAAAACCATCTGGGCGCCTAATAACTATCAGGCGCCTAGCTTCTCGAGCGCCTGAGATGCAGAACCTACTTCCTTTCAATCCTGCAACCAGGGTTAATCCAAAAAACAGTATAATATAAATAAATACAAGTATATATCACAGCCGGAGCTGTCTTGGTTTTGACTTTGGATTTCAACATGAAACCGTAGGTCGAACCGACGCCTACTGTTCCCTTTTTCGCGTCCTCACCTGCTCCTCTCAGAAGAAGTTACCTTTTTCCAACTGGCTTCTCCGGTTGGACTTTTGCTCAGCCTCCGAGACTGTCGGATCTCGAGACGTCCGTACCTTGACCTACCTATACTTCTGTCCGTAATCCTCGCTCGGCTAAGACTCCTACCCAATCTTCCGGATCAGGACTTTGTTGCCCAGTCCACGGCCAAGACTTCTTGCCCAGCCCACGGCCAGTTCTTCTTGCCCAGTCCTCAACCAGGACTTCTTGCTCAACCTTGCAGGTCAAGACTTCGTGCCTAGGTTAACTAGGACTTTCCTACACACTTAGTAAATCCATTAGATAACAATACAAACTTAACTTTGAACCCTTTGTCATTATCAAAACTAGGTTCGATCTGGTGTTTCTGACACTAACAATCTTCCCCTTTTTGATTTATGACAACACCGTTCAAAAATTAAGTAAAAAAATAGAAAAATATATTCATGATAATTATGTACTAGAAAGAAGGAACAAGTAGATTTTCTACTCTCCCCCTTTTTTCCTTAGAAAAATTTTTAGCAAAAATTCGAAACATTGCATAAGACTTCTTTTAATTTGAAAATCTCCCCCTAAAGCTTTTGAAAATATGTAATTTTTCTATTTGATTTTTCCAAAAAAAATTATGAAAACTTCTGAGTAAAGGATTTTTTTAAAAAACAACTTTTGAAGAATTTCTAACTTAAAGTTTTTCTCTAATAGAATTTTTTGAATCGAGTAGGATTTTCTAAAAAACTTTTCATGAAATAAAATTTTTTTCGAAAAAAAAATTGAGTAATATACTGAAAAGATTATTTTAACTTATTTTTTCGAAACTTGATTTTTTTGAACAAAAATTTTGAGAATAAAATGAAATAATTTTGAAACCTGACTTTTTCGAAAATAATGATTTTGACTTTTTTTGAAAATAATGATTTTGACTTTTTTGAAAATAATGATTTTGACTTTTTTTCGAAAACAAGGAAAATAACTTAACTTTGGGAAAAATTACTTTAATTTGTCTTAGGAAAAAAAATTATTTTTACTTGACTTTATCTTAACTTGACTTTTTCTTCTCTTCCTCTTTGCCATATATATAAAAAAAAGGTAAAAGAAAACATGATTGACATAAAAAATAGTTATGTATAAGAGCCTACTTGCTTTGTAACAATAATGAAGGAAACTGAATAACTCAAGCAATAAATTTTGAACCCAGTTAACATACTAGTTAGTCCAAGCATGAAAAGGAACTAAAAAAATGATCAAATTAATTTCTTTCGATCCTTGTCTAACCCAGTTAATTACTTACTAACTGTTATATAATAGCAGCTTTCACTAGGATTAGTCAAGTTAAGTAACCTGATCAAGTTAGACTTTCTAAGCTTGAATACTTAAGTTGATTGCTGTTCAAATGTATTTATCACCTCAACTACTCTTGATGCACTGACTTAAAACATCTTGAGTCAAGGCATAGACCTAAGTATCTCAACCCAATCTAGGTTATCAATCAAAGTACCCTAATGTGCTTGTGAGATGCTGGCTTCTAGATCTATAGGAGCATGTAATTCTAGGGTTAAGTCCTAAGCTAAGTCCATTGTGTAAAAAAATCCTAGTTTTGAAGGGGTAATTTTTGAAAAAAAAAACTAAATCGGAAAAATATTTTAAACTTCAAAACTTAGATGAAAAAAATGATTAAAAAATATGATTTTTCTTAAAACGATATGATTTTTTTTAAAAAATAAAGAATAGAAAAATAGTCCTATTCTACTAAGAACATTCCTAATGATAATCAATTCAGAGTGCATAAATCTAAAGTAAATGATCAAGCTAATTTTTACAAACACGGAGAGTCAAAAAACAAATCCCTAGTACAATAGTAAGCTAAGAAGACGAGCTTGGATGCCAAGAGGGGCCAGGATACCACGACCGAAACATCGACATCATCTCCTCATGTTGGGCTTGGTTTGCTGTGAGCCTCTCATCATGTCGGGCATGAAGAGCATCCAACTGCTCAACGTGATGAACCTCTATCACTTCTTAAAGACTATGAACCTCCATCTCTATCTATGTGAGGCACTGGTCCGTAGTCATCGGAGGGGGTGGAAGTGGAGACTCTCTCAGCTGCTACTTGATCTCGGTGGCGAGATCTGCTACATCAATGTCCACCTCGTCGTCTGTGTCGATCTAGGGTGGAGCACCTCGTCGTCTCGAAGATATGACTCCGGTGGCCGAGATATCTATAGCGGCTAGGGAAAAGTTCCTAATTCATATTTCGTCAAACTATGTCATCGTGATGATCTCTCCAGCAGAAACATCACGACTGTAATGATGAAAAAGTGCAGTCAGGATGTGGCAGTAGGGGGTTCGTACTCTAGAGTGAGTGGAGATGCTAGACGCATAGTTGATCATCTGGAACATATGTCAACCAATGTCAATGTCCAGATGATGGAACATCGCGTAAAGTAAGAATGAGTGAAAGGGGCGCATAACCGCTACATCCCACGAAGTCAGGGGAAGAATATATGTAGTGAACCATGACTCGATAGAGGGCGTAGTCCTGGATGCGTAGATCGACGGATCGAAAATTTTGAACCGTTGGATCTCTCTCACGTCTGAAAAAATAAGAGTGAAGAAGGTCGAGGGTAATGTGGGAGTAAGGGGCAGGAAAGGGAAGATCCTTAGGAGGATAACAAGAGAAGGTGGACTGAGAGGGTCGTAGTTCAAGAAATCTAGTAAGTAAAGAAGGAGAAATGGTAAGTGGAAGGGTCTGAATAGTAGTAGTGTAGCAGAAATCATCGACTTTGATCAAGTTGTTATTAAACTCGGCACACAAAGTCGCGTTTATAGAATGATTACAGTACACTTGTCGTTCTAGTTGGTAGTAAGTAATGACATCAATAGCTGTAGGACAGAACTGGGTAAAGAACCCCCTATTCAAATAGTTGGGCTTTATGGGTTTGTACGTAGTGGTAGCAAATTTATTAAAAAGGGCTAATGTAGGAAATCTAAGGTCAGGGCTAGGTTCGGTACCGGGGTCGGTTTCAATAGGATGACATTTGCTAATAATAATCAACAATTGAAATAATTAATAATAATAAGTTGAAAAAAGAAGAATAAACATTGAAAAACATACCGAGGAGGCATTATAGGAGAGGAAGAAAAAAAGAGGACTTGGGATGCTTGGAAGAGCTCTTAGAAGGGAGGAAGTAGTGTGAGTTGGGTGTGGAATGGGTGCCATGGGCAAGGTCTTATATAGCCCTTCCCGGGCGCCCGTGAATGAACTGAGGCGCCTGTGGCAGATAAGAGGTGCCCGAGATCTTACTCGAGTGCCCGAGCTCGGTTTTGGATCAGGTGTGGCAACCTTTGACCGCCTCGTACACTGGGAAAGACTTGGGCACCCGTGAGGGTCTCGGGCGCTCGGTTTGACCATACTTTGACAGGGTTTAAGATGTTTCAATCAAGACCTAAGTTCCAAGTTGGTTAACTTCAAGACTTAATTTAATTAAAAACAATGGGTTACTTTTGAAAACATTAAGTTTTTGAATTTGACAAAGTTAAATTTAATTTTTGAAAAAATATTAAGATGAATTTTGAAAATGTTAAATTTAATTTTGAAAACATTTAAGTTGAATTTTTAAAAAATGTTAAATTTAAAATTTTGAAAACATTAAGTTGAATTTTAAAGATATTAAATTGAATTTTTGAAAACATTTAAGTTGAATTTTAAGGATGTTAAGAAAACATTTAAGTTGAATTTTAAGGATATTAAATTGAATGTTTGAAAACATTTAAGTTGAATTTTAAAGATGTTAAATTGAATTTTTGAAAGCATTTAAGTTGAATTTTAAATATGTTAAATTGGATTTTAAAAAAATAAATTGAATTTTGAAAATATTAAATTGAATTTTAAAAATGTTAAATTTTTGAAAATATTTAAGTTGAATTTTAAAGATGTTAAATTTAATTTTTAAAAAAATGTTAAATTGAATTTTAAGTTGAATTTTAAAAATGTTAAATTTAAAATTTTGAAAATTATTAAGTTGAATTTTGAAAATGTTAAATTAAATTTTTAAAAATTATCAAGTTGAATTTTGAAAATTTTAAATTAAATCTTTGAAAATTATTAAGTTAAATTTTGAAAATTTTAAATTAAATTTTTGAAAATATTAAGTTGAAAAATGTTAAATTAAATTTTAGGTAAATTTTAAATTTGATTAAATGTATATTAAGGGTAACATTAATTGAGTTGGTTGGGTTGGACTACATTGTTAGGTCCTAAACATCTCACCCATTTCTATGTAACAAAACAAGTATTCTTATCTGTTTTCTAAGATGTATTAATTTTATCTTGGGTTTTATGTTAATACTATGATTTAATTGAAACTTGTGTTAGATTTGGGTTTAACAATTAATACGTTGAAAATAAATTTCAATAATCGGTTTCCAGGTATTGGCGAGACATAGAGGCCTTCTTTGGTCGTAGCCTTATTAGATCATCAACCCTTTCCTAGACAAAGTCTTTTAAAGAAATTTTATTCTCAAATTACTTATTGAGAAACTCTGGTCTAACTAGTTGAGGATTTAGCGAGGTAGCTTCGGTTAGTTCCTCCTAACTAATAGGACCAAATAGGTTATGTCTTACCCTACCTGACTTTTTAGACATGTTTTCCTAACGTACTATCATCTCGCCCCACCTTAATACTAGGTTGTGCAAGTTTCAGTTAAGTCAGATCCTTATCTAACCATTCTTAAGTCTAAGCATAATATTTTGCAGAAAAATGAACAAGCATCAAATAGAAAACAAAAAAAAAATCTAATTATAAAAATAATTTTTATATTGGCTCCTCCTTGGACTAAAGCCTCGGTATGGGTTAGGCAAGATGCGAATCTTGTCCTTGGGAATCCAATATTGATTTGGTCTGGCTTGATTTGTCAAGCATAATTCGGGACCCATGCTTGGACTCGGGTTCTACTTGGGTTCAACATTGAGTAGTAAGATATATATCGTGAGTTGGTTCGATAACCAAGTTTGGATCGGTTCAGAACTGATTTTTATTTTCCAAGAATCATGTCAAGACTCTTGGAACCCAAGAAAATTGTTCCAATGCAACTCTAAGTTCCTTGACCTGAGTTTTCAAGGAGGAATTCTCCTCCTCATGTTTTTGGGCTTGAGTGGAGGTTCCTTCCTGAACTGGTTCAGTTAAGGGACTAGTGTTGACTCCCTCTTTCAGGATTTTGACTTCCTGTCGGAGGGATTCGACCGTAATGTTGGCTTTGGCCAACTTACGAGATAGATAAGATATTAAATCGTAAAGTTGAGATTCGGGGTAACCTCTTACCGTTATTTGCCCATCTTCCGAAATTGAAAGTCTTCCGGTTCCGACGTTCTCTTCCGATTCCGATTCCGATTCCGATTCCGATTCGGTGTCGAGATTCTCTGAAGCAGTCAGCGCGAGGAGGTTGGCGTGTGGTACTTCTTCTGAAGATGATTCGTCCCATGTAGCTTTGAGCGCCTTCTTTCTCCGGTTCTTCTTGTTTTACTTCAAGTTGGGACACTCCGATTTGTAGTGGTCCTTCTTATTGCACCCATAACAAGTTACTTCACTCTTGGTTTTCTGGCTGGTAGAAGGTTCGGTTGGATCATCCTTTTGCTGGTTCGCCTTCTTCTTCTTCATTTGTCCCTTGATCATTTTGTAGTGACTCCGGGTCATTCAGACTAGCTCTGGATAATTGATTCCGTCGTTGTCAGACTCTGAGTCAGAATCTGAGTCGGGTATCGGTTGCACCTTCTTCTTCTTCTGCTTTGCAGGGGCTTTTCCTGCAAAAAGAGCTAACCCTTTCTCGACCTGTGAGGCGTTAGTCTGTTCGTGGAGATTCTAATTCAGAAAATAATTCATCTAACTTAATATCAGAAAGGTTCCTAGAAACCTTGTAAGCATCTACCATCAATGCCCACAATGAATATCTTGGGAACGAGTTTAGGGTATAACTGATTAGATCACAGTTTTCTACCTTGTGACCTATCGTGTGTAAACCGTTCATAATTTCTTGGATCCTTGCGTGTAGCTAAGCGGTTGTTTAACCATCTTGCATTTTGATTATACAACTTGTTGAGGAGGAGATCTCGCTTACTGATTCTTGTGTCCAACGTCCTCTCATGCAGCTCGATCAACTTATTCCATAGTTCCTTAGCACTGTTGAATGGGCCGACGCGGTTGAGTTCTTCCTTCGTCAGTCCACACTAGAGAGTTTGAGTGGCTTTTGCGTCCGCTTCTATTTTCTTTTTGAGTGAAGCATCCCACTCAGAGTACTCTTGGATTTCACCTTACGCATTTTTCGAGATCTCCAGTCCAGACTGGATGATGATCTACATATCCACTTGAGTTTTCAGGTGGACTTCCATTCTACTCTTCCAGTAGGAAAAATCCTCACCGGAGAATAGAGGATGGTGCGCGGTGTTGTAGCCTTCTTACATGACCATTTGATATTTCTGAAAAAAAAAATTCAAAAACAAAAAACTCGTTCCAAGACTTTGTCTTGGATTAGTAGTGCGGTATACAAAAAATAAACAACTCGAGTGGTGTTGCACCAACCTCGAAGAATGAGAAACTATTTTTAAAAAAATTAAAAAAACAAATGAAAATATTCCGAAAAACTGCTCAGTTGCTGGTTTCACCAAGGTTGAGCAACCCGCTCTGATACCACTTGTGGGATCGTTGTAATCGATAGAAGGGGTGAATAATGTTGGGGCAATCTATGGTCTGGAGTGACCATGTGTTTTGATGTTTGGGCAAAGGGTTTAAGTTAGGTTTACCCTTGTAGTTAATATTTGTATGTGAGTGTGCAGGTTTTGCAGGATACACATGGACTTAGCTGGACGGCTTCGGGACCGGTGAAGGATGGTATCAGAGACAAGCCATGGGCTTGCATGCATCCGAGGGACCGTGGACAAAGCAGGGACAATGAGCCAAGGGAAGCGGACTTCGAGGCATACGTGAAGGATGGCATGGAGGCAAGCCGAGGGCTTGTGTGCGCATCTGAGGGACGAGAGCCAAAGTTGAAGAGGGCTTAAAGGCAATAGGTCGAGGCTGCTAGAGCAGGAACGATTAGTCGAAGGAAGCAGACTTCGAGGCATACGTGAAGGATGACATGGAGGCAAGCCGTGGGCTCGTGTGCACATCTGAGGGACGAGAGTCAAAGACGAAGAGGGCTTGAAGGCAACAGATCAAGGCTACTGGATGAAGAGTCAGCTGAGTTGTGATGGGTCGAGTGCTGAGGGAAATGTACTCGGGAAATCCTAGGGTTTGAGTGTTGAGAGAAATGTACTCGGGAAAGGGAAACCTTAGGTATAGGGGTGGACCAGTTGACTGATGCTTGACCAGTCGACTGGTAAGGTCCACAGAAAGATCAGTCGACTGGTCAGGGGTGGTGGCTGGAAATTCGAACGTTGGGGTTGCAACATTCGAATCTAAGTGGGACCAGTTGACTGGTCCTGGACCAGTCGACTGGTAATGGTCATTTCAGCCTAGAGCACTATTTAAAGGGGCTCAGTTTTGGCTGAAAATTCTTGACGAAATTGGCTTTGGTTAAAGGCCAATTAGTAGTCTTTGTGCTCAGAAGTGTTGTCCGGATTGTGGCGAGGTTTCTCCACCCACAAGGAGCTACATGAGCTAGCCGGAGGTCTTCCGGGGAGTCATCCACCGATGGATCGGGATAGTCCACCTTACGGACAGCCGTGGAGTAGGAGCTTTATCTCCGAACCACGTAAAGGTGATGTGTTAGCATTGTTTAGTTTAGTTTTTGTTATTCCGCTTGCGCTTGCTAACATGTGTAGGAATAAAAATCGAAAAGTACCTATTTACCCCCCCCTAGCTAAACGGTAAGGTCCTAACAAATAGCAATTATGTAAAATTTTTGAAATAATCAGAACACAGCTAAAGAATAAAAAGCACAATGCTAACACGTTTCTTTTTGCTTGGTTCAGAGTCTTTAATGGCTCCTACTCCAAGGCCCACGATCCTTGACCATTTTCATTGGGCAATTCTATAAATCGAGTAAATTACAAATATGTGAGTATAGAATTTAAACAACGAATGTAAATGATACCAACGACACCGGAGAAAGTCGTAGAGTGTCTTGGACGGCATGTCGTCGATCTTGATCGTTTGCGGCGCGAAAGAACTCGAGCATGGAAGAAGTCTGTAGAGCGTTTGCACGCTTGAGTTGCAAGAAAGCTTCTTTGCGTTGAATGGAATTGATTGTTGGAAAGCAAGGGTTGAAGCCCATTATATATAGTGTTCGCGGGCGCCTGACACGTGTCGCGGATCAGGCGCGTGCTTATCCACAGACTCGGCCAAACCTCTATCCTTTAGTCTTGGGTGCTTGGGACCTCTAGGGTGCCTGATGGCTCACGGGTGCCTGAGTTGCTGACGTGGCAGCTTGCTAGCTCAGCCGAACTCACCCGTTGGAAAAAACCATCTGGGGCGCCTGATAACTATCAGGCGCCTGGGTTCTTGGGCGCCTGAGACAGAACCTACTTCCTTTCAATCCTGCAACTAGGGTAGTCCAAAAAATAGTATAATATAAATAAATATAAGTATAAATCACAGCCAGAGCTGTCTTGGTTTTGACTTTGGATTTCAACATGAAACCCTAGGTCGAATCGACGCCTACTGTTTCCTTTTCCGAGGAACGAGTCCTCACCTACTCCTCTTTGGAGAAGTTACCTTTTGCCAACCGGCTCCTCCGGTTGGACATTTGCTCTACCTCCGAGACTGCCAGATCTCGAGACGTCCGTACCTTAACCCACCTCTACTTCTGTCTGCAATCCTTGCTTGGCTAAGACTCCTACACAATCTTCCAAATTAGGACTTCGTTGCCCAGTCCATGACCAGGACTTCTTGCCCAATCCTCAGCCAGGTCTTCTTGACCAGTCCTCGACCAGGACTACTTGCTCAACCCTACAAGTCAAGACTTCGTGCCTAGGTTAACTAGGACTTTCCTACACACTTGGTAAATCCATTAGATAACAATACAAACTTAACATTGAACCCTTTGCACTCACCCGCTGGAAAAAATCATCTGGGGTGCCTAATAACTATCAGGCACCTGGGTTCTCGGGCGCCTGAGACAGAACCTGCTTCCTTTCAATCCTGCAACTAGGGTTAGTCCAAAAAACAGTATAATATAAATAAATATAAGTATAAATCACAGCCGGAGCTGTCTTAGTTTTGACATTGGATTTCAACATGAAACCCTAGGTCGAATCGACGCCTACTTTTCACTTTTCCGGGGAACGAGTCCTCACCTACTCCTCTTTGGAGAAGTTACTTTTTGCCAACCGGCTCCTCCGATTGGACTTTTGCTCTGCCTCCGAGACTGCCAGATCTCGAGTCGTCTGTACCTCGACCAGCCTCTACTTCTGTCCGCAATCCTCGCTTGGATAAGACTCCTGCCCAATCTTCCAGATTAGGACTTCGTTGCCCAGTCCATGACCAGGACTTCTTGCCCAACCCTCGGCCAGGTCTTCTTGCCCAGTCCTTGACCAGGACTACTTGCTCAACCTTGCAAGTCAAGACTTCGTGCCTAGGTTAACTAGGACATTCCTACACACTTGGTAAATCCATTAGATAACAATACAAACTTAACTTTGAACCCTTTGCCATTATCAAAACCAGGTTCGATCTGGTGCTTTCGGCACCAACATGTTTAGTTTCCCACATAAACCTAACATTTTCACCCATTGCCACACATAAAAAAGAACTCTAACAAAATCTCAATCATTGGATTCTTTATCCTCTAATGACCATAAATATTGTGTATTAACCCCCTATAAGATTATACACATGTTTGATATTATTAGGAATCTTTTCGACTTTGCTGAAAATAATTTTAGCGTGTATTAGTCGACTGAGACAGTTACCAGTCGAATGATCCCTATCGAAACACAAACTCACAGAATTATCAGTCAACTGTGTAGGACCGGTGCCGTCGATAGAGGGAGGGGGTGAATATCGACCGTAAAAATTCTCACGGAAATCTTTGTAAAACTTTCGTTCGTACTGGACTCAGAGTGTTAGTGCAGCGGAAAATAAAATAGAAAGAACACAAGGACACAGTGGGATTTATTTACTTGGTTCCCAACTCCCCAGGGTCAGTACGTCCAAGGCCTATGTACTCGGCGTGAGTCCACTATTGGTCTCCTTTCCAGAATTTCTGGAGGTGGAGAAAACCCATCTTACAGTGTAGAAGTACAATCAAAAGTAAAGCAAAGTAAGTACAGAATACTAAATGCAAACCGAACAACTAGAGTTTGAAACTCGGCCGATCTGGACCTCCGAAGTGTCGCGCACTTCCTCCTGGAGACTCCTGATCGTAGAGCCTCGTCTTTAGCGTGTTGTTGTCGGTCAGAATGCTCAGAATCACTTTCAGCAGTTGTGTCTGAAGTAGAGGGGTCGAAGCCCCTTATATAGGCTTCATAAGGGCGCCTGATACGTTGGGGGCGCCCCTACAGACTCGGTCAAATCTTATCCCCGCGCCGACCTCGCCGCAGCTGATAAAACCTCTGACCAGGGCACCCCGGACCTCCCAGGCGCCTGAGTGAAGGCTTATCTGTGTTTCGACCTCTAACATCAAATACAGCTTTCAACTTGGGCGCCCGTATCAACCCGGGCGCCTAACTGGAAGCCTATTCTGCTTACTTCACGAAACTGTCATTTTCCTCTTTGGCTTGGGCGCCTGATCCTTACTAGGCGCTTGGCTTCAAGGCATTCAACCCAAAACTGGGTTTCCTTCATTGATCTGGGCGCCCCCATCAATAGGGGCGCCTGGGTTGGCTGTTTTCCAGCCACTTGCTTGCTTTATCTCCGGTTCTTGGTACCTGCAAGATACACAAACACAAAGCAAATATACATATAATATTAGTCTTAAGGACTTGGTTCGGACTTTGGATTTCCATGAAACTCTAGGTCGTACCGACGCAAGTTCCCACCCCTGATAACGCGCCTTTCACCTACTCCTCTCAGGAGACGGTTGCCACCCAGTCCTTCGGGTGGACTTTTGCCCAGCAGCCCTTCGCCAGGTGCCTAGCAGCCCTTCGCCAGGTCTTAGGGTTTTGATGCCTAGCAGCCCTTCGCTAGGTGCCCACCAGCCCTTTGCCAGGTCTTTGATGCCTAGCAGCCCTTCGCCAGGTGCCTAGCAGCCCTTCGCCAGGTCTTACGGTTTCGATGCCTAGCAGCCCTTCGCTAGGTGCCCAGCAGCCCTTTGCCAGGTCTTTGATGCCTAGCAGCCCTTCGCCAGGACTTAGTGCCCAATCCTCCGAACCAGGACTTATTGCCTAGATTCACTAGGGTTTTGGTCCACTTTGTTACTTCTCTCTTAACTCCCCTTTGTCTGTTTAATGTATCACTGACTTAAGTCTATTGTCAAACATTAAAACACTTAGAGGAGAACATCATTGATGCAATTTGCACCAACAATCTCTTCCTTTTTGATGTTTGACAATATCTTAAGTTAGATTGGTTGAAGGGGCTAACTTACTATCCTTGGGATCAAGATAAAAAATGATCTAAGTTTTGAAAATCCATTTTTGATCCTCTAGGAAAAATAGAAAAAAAAATTCTAACTTTCACTCTCCCCTTTTTGAAACCATTTTGATTAATCGATCCTTTTGGTAAGAGAAAAGAAAAAATTTCTAACTTATGGCGTATCTCTCCCCCTTTGTCATTGATGGACCCAAAATAGACTGTCACGAATGTAGGTCTCAAATTTAAATGTATATGAAATGCTGGAAACCCTTTTTGCAATCAAGGAAGAAAAGCGTAGTAAAGGGGCCACAGGTCGTATTTTTCCTGGGGACTAGTTGAAGGTTTGTTTGATTCGCGCTTGTATTTAGGTGTCGTTTGTGAATTTTGGGTTTCAAATAAATATTTGGGGTTTAGTTTCACTGAGAAATGAAAATGCAATGAAAATAGAGGAAACTTAGCTAATAAGCTAAACAAGTGATGGCATTTAATGATTCAACCCATGGACCACTTAATCAAACAATACAATGTTGCGAAATTCAGGACTTAAACTGATTCCAATTGCATGAGTTCACTACAGATTGTGTGCAATTTGGAAAGTTCCATTAAAAGCAACCCTAATGCGAACCAAGTGAGACGAAACAGATTTTGACAGTTTTTGACTAAACCAAATGCTAGCACCTTGAACCTAGTTGCAAAATTTGAAATACAATTCAGAACAAATCCAATGCGAATAAGATGATTTCAGGCTCAATAATACATTAAAAATAGGCTTAGTCTTGATACAAATCAGTGCCAAAAATAGTTGACACGCAGAGGAAACATTTGTGCCAAAGCCAATGCTTTTGTGCCAAGGGTGCAGAATTGAACGAATTGATTAAGCTGGAAAAGCACAGCTGTGCATTCAGTGATATGCAGGGATCAATGAAGACATTCATACTCTAACAGACTAATCAAAACAGATGTTGAAGAACTTGACACAAGTATTGAATCAATGAAGACATTCAGACTCCAACCACAACTGCAGAAACTGCAGTGAACTGTAGGAACGTTGCAGAAATTCAGAAACATGCAGCAGGTATGCAGCTATAAGTTGGATGCAAATTCAAACTAAACAACTGAAATTAAGTGCAAAAGAGTTCAAATGCAAAGCATCCTTGATATAGCTTCAGCAGCTACCATTTAAAATTTCAGAAATGAATTGGGTACAGAATTGAAACTGGAATGCAGAATTAGAATTTGATTCGATCAAGCTGATACAAATGCAGAGGTTAATACTAAATCTTTGTAAACTACCCCAGCTACAATGTATAAATGTAAGAGAAGACTCACATCTACTGGAGACCAAGTTCAGTTGCTGAAAGAAAGAGCTGATACGCAGGTTTTTAGAGCAGAAACGCAGGAGTTCAGAACTTCATTTGCAGAAATGCAGCTTCTAATTAAATTCGAAGACAACAACCAACTAAGATCAAGTTCACAATTCTAGTGTTCGAAAACGATTCAGAAAAGCTAGGTTTATGGATGCGAAATTCAAAATCAAACACTGAAACTTTCAGACATTGGATTGATACGCAGAAAAATAGGCTTAGGAAACTGATACGCAAGGAAAGGAAATGGCACGCAACAATTAAACATCAAAGAAACTAAAACTAGAGTCAATTAATCACTAAACAAGTTCACTAACTAACTACCTGCAAGAATTAAACATAATTAAGACAAAATCGAAGTGGAAATGGAAGCTACAGCAACTGATACGAAATCAGAAATAAACTTGCGGCAGAATTAAAATTACAGCTAATTGCAATGGAATTTAACTAAGCAAAGCCTCAATATCTCTTCTCAGCTCAAGAAATCCTTGCTGTCACTCAAGGATGAGCCTCGACTTGAGAAAGAGACAATCCATATAAGAAAACTAAACAACTGATACGAAAATTTAGAAACGAAATGCGGCAGTAATGAAATTATAGCTACAACTTGAAAATTCGCTAATTAAACTAAACCCCAATCCTTCTCCTTGCTGTCACTCAAGGATTAGCATCGATTTGAGGTGGTCGCGCCTTGGATTGAAGAAAAAAATGAAGAAAAACAATAAACTAAGCTGAAAACGCGAAGAAGAAGCACTGTACGGCGAAGACGCGACAGGGAGAAGCGCTGGGAATTTTTGATTAAGTAGCTAGCAATGGACGGCCCAGATTGATCGGAGGAAATCCAACGGCTGATCTTGCTCTGATTTGAGCCAAACTTTGAGGATGTTGATCAGAGGTCAGGATCTTCCTCGTGGTAGCTTGATCCTCCAGATGTGCAACGGATGGTCCAGATCAACCTAATCTTTGAATGGACGATCTAGAGCCCTCCGAGCTTGATCCAACAGTTGATTGAGCTCTGATTGGGATGAAACCTTCAGATCTTGATCAGAGTGCTTGATCAACCCTAACCCTAGCTCGGATTGCTTCAGATGGTCCCGGATGGCTCAGATCTAGCCGCTTTTGAATCGGACGACCCTGATTAATCCGAAGCTTGATAACTCGATCCGAGTCCACTTCCGACTCAAGTTTGACCCAGTATGCCCTAGGTCCATGAACCTTTCATGCCTACAAAAATAGATCAAAAATTAGTGGTTAAATAATCCAAATATGTATAAATTTGTAATTAAGTCCAAAATAAGAAGAAGTTCTAAAACCTAGGGTAATTTCACAATTAAGCAAGTAAAACATGGGTCAAATATGGATTTTAGCAATTAAAATAATCAACAAAATGGTACTTATCAGTCATACATCAAAAAATCAAGAATTCTTGCACCAACTGACAACATTTTGTTCTTTTGAAAATACTTAGTATAAATTTTTGAAAGCATAGTAATACTAAGTATTTTAAATTTTCAGAAAAAATCCATTTTGAAAAAGTGTTGTGCACTTGAAAAATATTTTGTATTCTAAAAAAAAATGTTTGATCTGAGAAAATTTCTTTAGAGAACTAATTTAGAAAAGAAATTTCAAGAATGTAATTGTTTTTGAGATATATTGAGTTTTTGAAAAATGCAAGAAAAATATTAGAGCTTTGAAAAATGCAAGTACTTTTGAAAAATTATGTAAATTTTAAAGCATAAAATTTCACTGGTTTCTTTTCCAGTCTGACACAATCCTAGGAAACCTTGTTGACTGTAAAGATATTTTCCTAAGTGACCTGAAAAATTCTTCAAAGTCAAGTAAGTACTGTCTTGAACAACATTAACATTTGAAATATATAAGTACTTTTAGAAAAGTGTTAGACTTTGAAAACATAATATTTTACTTGATTAGGTTTCTTTTCCAGTCTGACACAATCCTAGGAAACCTTGTTAACTACAAGGACATTTTTCTAAAAATTCTCCAACCCAAGTAAATATTATTTCAGAAATAATTTCATAAGCCACAAAAACTAGAATAATAGTATTTTGAAAGACTTATATTTTCAGCAAGATTTTGAAGATATAATTAATGAAAACATGTTATTAAATAATTCTTTTAATTTGACCTCCCCCTAAACTTGACCCAGTCTTAGGAAGCTTGTTGACCACAAGTACTCTTCCTCTGAGTCTTTAGGATTTGGTTAGATCAAAGAGAATTATTTAACAGTTTCAAAAATAAGCGATTACCAAAAATCTTTTCTGAAAATTTTCTTTTAACTCAGACTCCCCCTAAATTTGACACATCTTTGGAGTCCTTGAAGATCATGAAGTGAACCTTCCTCTGTGTCTTTAGGGTTTATCAAAGTCAAAGAATCAAGTAATATTTTGAAAAGATAATCTTTTAAAGCAGGAGCCTTTTTCGAAAACACAAGCGATAGTTATTTGAAAGCACAGTTAAAAAAAACATAATGAAAGCACTCCCCCTGTATCTGGCATCGTTTGACTCTATCTAAGTGCCCTAAGAAACTTTAGTGTTGTCCTAAGAGGCTTGTGTCTAATTGTGTGAGTCAAACAATTTTCAAAAGGATATAATTTTTGAAAACATATACTGTATTGGCAATCGGACAAGCATGAAGTCCATAAAAATATTATTATGTTAAAGCACTATTTTGAAAATATATTTTTAGAAAAATATTCTAGCAATTTTGAAAAACTATTTTGAAAACTATTTTTCAATTCATTAGTCCTTAACATCTCACCCATTCTAGATATCACAATACAGCAAGCATGGTTGCCTTATGGGTGTATTGTGAGATGCTTGAATCATTTTACTTAATTTATTATTAAATCTAAGATTGATTGAAGCTTGTGTTAGATTCAAATCAGACAATAGTAAAATGAATTTGGTTTTCAATAATCGACTTCCAGGTCTTGGCAAGGCACTAGGCCTTCTTTGGCTGTAGCCTTATTGAATCATCAACCCTTTCCTTGACAAAGCCTTTTATTGAAAATCCATTTTCAAGTTACTCCTTGAAAGATTTTGGTCTAACTAGTTTGGGTCTTGGATCGGTAGCTTCGGCTAGTTCCGCCAAGATGGCTTCCCTAACGTACTATCTGTTAGTGATATGAGAAAAGTGTCCTAAGGCAATCGTCTTATGATTGTAATCATTTATTTTAATAAATGAATATTCACTATTTGAGTATACATGTTTATGTATTTGATTGAGATCTTAAACTCATTTACTGAATGTCCGCAATACAATTCACAGCATGAGAGAATTTGTGATGAATTCACAACTAGTGATTATCTATACATGTGCAATTGTGAAGTATTGAAATTGTCCCTAGTCGATGAATTGATAAATACGGACACTATCAATTCTGTGGAGACTAGCATTAGTTATTCTCTAATCAGCTGATTCTCACTGGCTGGTGACATTGGGATGTCCGGAGATAAACATGAATGCTAGTTAAGGGAACTAGTTCATTGGAGTGACTGGCTGTAAAACTTCATATGGTAGTCCATATATAGATATGTCAATGAAGTTCTTACTGCAGCTTAAGTGCGATGTTCCTTTGACTTGCGGTGTTCAAGTCATCTTGGTCATGGAGACTTATACTTTGACATCTTAAGCAAGCATCTCCGAGGAGGTGTGGACCCAGGATTGGGTATAAGCCGAAGTGCCCGAAGATGTTTGAACATCCTACAAAGGATTCACCACTCCTTGCGAGGAGATGTATACCCAAGGCCTATCGTCGGATTGTTACTCGAAGCCTCTGGCCAGAGCATGACATGTTCAAAGTATGAATCTCTTAAATACATGAGAGTAATTAGAATCTGTAGGACGAGAAAACATTACTTGGGCTAGGTGTGACGTTGTCAGCCTAGTGGGGGCTGACACACATAGACCATGTCCTGAACCAAGTGGGTATAAGATGGTGAAGGGAATGGGGCACGATTCATTATAGCTGCTGAAGGGTTTCAGATTTGTTTCTGAGGTCAACCATTGATCTTTCGATTAATTGGGGATCATGATGTACTACTAGGTGCCACTCATAATCGTTCTATAATTGATTAATTATAGATGGCCAATATAAATCGAAAGCCTATTTAGTCACACGCACTACGAGTAATCCGAGGGATTTAAAATGAGTTAAAAATTGGATTTTCCAATCAAGAGAGATTAGGTTTGGTTAAGCCAAACGATAAGTCGAATCTGAATTTTTTCAGAGACGCATCGGAAACGTAAAATGGCTAAGTCTTTTGAAGACTTAATAGATGAATTAAATAAGTTTAATTCATTGGGGCGTGGCTTGGATGGGCCGGCCAAAGAGGGTCTCCATCCTCTTTGCTTGGTCGGCCACAACAAAGGGAGAGAACCAAGTTTTTGGTTCAATTTATAAAATAAACCAAGTGTGGTTTGTTTTATAAAATTATGGATGATATAAATTTTTATATAATAAACCAAGGTTTGGTTTATTTTTCATGAAAATTAAAATGAACCATGGATTGGTTTATTTTATTTTATAAAATCAATCATGGATTGATTTACCATGATAAGAAAATTTATTCCATAAGAAAAAAGGAGACTTGGTCGGTTTTTATCATGAATTAAAATATGATAAAACTTGGCATGATGGAATAAGTCATAGAAAATTTATTCCATAAGAAAAAAGAGACTTGGCGGTTGAGAGACTACTATATAAAGGACTCATGGCAAGGCTTGGAAATCAATCGAAGTATTCTTGCCTGAGCTCTCTCCCTCTCCTCCCTTCTTTCTCTTGGCCGGCCACAAGGCTCTTCTCCCTTCTTCTTGCCGTGAGCACAAGGAGAAGCACCGAGGCGACAAAGTTCTTCCGTTGGGATGATCTTCCTCTCCGACCATTATCACCTTGGGATTGGGCACAAGTCATCTTCCTCCTTCTCGCTGGAATTGTGATTTCGGCCAACCTTGGTAGTGAGTTTTTCCGATGTGATTACTTCTCTCTTAGTTTTCTTGTCGCGTTCTCGGAGAATCTAGTAGTTCTCGAGAACACGAAACTCATGGCTTTACGAAGTCATCCCGAAGATACTCGGCGTGGACGCGAATAGAGGCGGAGCTTCCGAGGGACGCTTACGGTTGGATCTCGTCCCTTCCTTTGAGTTACGCGAGGTAATACGTAAATTAGTTTACGTTTCTGCAAAAATTTTAAATATATGATCATGTCTACACAAGATAAAGTTGCATGCTTAGATGTGTGGTTAAATAATTTGAGAAATTATTTATGCTAAACCTTCCGTTGCACGTAATTAATTTTAAAATTATGAACCTGCATCCATGTCAACATGCACCCGGTCCCAACAGTGGTATCAGAGCCGGTTAGTGTTCGACATAATCATATAATTGTTTTGCGAAAAACTTTGTCATGATCTCAATTTTGAAAAATTTTCCAATTATGGAAACTTTCCAATTATGGTAAATTTTCGATTTAGGAATTTCAAAGTTTGGAAATCATCATGAAATTTCGCAAACTTTTGAAATATCCCTGTTTCTGAAATTTTATGATAATTGTGAAAACTTTTCATTTTTGGAAACTTTCCAATTTTGGAAATTCGCATTTTGGAAATTTTCCAATTTTGGAAAAACGTAAGTTTTCTTTGTACCAGAAACTTACAATTATTCTGAAAACCTTTTATTTTGGAAACTTTCCATTTATGGAAAGCTCACAATTTTGGGCACTTTCTTTCAAGAAAGTCTAGACAAAATTATGGGAATATTAATTGGTATTTGAATTCATAATTGGAAATTAAATTATTTACAAAATTCTTTATTTTGGATTGAGCCTTGGGGAGCCATCCAATTTAAAGTTAGTTATTATAATTAAATTTCCTAAATTGAATTTAAACTGTCAAATGTTTAATTTGGATTGAGCGTCGGGGAGCCGTCCAAATTATATTATCAATAAATTCTTATTTTGGATTGAGCCTCGGGGAGCTGTCCAAATTAAGTTATTGATATTAATTTTTCATAAATAGAATATGTGATCAAATCTTGGAAATTTTTGAGGTGATTCTCAAACGATAATTTCCTTATTTGATTTATGAGGTGATGCTCTTACATATTATTGTCTCCAAAATTAATTAGGAAAATTATTTCCTATAGAGTATATTTCCTTAAATAAGATTTTCATGAAAATAATATGTGGTTGAATTAGGGAATCTGTCTCTTAATTTAATAAGATTTGATTTAGAGAAATCAAAGTCTTAAACATATTATTTCCGAAATTGATTATGATAATTTAGGAAATTATTTTCGAAAACAATTCCTTGAATAAAGTATGAAATTAGAATTAGGAAATCCGGATCCTAATTCAATTAATGAGACTTGATAAATTAAGTCACATACATACTTTATTAAGGAAATCGTTAGTACATGACATAATTATATGTTATGAATGTGCTTAAAAGAAAAAGATGAGACCCAAAACCCCTTACAAAATATTAAGGCCAACACCTTCCATTACTATGGTTAAAACCGGAGTTTTGTTTCTCGCTTGGGTTGATGGACACATCCATGCCCGGCTTGAACTTCAACATATTCAATCCATGGAATTAGTTTATGATTAATATAGTTGGAGTCAGAGGTCAATCCTTAGTTTTGGTTGTTGGACACATCCAAGCCTGACTAAACGGTTGAATGAGCTCCAACCATATTAAAACTATTTCTTGATTAATGGGTCAGCCTTAAGCTTGGAGCATCGATTTGTTGTGCCACAGCCAAGGTCGATGTAAAGAGAGGTGCAGTTGGGTGCTATGTATATTGTTGCATACTTGTCAATGAGTTAACAACCCAATGATATATGAAAACATTCAATTAGTTGATAGCATAATGTGATAGTTACATATGTGTAATATGTAATCGGTATAATTACCTACCTTCAAAGCTAAGAATAACTTGATAGACTCCAGCCATGGTTGTTCTTATCTATGGTTGGATATCAACCTATTTGGAGATGTTCCTACGATCTCCCGAATTGATAAAAAGGGTTATTCAATTCGAAAAATAAATAGGATTTAATTAATGTATATTGATGCATTTTTTATCATTCTCATCACATAACCTCAATTTGTATTTCTAGGATAATCACCTGATCATGTCTTCTCTGAATTTGCGTTCCATTTTGGACACCAATAAGTTAATTAAGGCCAAAAGGATTGAAAAGGCACCAAAAGACACTTGCCATCACTGCGGCAAGGAGGGCCACTGGCAAAGAAACTGCAAGGTTTATCTTGAATCCTTGAAGAAGAAGGCATCCGATGCCCCATCCTCTTCAGGCATCTTCATTATTGAATGTCACTCTATTTCCTCGTACACCTGGGTACTTGATACTGGGCGTAGCTCACATATATGTAATGACATACACGGGCTAAGGAATAGAAGAAGACTCGTCAAGGGAGAAGCGAATTTGCGAGTTGGAAATGGAGCAAAGATTGCTTCTATTGCCATCGGAACATATTTGTTAAAGCTCCCTACTGGACTTGTCTTAGAATTGGATAATTGTTATTTTGTTCCTTCGTTAATAAACAACATTGTATCTATTTCATGCTTGAATAAAAAAGGTTATCATTTAACTTTTAGTAACAATTCCTGTTACATAACTTTAAATGGTGTTCTTTATGGGACCGGAACTTTATGCAATGGTATCTACACGTTAGATTTATCCGGTGACGTTTTCAATATCGAAGTTAGCAACAAACTGTTGGTGCAGGAAGCACCATATCGAACCTTGTTTTGATATTGGCAAAGGATTCAAAGTTAAGTTTATTGGTGATCTAACAATGTTACTCAAGTGTGCAGGAAAAG